>VZTA01006269.1:30411-60209 GCA_013398855.1 Mohoua ochrocephala | reverse complement strand
GCTCCGGCCGGGTCGGCTGCTCCTCAGAGAGCGGGGCCGGGCCGGGGCGCCGGGTGCGGGCGGCGGCGCCGCGCTGGGGAGGACTCGGTTCTGCCCGTGCGCCTCTTTGTGTTTCCCTCCCAGCGGCTGGGTCCGGTGTGGCGGGATTCGCGCGTGCTCACCCGGGGGGAAGGAGGGACCTCGGCTTTTCTACCTAAAGCACTCAGTCATGTAGCAGGCGTTGTTAAAATATCGCATTCTTGGAAGTGGTACTACTTTTTGTGACAGTTTTCAGTGCTTTCCTTTGTTTGGTGACTAGAATAACCCCGTCTCCCCCGTTTTCGTGTCCGAGTTGAATACCTTTAGTTTCATGAGGGTTTTGGAAATCATAAAACAAAAGCTTTAATCAGAGTCATGTTTTGAAATGCACCAAGAGGGGATTTATTGTTTCAAGTTAATAGTGTATTTCAGTTTACATTTTGGCAATGACTGCAAGCCTCGAACCTTCTTTTGTTCTTAAGTTTCAATACTGGAAGACCTTATCTACAGTCTAATCTTCATTGATGTCTGGCACCTTTTAAGTAGATATGAAAAGCATGCTTTTTGCATGCAGGCACTGAAATGTGCCTGCCAATGTAATATATAAAACCAGTTGAACAAACTGAAGTTCATAAGGTTAAGGATAAGCTATCTTCCCAAATCAACAGTGTGCACTTATTAGAGTAAAAAATGCAGCATCCCGCTTTCTCCCCCTAGCACAACAGTTCCAAACTCTGTATGAACTAGAGTTTTTGTTGCTTAGTAAGTTCATACAGGCCAGTCCTTCAGTCTACAAATCACATTACTCTCTCTTATGCATTTACAGCCAACAAACCTGGAAGAAAGACTTTGTCTTGGAGCTAACTCCTGAGCATTTTGAGATCATTCATCATGAAGTATGTAGTACAGGAATGGCTCAGAGTAACTACCTTGCTATTCATAGCTCAAGCAGTTTCTGCAATGGTTCTTCCCAATGCCACGCTCTTAGAGGAACTTTTGGAAAAGTACATGGATGAAGATGGTGAGTGGTGGATCGCCAAGCAGAGAGGGAAAAGGGCTATCACAGACAGTGATATGCAAAGTATCTTGGATCTTCATAATAAGTTACGGGGTCAGGTGTATCCACCAGCTTCCAATATGGAATATATGGTAAGAAAAAACGGATAGTGACATGCAGAAAAAATGTTCTTAGAATAGTTGCTATCACTTTATAAAACAGCATACTTTCAGTCTTAACTTGCTTGTTTTCTCATTTAAAGAACTTGTCACTTGTTTGTCTTTTTTTTTGTACAGGTATGAACTGTGAGATAAAAGTGCCTGTTTGTGGATCAAGTGTCATGCTCTACTAATATTAATGTGTTTAAGCTCTCATAGCTCTCCTAAATTTAAGTGGCAGTTCCTCAGTGTTAGGGGGCAACTTCCAAAATTGCAGTACTCAATAAAGTCAATTGTAATTGTGGCCTAAAATGTTACCGTCCAAGAAGAGTACTGAACTATGAAGTTTCAGAATAGAATACATATGTTCTTTCCCATGCTTCTAGGTTGGGTGGAATTTCTGAGCAAAATGAGGGTCTTACAACAAGAAAGTCTTCTATTTAAGTTGGCATGTATTACTGGAGGGCTGTCTATTTCTGTGTTCAGATTAATAATGTAATGCATAATTTCTGTTTATTTTTTTTTCCTTAAGAAGCCTCTAATATTTGGACTATTATTAGTGGCATTAAGCCCCATGTTTTGAACTTTGTTTTTATGCCATAATTTGAGGCTAATTCTACTTCTCCTTGCTAAGTAGATGAAATCAGGTCATTAGAGCTTTTAAGAAGTCTAGAGGTTTGACAAGAATGGACAACTTTTCTTTTTTCTGCACCTTTTTCCTGTGTCCACATGGTGTATTTTTGATTTATTTTGTTCTTGCACCAGAGAAATAGCATTGGTATAGCTAGAGTTGTTTATATCAAATATTACACAGGTTTCATGATACTTGCCATGACAGAGGTTTGTTAACACATTTCCAGATGAAAATATCTTTCCCAGACTGGAGTGGTGTCTCTGAGCTTGGGGATCTGATTGAACCGAGCATACATATGTCCTGGAAAAACCATGCTTGCTTAAACCATCAGTAGAATCATAGGATGGTTTGGGCTGGAGGGGACCTTTAAAGGTTCTCTAGTCCACCCCCCATTAAAGGCAGTTTAACTTAAGTTTACCTATGTGAATGTTACTGTATTGGACTAAGAACCATCAGAGAATTAGTTCAGAGAATCACAGGATATGTTGCCACATATCATCTCCAAACAAAGGGATGATAATACTTGAAACCCCTTTAACCCGTTCACTTACAATTGTCTGCACATATCCTTAAACTTTGTTTTCTGTTGTGACTTTTTCAGACCTTGTTATAATAGAGGTTAACATTTTGTTCCCTGTCGCTCAGGTTGATTTTCTTCTGGAAAGCTCAAGAAAAAGCCATTAAGTCCTTTTGTAAAAGAAGAACTGGGAAGACTGTTGTATTCCCATGTTCAAATACCACAAGCCTTTTTCTTGAGATTCTGTGAAAGTGTAGCTGATTTGTAGTTAAGTGCTTTTTTCCATTCCTAATGCCATACTACATTTGCCTGCCTTATGTATCTTGGAAAGAAGAATTTGGATATACTCACAGAAGTGAGGTTTTTGACAGCTTTATTCAAAGATTCCTCCAGCACTGCACACACTTGGGCTTAGACTCTGTGTTAGGTCTACATCTGGAACAAGTTTTTTTGGTTTTGTTGTTGTTTTTTCTATGCTCTCCAGTGATGTCTGAGCCAGAGTACAAGTAGCATGGAAAAGCAATTACCAGATTTTAACATCAAGGATGTTACTCAGAGCAGGGCAGCAGCTTTCAAGCAGGTGGGATTCAATTTTGGCATAATATCCAAGGGAATCAGGGATTAGGATGGGCATGGGTTTGAGATCTGTGAAGGCAAAGGGTCCATGTAAAGCATGTGGTCAGAGGGATAAATATCTCTGGAGGGGCAGGGACCCATGAGAAGGGCATGGAGAGAGCTTGAGTGGCCGAGAAGGTGTTGAGCAATCAGTGTTATGGAGAGAAAGAGCATTTGGTGAATAGATGGGGTTAGGGTAAGACCTGTGACTGTGATTTGGGTCAGAAGTTTATGGAAGGAGGTTAAGAGCACAGAAGTTTGCCAAGAGAGGCTACTTGAAAAATCTAAGCCTGTAAGTAAGTAGGGAGGAAGATTGTATCTGGAGTAAGCAGGTGGGAGTCAGTATTGGGAATGGAGACAGGATGGTTTAGAAGACAGTAGGAACCACACGTGGCTTGAACAGAAGGAGGAAAGGACAGGATTTCTGCTTGTTTGCACATATATTTTTATGGTACTCTTAGAGATTTTCCTTTCAATGTCTTACCAAAGATGATTATCAGTGCTCCAGAAGAGGGAAACAATCCCTCTAAATGCTTGTCTGATGTTTAGTGAGCTAGATAAGGGCAGCTGAAATACTTTTGTCTACTTTTGGTGTGGTTTATTGATATAGACATGCTGTGCTATGGGCACAGTCATGTCCCTGTAAACTGCCCTTTGCATTAGTAAACCCTTTCCCTGTGAATAGAGCTAGTTCTGCTTGGGGGAGTGAAGTTTTATGTCTCACTGAACCTGAATGGAGATGACCAAGGTCCAGGTGCCTCACTAATACACCTGTGTCTCTATAAATCTGTTGTATAGTTGAGAAGTTTAAGATCTCCAAGGGTGCTTGGAGCTGGGTGAAGGTGTGTGCATGCTCTCACTGCACTGTTAGGTTACCTTAGGTTACCTGCTCCTACCAGTGGAATGTACCTGAGCTGATGATAAGACTGATCCAAGTACTTAAAGAATCGAATTTTATTTTAAATAACGTAATTTTAGGGTTTTTTTTTTTTCATTCTGAGTCATGACACTCTCCCTACATGGCAGAATCAGATGAGTACCAGTGCTGATAAAAGAACATTGGACTGCATACTTAAGGAATGAGTGGGATGGAGAACCACACTGGGTGGGAGCTATTGGTTTTATTACTTACTTACAAAGTCCAGCCTTACCTTTGAGATAAGGTCTCCAGCCTATATGATCTTGGTTGTATTAAAAACAAAAAAAGAAAACCCAAAGAGAGCTAAAAAGTTGCATTACTGAGCTGTACACTCTTCCCATACACTTTGAAAAAGAAAACATGACTGAGCTGTCATAGTTCAGAGACCTGAAGTTACAGTGCAGTAAGATTCACAGTAGATAGGTCTAATGAACAAAGTATTCTCATGGTTGTCTGGCTGAACTTACTGGATGAAAAGTTCATCTTCCCAAGTACTGTGGCTCTGGTGGGGAGCAGTAATGGATTCTTAAGATAAGAGGATAAGAATAGAGCATGTAAAAAGAGAAACTTCTGCAATGAAACACCCCAGCTTCCAGCAAACAGCAGCTTGGAGACTTCCTCAATCTGCTGTTGCACTTTTTGCATCAGATAGAAGAGTCTCAGAGGGAATTTTCTTTATGAATCTGAACGCTTCTGAGTCCACTTGTATTTTTTGAATCCGTGGCATCAATTTGCAGAGCTCTATAAATTAAATTATGCAGTGGGTGACAAAGTACATTTGTTTGGGTTTAAACTTGTTCTTCTATTTGATGCCTTGTTTTTCTTTATTGTGAGAAATAATAATTTCCTCAGTGTTCACAAGGCTTTCAGCTGAAGAACCCTAATTCCTTTACTTGCAAACTGTTCTATCTGAAAAGCTGTTCCATTTTGTTCTTTATCTGCTATGATTCTCCTGTTTCCCTTTTGATGCAAAGGGAACAAACCAAACAGCGGATAGCTATGGCATACTGCAAATTGATATAATTGTATTTATTTCCTTCACTTCCTAATAATTTCTAACATTCTTTTACTTTTTGACTTAGTGACCTACAGCTGACATGTTTCGTAGAGCTATTTGCAATGACTTCAAGATCTTTTTAGTGTGCTGAGATGTCATTTACTACACTACTGTGTACATATAGTTGGCTGTTATCTCCAGCAATGTCCTTATTACTTTGTATGTATTCACATTGAATGCTATCAATCATTTTGTCTTCCAATCACTTAGCATTAATGAGTCTCCTGTCTTTATCTTTTATTTTTCCCATCCTGTTTTTACCTACCTTAAGCAGTGAATACTGTTTAAGGTAGGTAAAGGGCATTCTCTTTTCTTGAGCTCTTGTGAAGAAGGTATTCTGCAGAGACCATGGACACATCTTGCAGGGAATCTGAAAAATTATTTCATATTCTTAAATCTTTTTTCTGTCATTTATCACTTCTTTCTTTACCTTATGATAACTTATTTTTGTTTGTTTGTTAATTTTTAAGTAACTTAGGAACTCTGTGGAAAACTGAACTGCACTTAACCCTTTTCCACATGTTGTTGACACCTTCAAGGTATAATATATTTGGGAATAATTATCTGTATATTTCATATTTTTTTAACTTGCCCTATAAAATCATCCCAGTGGAAGTCAGTTTTTAGTCTGAGGTTTCTCAGGATCTTCTAGAAGCTTTTTAAAGTACTATCAACAGTGTGCTGGGTTTTGTTAATGTGGTAACAAGGCCATTTTAAGAGAGATAGTGTACTGCACAGTAATTAGAAGCTTTATGAACAAGTTCTTCCAGGTTCTTGAAGGATATTGTTTGGTCCTGACAATTTGTAACTGTCAATATTTTCAGTTTTGGCTATTGTTTCTTAAGGCTGATATGGATCTTTCACCTCATCTTCTGTCTCTTTTTCTGTATAGAATTCTGGTGTGAGAACATGCATAAGCTCCTCTGTAGGGAACAGTGTTGCAAAAATTCATTAAACTGCTCTGCAATGGCCTTATATGACCTCATGACTGCATGTTAGATCATTCTTTCCTAGACCTCTTCCTTCAAAGCTGAGATAGTTTTTGGGTTGTTGACATTATGACTTAAATAGAAAAAAAAATCTTTTTTTGAGGTTATGATGAACAGTGTGTTATGATGCATGGCAAATGTGTGTTGTATATTTTTTTACCTGGATTGTTTCCTTTTAGAGAAAGGTGTAAGGAACATTTTCTTTTTGCTGTGCACATGAATTTAACAGCACTGGACAGAGAGGAGAGAGGAATGAGGTTTCTCTGCTCCTCTTCTAAGGCACCTGCACACAGCTTAGAGCATTGAGTGAAATGTCATGCTTTCAGCATGTCCCCCCTGGGCCGTTGCCACCAGTGTGGCCTCCACGCCCTGTGTGCACTTGGGGTACACCCGTATGGAAGAGACACTTGAGCGAGTCCTGGAACCTGCAGCCAGGTGCTGCTGGCACTGTTCAGTCTGAGCAGATCGTGGGCTGCTGTGGCTCTGCTGCTCTGCAGCTGCTCAGGTGTCCTTGCCTGCTCCTCTGCTGTGCTGGAGCTGCCTGTGCCTGCCCAGCTTTTCTTGCCAAAGGCCTATCCTTTAAGGAAAAAATGGGAACCGTCATGCTTTGTCATATACTTGTCAATGGTTTGTTGTGGATTCATGTGAAATAGTTCCCTTATTCTCTTATTCAGTTAGAAAGAGTTTGCTGCATATTAATAAGTTCTTTCTTGTTTTCGGCACCATAACCCTGAAACTTCCTGAACTCCTAATCTTTTTTTTTTTTTTTTTATTTTTCTGGAAGCGTTGGTTGTGTATCATGAACTGAAATTTCAAAAACTTTTTTCCCAATAATTTCATTGGTGACATTGCACTGTAGTAAATCTGAATACATTAATGAAAACTGAGATTTTCTTCATGGTTATTGCAGTCAAGACTTTAAAAATAGTCATTATTATTTGGACACTGGAAGTTGTTAATTCCTCTATATTCCAAACAGTTGTCGTTTACAAAATAAAATGATTCACCAAGGATAATACTCACAAAAGTAATTTTGAGTAATGAATTTGTAATGCACTCTATTTTAAACCATTCTTTTAGTATTCATTCCTTGATTTCATATCTATCTTCCCAAACAAAGGAGTCAGATGGTTCATGTGAGATCCTCATTCCATGCATGTTCCTTCGCTGTACTTAAAGAGTATTCAGGTTTCCAGCTTGATAGATAGCAGAGCATTTCAGCCTGGTATTTCTTGGCTCTAAGCCATGCACTGCATTTTGTAATTACTGTAATTGGAGGCACCAGTGTCTTCCAGGGCAAGGAAGTCTTTGCTTATTTCGTTATCTCTACTCTTTTGGCCAGATCCTGCCAATAAATACTAGAGATGTCGTTGCAAAGCCCATACCTTGCTTCTATAAAGTTTTATATTGGAAAACTTGTGAGGAAAATACGAAGTTCTGGAGGTTCTTTTAAAACAGTTAAGATTAGAAGATTTATTTGGTATAGCTGTGTGGTTCTTCAGGAAAATTCTGGCTGGGTATGGGGCAGCAGTATTGGACCCATATTTTGTTCACAGAGGGGGGGAAAAAAAGAAATTTTTTATTTTTAGTTTGTGTTTCTGTAATGGCTTTGAAGGTCTTAGTTTGAAAACCTTGATAGTGATGTATTCAAAGTGCTGATACATATAATTCCTTTCAAAACCATGACTAATTCATAATTTCTGTGGGGGCTTATATTTTTAAAGGCTTGAAGATTTGCCTCTCCATTTCAGTAGCTTCAGGAAGACTTCAGAAGAAAAACATTAGGAAATACTGCTCATTTAGATTTTTTAAAAAATTTTTTTCTATAGGCAATCTTCTGTTACATTTAAATAGAAACCATTGGACTTTGGATTATATGAACCCACTGGTGGATAGAGCTCTTGCATGACAGTAAAAGGTTGTTCAGGGCATCGTAGTGACTGAATAGGGATTGAAATAAATTTTGTTGCTATTTTGTGATGCATGTAGGTCCTATGATCAGTTTAAGTCTGGGAATAGCAGTTTTTCTCTATGTGTACCTGTAAGTTCCCAGCTGAGATTTATTTTTATTTTTGTAGTATTGCTAGGAGAATTGAAACTGCATTAGGAAACATAAAGGAAGACCTTGTAGTGGACATGCATGTTTTGGTGAATTTTTCTGTTCTGAAGTGCCCTGTTAAATTTCCTGAACCTTTCTGACAAAAATTTTTGATGTCTCTGTTTAGTGTATCTTACTCATCTTGCCAAAACTCTTCAGGGATGCTTGATTAAAAACAATTCCTGTTCCTTTTGAGCAGAGGACTTTGGTTTGTGGAATTCCCTAAGTGGCTGAAGAGCACTTTGGGTGCCAAGAACAGAGCAGCTCTATTCAGAGTGAACCTGCCCGCTTTCCCTCTGGTTTTCCACTTTTCTGCTCCACTTCAAAGATTGGTAGAAGTGCTTCAGCTCCTTTGCCTGTGCTCAAAGGCTACTGACTCTGCATCAAAGAACACAGTGACGTTGACTTATCCTCTTATTCTCCCTGGCAGTTTTAGCAAAGGATTGTGCAATGTGAAGTGGCCAAGAAAAAAAGTGGTATGACTTCTATTGATGTAATGCCAACAACAACTAAGAAACTCCAAGTAAAGAAACTGAAAGTGGAAAGTAGCAAAAAGGCTCACTGTCTCAAAGTTTAAGGGAGCCTTCCCAAAATAAAATAATTAGCAACACAGGACAGACACTGTTCATCTTTTATTTTTGCTGTCAGAGAACTTCTTTGTCCCCATATAAAAAAAGATCATTAAATATTAATCAGTAGTAGCAGAATCTAAGCTTAAGTACAAAATATGAACAGAACGCAGAAAGGATCAATGAGATTTATAAAAGCAGTTCCCTGTTGCCTGTCATCCTCATGATATTTGCCTCGGAATCTTCCTTAACTTATTTTTCTCTTTTTAATTGAGAAAAAACCTTATTTCTTAACATTATTTCATTGAAATGCTAGACATGAATTTATCCTGTTATATGTAAATATAATTAACCTTAGATTTGGCGTAAGTAGAGTGAGTCATAGAAAAAGTGTGATTCATTCAAAAGACTATCCTCTGTCCATATAAAGATGGACAGATGTCACTTCATTATGAAAGATGATAACAGTTTCTTAAAATGAGGCTGTTAAATCCAGAATTTGGCTGCCTGATACATATCACAATAGATTTGTCCTGAATTCCCTGTTGGATCTTCAAATGGTCAGGAATTCCTTTAATACATTTTCCAATGCTTTTTTGAGATTTTTATTTGAAAATATTTCTGACAGTAGTGCCAGGTCACATATGATCAATGGATGCTCTCTGGCAGTAAGTTCAATTCAGTTATGTCAAATCACAGTGGTCATCTTTTAAAAGCATTTAGTTTGACACATATTTGACATACCATGGCTAATTCCTGTTCAAAGTCCAGGAAATTCTGTAGCATCTCTAAAACTGCTGTATGAAAGCAATCAGTTACAGTGAGTTTAACCCAGGTAAGGACTTGTGCTCTGGTCAGCTTGTGATTAGCTATAAATATTCATGAACACTGTTTGTAATGAATGTGTGCAATTCATAATTTGACAATGGACAAACTAGAGAAATCAAGATCAGCTTTCGTGCTGTTGCTTCTCTCCCATTCCTGTTAGAATATAGAAGTGAATAAATGATTTTTAGTCCTGTTCTAATAGAAAGTCTTAATGCACTGCTTTTAAAAAGTAGCTAAGTAAATGAACTGTTTCAGAACACCTTGGAAAGCTGAATATTCCAGCAAGGTTTTTTTAACATGCTTAGAGTACACAGAGAATTAAACGTGATTAGTCATGTCTGCCGGTTCCTATTCTTGGTTTTATTTCTTGAGCACAAAAAGCTCAAACACCTGAAGCTGTAATAGGGAGATACTTCTAAATATTGGTGCAATTTTTTCAGTGTTTGGGAACAATATTTTTGGCCTTATACTACTTTCCTGTTTCCAGGCAAAAGCCACAGTTTTCCTGCTTTTTACTCTTTTCCAAAAGAGTAGCTGAAACCTCAAGGTCTATTCAGGGATCTCTGCCCGGTTTAAAGCTCTGTAAACTCCAGTCTGCCACATGGTAGCATGTAAGTTCCTTACCATTTCATTTCTAGCCAGGTAGTAGTTTTCCAGCAGAAAATGCCTATCTTAACTTTCTCAGTAAAGGAAATTTGGGCTGGTTTAGCTATTCTCTTTCTTTGTACTTAAAGAATGAACATATCAGTACTATTTAGTATTGTTGGGTTTTTATTTTGAAGGGAGTTTTGCCTGGTGGTACAGTACTCCTGAGTTTTTGTGGTCACTGCTGCATAAGGGACCTCAGGCTATGGGGAGGCCACATTTTTTTCTGACTCAAATGATTGGAGGTAAGCATCTCAGTTGAGTGCAAGTTATTTACTTTTCAGATGTGCTAATTATTAGTAGTTTTCATGGATTTCCTTCAGCAACTTTGTACTGATGAAATTGCCTCACTGAAGCAAGACCGAAAGACAAGCTGATGAAAACTGCCAATGTCTGTTCATCAAGAAGAGATCTTGTCAAACCAATCCATTTTACTTTTGTAATGACCCAGTAATTAGGGAAGTATTAGGTGCCATACTTTGACTCTGGAAAGTTCTTGACACTCTCTACCCTGACATTTTTGTGAGAGAAAATTGGCAGAACCTCCTTTTTAAACAGGTGGAAGATTGAAGGTGGTGATGCTGTTGGAGCCTCTTCTGTTTTGGTTAAACATTTGTGTTACGACTTGTGTGAGCAAAGAGTACACCTGAAAACTACAGAGTGTGTGTGTGTGTGTGTATATATAGATATATAATACATATATAATGTGGGCACAGGATGGGGTTGTTTTAGAGAACATGATCAAAATCAGAATTAGAGAAATAGAAGTAATGGCCAGGGATCAATGTGATAAAACTTAACTGCGAGGTATGGCATGAGGAAGAAATCAAACAGGTGAAATACGAGGGATAAAATGCAGAGGTAAAACTGCAGTAAAAAGATGCTGGAGTTGCCCTGACTTAAAAAATAATATGCGGCACCAGTCTGTGAAAGGAGACTTCTGTGTGTGAAACTAATGAGAACTTGTCTGAAATGCAACATCCATTTTTGGTAGTTTTTAAAGAATGGTCTACCCATGCTAGAGAGAATGAAAGAGATTAATGAGATTGATTATGAAGACAGAATATGTGATTTATAAGATGATTGAAGGAATGAAGCAGCTGAATTTGGTTAATCTGGGAAATAAATAAAGGTAGTCACAGAAAAGAGAGAGATTTCTTTTTTCGTTGCAATAAAACATCAGCTAGCATTATAGGGCAGGCGGTTTAGGTTGCATAACAAGGAGATCCTCTTTACTCTTACAATCATAAAAATCCAGAAGAAAATGAAAGAAAATATTATTTTGAAAATACTAATTTTAAATTCTAAAAATGTGGATAATACACATATATTTGTCTCAGTGGAAAAGGCTACATACCCTACAGTCAGGATCAGTCTCTTGAAGTAATTTTTGACTGTACCTTTCTGTGCTGATGCCATGCAGGTGATTTCTAGTTTTCAACTGTATTTCTGGCATATTTGCTCATGGCATTTCTCATTCTATGTTTCATCTTTCCTTTTTTTTCCTTCTCAGTGTCATTAGTCTTAATACAGTGGATTCTTTTAAAAAGTAAATAAATACCCATACTGTACTGTGGTATTTACTTTACCACTCTTTCCCTATATTTAGAATGTATACAGCAATGAGGTATTTATACTATGCCATGGTAAATGTTTACTTTCAGTGGTGCCCACTGTACTTACTTTTCCATCTTTACTGAGCTTAAATTTTAGCTCTTCTTTAATTTCCATATAGTCCTGGTCCATATGATTTTTTCTGCCTTCTAACATATGTGAAAATATCTCCAATTAAAATGTTACTACTGTTGAGAGTTTTTTAAAATTATTTTTAATGGAAAATGTTTTTTGAGCTACTGGCCTTTGCAGTTCTGTTGCAATGCCTTTTGGTGTAATAGGTGGACTCATGCTGGTGTGGCTTGGATGAGAATGTACACTTTTGATTTAACACTCACGCAACACAAATGATGGGATTCATCTCACCAAGCTTTTGATGTCTGTGGTGTAGATGTCTGCATTTGAGCCAGTCTCCTTTATAATTAGTAGAGAAAAATGAGAATCTCCAACACACAGTTTATCTCAGTTAAAGGTGGGTAGCTAAAATTATCTCCCATTATAGATGCTTATTTGTCTATGTAACTGCAAAAGTTATTTAGATAATTAGCTCAGATGTAGGTATCTGCTTTGAGGCTGTTTAAATTCAGGGGAGGTTAATCTCACCCCATGTAATTTGTTTGGCTGTTGATGAATTTTAATTTAAGATGTGGTAGGTAGCCTCACTGAAACAGAAGCTCCTCCAGTAAACAGAACATTGGTTTAGGTCTACACTCTACCTGAACCCCATGTTGACAGAGGTTAAATTCCAAAAGTTGTAGTCCAGTCTGTAAAGCTAAACTGGCATTAACTGTGGTTTATTTTAGTGTGATGTGTTGTAAACCAGAAGCAGTCAGAAGATCCATATTGTCTGCAACATCCCTGCTGCAAAATGTGGTGCAATCTTCTGGGGTAGAAGAAGAGTCAGTGGCTAGAAGTAGTAACTGCTGCTACCATTCAGTTTAACCTGCCCAGCTGGGTTTTGGCTTCAGCCAGGATAGTGTTTGAAAACATTTGTGAAACACTGATAGGGCCATATCTGTGTGTCTGTGATGGTGCACTAGTTTTAACAGGATACTGATGAAAGATATGCCTGTGTTGACAAGTGTTGTGGTGCCATTGAAACAGATTTGTAGAGCAAAAGAATTGATGCTGAGAACCTGACTTTCAGGCTAATTGCATTTCAGGGGGGTTATTTTCTGCTGGGTCTTTTCTGTGTGGAATGAATACCCATGAACACAGTGCACTCTAGCAGTGTTCTGCAAAACAAAAGGAATCGTTTCAAGGAGGTTCATACTTCTGAGCAGTTTGTGTTATTTTCAATGTGTGCCTATCTCAATGTAGAAAGCCAGCCCTGATGATGATGCCTTATCCAAGAGGTAGACCTCATGTAGTTTTCTGACAACGTGGGCAATACCTTTTCTTGATAAACAAGTTGAATTACCTTGCATACCAAACAATTCCCAGTCAAAGTGCTTGTCAGACCTGGGAATCAGCTGCCTTGTTGCACTTTCATCTTCTTATGCTCCCTTCAGTACCCTGTATTTACCAAAGAAATCTGATAGCGCAAAGTCATTGAAACCTGGTCATGTCAGAGCATGGATGAGGGAGCTAGTGGATAAGAAATCAGGTGCTGTGCACACCTGCATTTCAAAAAATTATAGTCTCCCTTTTTATGAAAAGAAATTTCCTATATTTTTAAGTAATGGTGTTTGAAGATTTAATTCATCCTTTGTCAAACAAAAGGATCCTTGCCTATAGCTATGCAGAGATTTCTTTTCAACTTTACCATTTGTTTCAAAGAGTTAAGTTGTTTTAAAAGTGTCCTTAGTTTAAATCTGTAAAATACCAACTGCTTCTGAGTATTATGGAAGAACTTTCTGAATTAAGCCTAAAGTTCAATTCAGGTCAGCTCAGTATATATTTCACTAGCCAGATTTTAATATCACTAATGACATTGTGGTTAAAATTTGAGAAATGCTTACTTCTGGTAGGATGTAAAATAAATAGGTTGCTGTGACTCTTCATATTCTTCCATTTTTATTCTGGCTTCTTTTAAAATGCCAAGCATCTTGGCATTTTAAAGATCGCTAATTAGTTTTGTATTTGTTTGAAGTTCTTCATTGTGTAATTTGATTGGAATGAACATGAAAAAATAGGTGTTTATCTTTCTTTGTATATGAAGATGCTTTTATTGTTTGAAGCCAAAAGCTTGCCATCACGTGAGTGAAACAAGGGAATGCTATTAAAAGCACAGGAATAAAATTCCTATTCCAGTAAAGAGGTATGTTTTAAATACTTAGGCAGATGATTTTAGATGTTTGTTTCATTTAGCCTGCTTTGTGAGCGAAATGCACTATATTTAGAACTAATCTGACAGGATCGATATGAAAAAACTTTAAAATAAACAGTCTTTTAATCCTTAGAATTAAGATACAGTTTTTCTTCATATAACTTCAATTAGAATAATTAGTTTAGGAGAGAAATTTGGATCTCCTATTTTAACTACTGAAAGAGAAGGACAAAATTCGAGGTGGTATCAAAAATGTAAAGTGGCTCCTTCCTGTTCTTGACCCCATCTCTGAAGCAATGAATTAGGCATGTTGATAATTCAGCAGAAAATCTTTTGAATTCTTCAAATTCCACCTACACGTAACTGTGGAATTGGCCTTTAAAAATACCTTTAAGCTAATTTTCTCTGGGTAAGCTGTGATATGGCATTGCAATCTTACAGATTTCTTGTACAAGTTTTTAATTTGTTTTCAGAAATTTCATACTTATTCATAATGTTATTAGCACCTGTGTATAATTTTTGCATTACTGGAGTAGTCAGATATATATTTAAGATAGTTTTCCAAGTGATTGCATCAGGGATCAGGATACCATTTATAGAAATGCAGAATTGGTAAGGTTGGAAGGGACCGCAGTGGGTCACCTGGTCCAACCTCCCTGCTCAAGCGGGGTCATCCTGGAGCACGTGACACAGGATTGCACCCAGATGATTCTTGAATATCTCCAGTGAGGGCGACTGTGCCGCCTCTCGGGGCAACCTGTTCCAATGCTCAGTCACCCACACAGTGAAGTTCTTCCTCTTGTTCTTCCTGTGCATCAGTTGCTGCCTGTTGCCTCTTGTCCTATTGCCTGGCACCACTGAGAAGAGCCTGGCTCCAGCCTCTTGGCACCCTCATGCCTGGGGTTATTATTCCCCAGGTGAAGGACCATGCATTCGCCTGTGATGAATTTCAGCTGGTTCTTCTCTGCCCACCTGCCCAACCTGTCCAGTCCATCTGAAGGGCTGCACAGCACTCTGGGGTATTGGCCACTGCTCCCAGCTTTGTGTCATCAACGAACCTCCTGAGGAGACATCTGCCCCTTCATCTAAGTAATTGATAAAGAGTTAAACAATATTGGGCCCATTATTAAACCTTGGGGGACACCACTAGTGACAGGCCTCCAAATAGATCCTCTGCCACTGATTATGACCTCCTGAGATCTGCTGTTCAGCCAAGTCTCAACCCACCTCATTGTTCACTCATTTAGTCCACACTTCCTGAGTTTGCCTCTGAGCATGTTGTGCGAGACAGGGTCAAGAGCCTGGCTGAAGTCAAGGTAGGTGGTATCCACTGCTCTCCCCTCATCCAGCCAGGTAATTGGTTCATCATAGAAGGAAATTGGATTGGTCAAGCATGATTTACCTTTAGTGAATCCATGCTTACTACTCCTGATCACCTTGTCCTTCATGTTGGTAGAGATGGCCTCCAGAATGAGGTGCTCCATTGCCTTTAAGGGATTGAGGTGAGGCTGACTGTGGTAATTTGCTGGGTCCTCATTCTTGCGCTTTTTGAAGACTGGGGTGACCTTTGCTTTCTTTCAGTCCTCAGGCACCACTCTGATCTCCACAAGCTTTCAGACATGATTGTGAGCAGCCTCACTATTGTATCTGCCAGGTCTCTCAGCACTTGTGCATGTATCCTGTTAGGGCCCATAGACTTGTTGATGTCAAGTTTGGCTAGGTGTTCTCTGATCCGCTCCTCCTTGGCTGAGGGAAAGTCTTCCTTCCAACATTCCATTACTCTGGTCCCCTTGATCAGAGATCCCTGAGGGCTGGTCTTGTTGGTGAAGCCCAATGCAAAGAAAGTGTTCAGTACTGCCTTCTCTGTGTCCTGCTACCAGGGTCCCTGCTCCATTTAGTAATGGGTCCACACTATCCTTAGTTTTTTTCTGTTACTGAGGTGTTTGAACAAGTCCTTCATTTTGTCCTTGTTGTCCCTGACCATATTCTTGAAGGGCCTTGGCCTGCCTTCTCTCATTTTTATTGACTCTGACAGCCTCTCTATATTCTTTCCAAGTGGCCTGACCCTGTTTCCATCTCCTGTGTATTTCCTGGCTGTGCTTGAGTAATGACAGGAGTTACTTATTCATCCACACGGGTCACTTGCCACCTTTGCCTAATTTCTTCCCATCAGGATGCATCATCCTTGAGCCTGGAGAAAACGGTCCTTGAATATCAAGTTTTCTTCTTTTTATTAAAGGTCATTAGAGTGATCCTGGAGAGAGGAACCTTTGCATTTCTTCATTGATTTGGATTTGTGTTTTATGGCTTCTGTCTTGGTAGGCCTTGGAGACACAAGTAGCTGTGACTTCTGGCTCTTCTATCTCTTTTTCATCTACTGGCTGTAGGAGATTAGTAGTATTTTATTCCCACTTTTTCTTTGAAGTTTCAGGTAATCAAGAAAGTGACTCTAATCTCTAGGAAATTCTTTGGAACTGGGACATTTGGACATTCTTCCAGAATGTTTCCTAAAATTGATGTTCCTTAGTAGAGTTCTGGTTTTTTTAATTTTAACTTCCATTAAAGACATTTCAGGAAGTGGTGGCTTTGAGAAAATGAGCCCATTGAACAATAAATACTGCACTTAAGGAGGGTTTTTTCCTATAGTGTAATTTACACTTGACTGATTTTTTTTGCATCTGAATCTGTAATGCTTTCGATATTTACTCCATCACATCTCAAAATATACTTAAGTGATTAAAATGAGAAAGAAATTAAGTTACGTCTTGGTAATGATAAATGAAGCTGCTTCAAGGAAAGTGCATTATGATGAAGCCAAGAAAGTGGGAAGTGTGCTTATCTCTGGCTAGGCAGGGTAGAGGGAGTAAAGACAATATTTTATACTGTGGATGAAGGCAGAGACACAGTTAAAGAAGACAGAACTTTTTTTGAAGACCATATCCAATTTCAACAGTGCTTGGAGTGTGAGTGTTCATCTGTCAGGAGGATTAACGATAAATTTAAGTTTTTCATCAAAAAGCTGTTCTTGCAGAGTTCTGGATGGCTCTGTCATGCATAGCTTTCATCACTCTTAGAAGAAAATTTTGTTAAAGGTATATACTTCACAAGCTTGAAGAGTTGATTCAAGCAGCTACTATTGATTGCCTAGCTCTAAACTTAAAAAAAAAAAAATATCATTATTTCAGTTAAAATAGATGCATAAAATATTTTTAACCTTGTGTGGTGAGAAAAGTAAAAAACCAGTACAAGTCCTTTAACCAGGACTGCTGTTTTAAGAGTGGAAAATGTGGGGGGATGCTTTACAAGAGAATATCTTCTGATATGCTGAATAGTTCATAAGAGCTAG
Organism: Mohoua ochrocephala; assembly: GCA_013398855.1. Taxonomy (NCBI): domain Eukaryota; kingdom Metazoa; phylum Chordata; class Aves; order Passeriformes; family Acanthizidae; genus Mohoua; species Mohoua ochrocephala. Next base: position 42,936 of record VZTA01006269.1, on the reverse strand, counting down.
AAGAAATTGTAGCTAGCCTTAGAGGTAGGAAGTTCTAAAACAGAGCAGGTGCCCAGATTTTGTTCTGTCGTCAGTCTAATTCTAAATTTGTATTTCAGAGTCCAATTGACAAAACTATTCTTAACAGCAATTATTTGGGAAATGTGTTAACTTTATGGCTTGTTCATCCTAAGAGCTAAATCTACATGTTACAAGATCTTGAGGTGACTTAATATCATACAATATATGCAGCAAAGACAAACTGTAGTGCCTTTTATTTTGAAATATTATAGTCTTGTGATTTATTGGTAGAAGACGAAGCAACTGTACTAAAGTCTATAAGAACAAAGTACATACGTGTAAGAAGTGTGTTCATGTGTTTTTACAATGGGTACAATAGGGAGAAGACCATTTCTTGGTGGTGTGACAGCTAAAGGGAAGAGGAAAAGAATTAAGACAAACTGTCATATAAAACTTCATGGTTTAAGATTTGAGTCTTTTCTTATGGAGCTTAAAAAAAGTTGTGGTTTATGACACAGAAATAATGGCCCAGGATGGAAAATTCGTACCATTTTCTAAAGTCAGTGGTCTTTGTATCCATAGGTGGGTTAAAAGATTTATTCTGCTGTTATTATACTGTTAGAGTAGTTCTATCAAAATAAATGTTGAATTTTGGGAGTCAAAATGTACCGTGTAAATTTTTTGCTTGCTGATAATATCAATAACAGACAAAATGCAATACAATACATTGGAGACTTCTGAAGAAGAGAAGCAAGAACAAATATTCTAGGATTAAAGCGAGTGATAATAAACTCTTTACATAATCATGGTCTTGTATAACCAAAGACATACTTGTTTTTAATGAGTTATCTGATTAATAATTTGAAAACTGCGTGTTGAAATCAGTAGAAAAATAAATTTTAGCGTGCGGAATTTGTCTGTTATATTTGTGTAATCTTTGGCTGTGTTAAGGAGTTTTCTACCTTTGATCTGTGCCAAAAATTAGTAGACATGATCTCCAGTGTCTGCATGGGAATTTGGATCTGAAAATATTGAATTACTGTTATTTAGATAGCATAGTCTCACTTTATAAGACTTAGTCTGAATGTATGATGAAATACTTGAGGTTCTATCAAGACATGTTTCTTTCCTGGAAATATTCTAGTTTCCTAACCTGAGTGTTGGTATTAGAGAGTCAAGTATCTGCAAACTATTTCAGCAGCTATCAGGAAATTGCAAAAGTCAAGCAGAAGTATGGATACTTTGCACTAGAGGCATGGACCACTTTGAGCAAACCCTTGCTTAGTGCAGTAAGAACTATGCATATACAGTATGGTATGATTTTTTTCAAGAAGAGTATGTCTTAGTATGCTTTTGAAAGAAAGAAAGTTGGATTTGCCTTTCAGCTGCAAGCTTATTCTTCCATCTCCCTTAAAGAATAAAAATTAAGGATAAACGAAAATTCATAATCTTTCTTTGACTTGTTCTAAACATGCCTCTTACTATCATGAATGTCTCTTTTTTGCCAACCTAGCCATAAGATCAATGAATGACAGCCTTACTCTAGTTTTCATAATTTGTGTTTGAATTGTGTATTATTTCAACAAAAGCTGGTTATAGAAAAGGAAGAGCAAATTGCATTCATTTCGCATGTAAACTATTAGTTTAGAGGAAATATAGCCTTGTTTGAAAGCAGGTTGGATAATACCCTTTTGGCTAAGAAAAATGCCCATTACCAAAAAGAAATCTCACAAGACAGAAAATGCACTTAATTTAGCTTGGAAAATTGAGCTAAGCCTTTCAGTTTCATATTTGTGCTTTATTCACTGCAGCATGGCTGCACATGGTTTCTAAAGGGAATGCTGTGAAGGGATTAAAACTTTTTTTCTCGTAGTGAAAACATTTTTCTTTATTACGTAACACAAATGCAGCAGACATTTTTCAAGTCTTACTTCTCAGTCTTCTGGCTCAGTAAAAGAAACTTCAGAAATTCAAAAAATGGACAATTTTTTTTTTTTTAAAGAACAAGATACACACCAAATATTTCTAAGAAGATTTCCCTTTCTTTCCTTTCCAATTTCAGACATGGGACACAGAACTGGAGAGATCTGCGGAGTCATGGGCTGAAACCTGTCTCTGGGAACATGGACCAGCAAGCCTTCTTCCATCAATTGGACAGAATCTGGGGGCACACTGGGGAAGGTAGTTTAAGATACTATTTTATGTAATGTGTGAGATTTTTAAAAATCTAACAAAATTTCCTTGTTGCTTAAAGGAAAAATGGTAGAAGCTCCAACTTTTGAATGATCTAATAAACCGCTACTGGCTTTCCTAGGTACAGACCTCCAACGTTTCATGTCCAAGCATGGTATGATGAAGTGAGAGATTTCACATATCCCCATCCTCATGAATGCAATCCATATTGTCCGTACAGATGCTCCGGTCCTGTTTGTACACATTACACACAGGTATGTAGGTGTGCTCGATTTTTATCAGCTGTGGAAAAGAGTGGCAGAGACTTCCAGCTAGGTTGGTGTCTGGCACTTAGCGCGCACTAAACTTGCAGTACATAGCGCAGCGCAAAAGCCCCAAAAGGGCTCTTTTAGACTCCGTAGATACAAGCACTGGCTATCAGTGACAAAGTAGGGTTGTCACACAAATCTTTAGATTTCATCCTCATAAATATCAACAGGATGAGGAAAAAGCTCAGTGTTGAACTGACTGTTACTGCTCAGTGCACTTTGCATAATCTGGATGGTCGTTCCCATAATATGTTGAAGGAACAGCTCGTTTAAAAAAACCCCAATTTTTCTTAGGTGAGCTCCTCAGATCAAACAGTAGTTTTTAAGACCTCGTTTTCATTTCAGGAAGATTTTAAAATCGCATAGAGATTATTTACCTTCTACTTCTGAAATCTGTGTATCCAGACTGAATTTTTTGTGAGGGGTACCAGCATGTTCTCAGTGTACAGGGAATACATAATCTTCAGATTATACTACAGTCCACATATAATTTTTGATATAATATTGGAAAACTTAAAAATTATTGCTTTTTAAACACTTATTTTCTATTTACTAACATAATTTACAATTGTATCTAACTTTAAAATAGTTATCTCTATGTTCTTATTTACCATTTCTATGAAAGTACCTGTAATTACATTTACTATTGCATACAAGATCAATACATATATACAGCTTTTTTGTGGTACTAGTTCTTCACAATACTTACCTCTTTCAGCTTTTAAATCCTGCTGGATCTACAGATTTGGCTTACCTTGAATGAATACATTTTACATTTTGAACACCTGTCACATTTGTCTCATTTGCGCATTCCAGACTTTGTCATTCTGATTATTTTTGAGATATGCGATGAGAGGTGACTAAAGGAACACAACCACCTTAGATTGCAGTGACATGAAAGCATGTTCATTTAAAATCCATGATTTGGGTCTATTCAGTGTATGAGTGGTTTTGTTAATGGTTTTATCCTTTGTTACCTCTTTTACTGCTGAAAAAATCTGTTGTCTCAGTCAAACCAACCCAGGCCCCTCTGGGTCTTTAGGTTGTACTGAGAACTCTAGCACACAGGAACATAACTTCTAACTCACAATTATCTATTAATTGTAATTCTAAGAACCAGTCCTTCAGATCCTGTTTTGTAAACGTTTTGCTACTCTTTCAAAGATATGCTTAGAGCATTTGTATAAAAGGAGAGCCGTATCTTTGCTATCAAGGTGTAAAGCTTTTTTCTCTAATAAGGGTATAACTGAATGGCTTTTCGACAGTTGTAATTAGGTCACTTCAAGCCACTTATAACAGAGGGGAATACATTACTTTGGTGATTTGAGTTTTTTGTATTGGAGATAGTTTTGATTTTAAGTTGATCATCTTTGGTTTTAATGTTTTTTTCTCTTTTCCATAGGTTGTTTGGGCTACAAGTAGTAGAATCGGTTGTGCAATTAATTTGTGTCATAATATGAACATCTGGGGGCAGATTTGGCCAAAAGCAGTTTATCTTGTATGCAATTATTCTCCTAAGTAAGTAGATTGATACCCAAAAATATCTGGAGGGGGCGAGATACTGTATAATAGTCCAGGAAGTAATCTGCGAGGAAATCAGTCTGGATTTTCTGGTTTTTATACTGTTACAAAATAGAGTATTGTTCCCAAACAGTCTTCGGCTGCACAAATATTCTTGTGACTTTTCTGGCCTGTGTTTTAGTACATATACAGTATCAGAGATCTTTACTGTAGTGTGATATTTGTCTGAAAAATAAATGTATCTCCCCACTGTGACTTAAAGGAATGTGTAACAGGAAGCCCATGGTTAGGATCAAATTTTATATGATATTCCATCTAGGAGAGTGGAACCTGTTCTCAGGAAGTGGAGGAATTTAGTCTTATGGTGCTATCCCGGTCTGAAAAGATCTTACAGCAATTTATGTCGGTTCTACATTTTTTTTTCTACATGAACTTTTCAGCTACATTCTGATGTAGAATCATAGAATCATTTGGATTGTAAAAGACCATTAAGATCACTGACTCCAGCCAGTAACCTAACGCTGGCAAATCCACCACTAAACCATGTCCCTGAGTGCCACATCTACACACCTTTTAAATACCTTCAGGGGTGGTGACTCTACCACTTCCCTGGGCAGCCTGTTCCATTGCTTTCAGCGAAAAAATGCTTCCTAATATCCAATCCAAGCCTCCACTAGTGCTTAGGCCATTTCCTCTCATCCTATTACTTGTAACTTGAGAATATCAGAACAATGTTGTAGTCTATGTGCCTGCTGGTTTTCATAATTTGTTGATTGGCATACTAAGTACTGTTCAATGTTAATGTGTTAATATGCTCATTGATTAAGGCATTTTTTGCTAATTTTTTTTTCTTTTTTTTGTAAAGGGGTAACTGGTGGGGTCATGCTCCTTACAAACCCGGCCGCCCCTGTTCTGCATGTCCCCCTAGTTTTGGAGGAGGTTGTAGAGAAAATCTTTGTTACAGAGGTACGTACTATTTCACCGTTACCACTATAAACGGGAATAGAAATGTAACCTTTCTTTTGATTTCTTTCCTCATTGTGCTTTACCATAGTGGAATAGAATATATTATGTGTGTGCCCAAAGACCAGTTAGGGCCCTACTTTACTATGATGAATGGGAACATGTGCTTAGGATACGTGAGGCTGAGTCTGACCAGAGGGAATGGAGTGCACTGACCTCCTGCTGATAAGTGCTGATTCAGGGGTTTAGTACACAAAGATGGAGACTCATTGTGTGCTCTTTATGTGCCTCTCTGTAATTGCACTGGAAGTCTATGCAGTCATTTGTTTATAGGGAAACATTATCTCAGTGACGTAGTCATGTGGTGTGTGAAAAACCAAGAACAAAGCCAGAAGACGTTAGTAATTAATGAAAATGTCAACTAGGATGATTATTAACTTCTTACAATTTTTGGAATGCTATTCATATTTTATAGCATTGAGACACAGCATATTATGAATCTGCTGCTTCTTTTTGTTCTACTCTGTGAACAACTCATTTAGCAATTTTTGTTAATAACTTCTGAGATTTCGTATGGACCATATGGAAGCTGCATGTATGTGCCCAAATATCTTCCTTATGGTTCTTGTCTAAGTAGGAAATGTAGATTCAGTTATGAGTGTTTCAGAATTGTTTTCACTATGTAGGAATAGAAGGGCCTCATTTTCAGGTGTATGTAACTATGAAATAAGCTTCTTTAATTGCAAGTTTTCTATCAACGTGGTAAAACTGCCCATGTGTAAGAGGGATTGTCTTCGTTCCATTGGTTTTCTGATGGCATAAAGATACTAAAACAGGAGTGTTAAGAGCAGTTTTGTACTTCAATTGTGCTACAAGTGCTGGGAAAAAGAAGTGTATCTTTGCTTGAGGTGTTTTATTAATCTGAGTTCTCCATCTTATGAAGCAGTGGAGAGTTTTCCTTGCTTTCTTCCTTTTGTCCACCATTTTATGAGAACAAAGCCGTTTTACCAAAACACTGTAAGGGATTTACATTCCACACTGATTTTTTTTTTTCTGAGAGATTTTTTTTTCTGCCCATTTTCTGATACAGAGGATTCAGAAAGACCTTATTCCCCCCACGAACCAGAAGAGGAAACCAATGAGATTGAACGTCAGCGATCCAAAGCCCAGGATGCAACTGTGCAAAGCCGGCCAAGAACACATCAACCTTCAGCCTCCACAGGCACTGATGACAGTGAGAAAAATGAAGTGATAAGCACGCAGCAAATGTGTAAGGAATTTACCTGATTTGCAAGTGGTCAACAAAATTGTATTATCTAGTATCAAATTCATTGCAGTGAATTTGCTTTTTGCTTGTTTTAGCTCAGATTGTTTCATGTGAAGTAAGGCTAAGAGATCAGTGCAAAGGAACAACTTGCAATAGGTATGGTAAATTTTACAGTTGTCATTTTGAGATTTTTCTGAAAGGCTATATTTGTACGTGAGCTGGAATATTTTCCCTTTTTGTAATCCCAGGATTTAAGACCAAGTTGTATTTAATTCTCTTAGGTATGAATGTCCTGCTGGCTGTTTGGATAGCAAAGCCAAAGTTATTGGAAGTGTACATTATGAAATGGTAAATACTTTTAAATTAGATTTTGTACCAGTAGAGTGTTTAATAAAATGTCTTTTCTGTTGGCATACTAGTTAAAATCGTATTAAAAATGGATTTTGAGGATGTCAGCATTCACCAAAAGTAAAAGCTTACACCAAATGTTTAAGATAGCATCAGATGACCTAAATTTACTGTACAAATGTACTTCATACTTACACATACACAGAAGTAGAATTTTTGTGTCCGCGTGTTTGCGTGCAAATATGTGAAGGTGCAGCTAAAAGAGAAGTACAGCGATTTTTGGGTATGCTTGCATAAATTGTTTCAGTAAGATGGACCTGCTTGTGTAACCTTGATACTAGCTGAGAGTAAATAATTTACTCTGTCGAACTGGAAAACAGTGTAGGAAATGACAGCTGCTGTGAGCAAGTATGCTGTGAATGAGAATAGTTTATCTCTGAGCAAGGCAAAGTAGTGGTTTAGTTGTTTGAAATAACACCTACATAGACCAAGTCAAACATAAAGGACTCTCTGCCAAGTTTTTAATGACACATCGTAATTAAAACCTGGGGTTTTTTTCTGACATGCTTCTGCTTTTCTTGCTCTGTTTTTCAGCAATCCAGTATTTGTAAAGCTGCCATACATTATGGCATCCTAGACAATGAAGGTGGTTGGGTTGATGTCACTAGGCAAGGCAGGAAAAATTACTTTATCAAGTCTTACAGAAATGGCGTGCAGTCAATTGGGTAAGTTTTTTCTTGAAATTAAAATGTATGAAAAGATTTTCACCTGCTTATTTTTATTTCATACAAAATATATCACATTTTTAATAACGTTTTGCTATGCTTTTTTTGTCATAAAGAATATGAAAATGCTATAAAAAGGCACGTGGATGTAGAGGTATTGTGTCCATTCTGAAACTTTAGCCAGTGTTTAATGGTGGACAGAGGGTTGGCACAATAATAATGCGAAAGAAGGTTAAATGATTTACAGAGTCACTTGGACAGTAAGTTAGTGTTTGTAGTAAAAGAGATTTAATCTTGAGAGTATTCGGTTAATAATTGGTAAGAGTATCTATTTATTGTTGAAAACCAGTACATACTGGCAGATTGTTTTACGTGTTTTGGACATGGACAGAGCAATCTATGACAGTTAACAAAGCGATAATATTACAAGTTTGTGTTTGTAAGTGACCCTCTTGTAGTGTGCATATGAACCAAGAAGAAAATACACCTCTTTTGGTCTGTTTGGTAATTTCAACACAGTTCCACAGTTTGCATATGACATTTTGCACAAATATTTTGCACGATTTCTGCATTGGCCAGTGATGGAATAATATTCCATACTGTGGAAACTTCACTTGGAGGTGTACTGCACTGCTGAAGTGCCTTCCCTAAGACTGGTATGTGAAAACAGCTCCAAATTCTTGTAGACATACTAAAGGAAAACCCAGAAAAGCAGCACATAGAAGCGAAGAATGCTTGGCAGTTTCATACGTAATTATCCAACGATAGAAAAACATCAATATTAGTATGTTTGAATCTAAGATATTAATAATATTTGCAAATTACGCTTCACTGTATCATAATGTATTCTTCAGAGCTGTACATTGCTGTCCTTATTCCTGTCTATAGTTAGTATACGTGTAATAGTGGTATGTGTGTAAGCTCATAGGGGTAATACTGAGCTGAAAGAAAACAGAATTTTTCTGAGTGATATATTTGGCTCAGATGTAAACCCAAGGGTCAAGGAGATAGGGTTTTTTGATGATTACCTAATCATCAGAGGCTGTGGTCTCACTCTGTGCTGTGCAAACAAATGACGCGGGCTATGACACCTGCCATCATTTCTCTTTTCAGCAGATATGTCTAATCCAGCATAGAGAGGAGCACTGACCCGGTAGACTAAATTCAGTGGCCTATAATTCGGTCTACCTGGGTAGCACTTAAGGCATTGATATCAATCGGTTTCTTTGGATATCCAATGACCTGACTGTGGTTTGACTTACCTGCCTAAAAATGAAGATACAGACAAATATTTCTTTTTTTACTTGCTTTGATACAAAGAGAGAAGTAAATCTTGAGTATATCAATACTAACATATTAGGAGCCAGTTTTCTTGCAAATGTAGGAGTAGATAACCTGTAAAAAAGTCTTTAGACTGGAATCAATTGATTTCCCATCAGTTGAAATCTCTATGTTTCTGTGCTATATGAGACAAAACTGTATGAGTGTCCAGCCTACAGAGTGTATTTAGCACCTATCCTCTGAGATCTGGAACTCGGGGCAAGGTATTTTGGCTATGGAATAAATAAGGATTATTTGCCAAAGTTTCAAACCTTTAAAAGGCCCATCAATAAGGCAGGGGATGCCCTGCAGCTATCTGACTCTCACCAATGTCTGTATATGGAGCCTTTCATAAACTACATATCTATTTGGGAATAGATGAAATAAAGTGGATCTCACCTCTACTGTGTTTTGCAAAACAGAATAGAGAATACAGAAAAGTAAGTGTCAGTGCAGCATAGAGCAAACGCCCTAATCTTCAGCTCCCTTGATTTCTTATCAAGATTGCTAATACCAATGTTTTCTCAGCTGTTGGATTTTCTTAGGATAGGGTACTGTTCTCAATATCTCAACAAGCTGGTCAACAACAGAATACATATTCCTGCATCAGTGTTCGACAATGCTGGGGCAACAGAAGTAGGAGCTACCTCAGTGAAAACAAATTGGAATCCAGTAAATGAGCAATGTGATATTGATGGGTCATGCAAGTAAATAAACCAGTGCAGGCAAACAGTGGAGTCCACAAGGGCCATTTGCTCCAAAGGTGAATAGGGAATCATTTCCTTGGTTTGTTTTTCTTTTTATAATAAGTAACTTTATCGTGCCAAAAGTGTCAGCTTTGTTACAGATGAAAAATATCAGAATCAGAGGCATATCCCAGGAGTTTAAAGAGGAGGAAAACAGAAGATAAGGGGAGTAAAAAAGAAGTGTTCATCAATTTGTAGGGAAGCAACATAACCTAGATACCTGACTTTTTGTAGCAACAGGAAGCAGATACATCTGGGTGCCATATAATTACTGAGAAAAAAGAACTCTTGCATGTTATACTGGCTTTTTAATGATGCTGATGATAACAGAAGATCCAAAAGTAGTATTTAATGAAATATTTCAGAAAGGCTGTTAGGAGAAACGCCTCTCAGTGTTGGAGTTGTTTATATGAATGAACCTTCAGCAGAAAGTGAATGATCTCTTTTGGTAGACGAAAGCTTCTGAGCAACCACATGCTGCATTATGAGGGCCCAATAGGTTGTATAATTGGTTTCTACCATGCATTCTCTTAGCAAGTTAAATTCCTGAAAGAGTTTGACACACGTTCCTGTTTTTGAAACAGATGCACTGCGAGTACAAAGTAAATGTGTCATTGCAATAAATAGACTCCTAGCTGGGGAGAAGGGGATGCAGTGAGTAAAAACTGATTGGGGACATTGTCTTGGGTTTATTTCCATATTGTCTAATAAAAGTTATTCTAGCTAAAATAAATCACTGAAATATGTTATTTACTGATAATTTCTAATATTTCTTCTTCAGAAAATACCAATCTGCTAACTCCTTCACTGTCTCTAAAGTAACAGGTTTGTATTTATTTCTTACAAGCTCAGTACTACTCTGTTTTTTCTAAATAGCACACATTTACTTGTTTCTATTTTATTTTCTTCAGTTCAGGCTATCACCTGTGAAACCACAGTGGAACAACTGTGCCCATTTCAAAAACCAGCCTCACACTGTCCAAGGTAAAATTCATAAAATGTCATTAATTTAAAGTGCTGCTCTATTTTCTGCCATTTGCTAATTATTTTAAGTTGTCTTAAGTTGTTGAGAAAGGTGACAACAGTAGCCGTAAAAATGAAGTCAGAAATGTTCAAGTGATATTTTAGTCTTTGGTCTTAGTAGAAGGTAGGTAAAGATGATCTGCAGGATTTTTCATTAGGAAAGTCTCTCTCTTTTACTCATTAAGATCCTGTTGCTAATCTTAGTGAAATCATTAGACTAAAGACTGTGAATAAAAGTGCATTTTTATTTTTCATTGTCCATTTTTATATATGCACCTTGGGCAAAATGCACTTTATTTCAATTTATTTACCTGTAAAATACATTAGGAGGATAAAATTCGGTTATGTACTGTAGAAGTTAGCAATTTGCTTGGGAGTTCTGGAGAAACTGGATTAAAAAAAAAATTGAAATATATCTGGTTAAGGTAAGGTCTGGTCTGCAGGTTGGCTTTAAATATCTGTGCCATTTCTTTGAAGCCTGTCTTTTAACTCTTCGAAAGGCGCCTGTACCGCAATATTTTGACAAAGGAATTCGGTAACAGTTCTTAAAACCATAGATGAGTCAAAGGTAAACACACTGTAGCATGATTTACCACAAATTAAGCTGGAGATATCCACAGGATTACTTTCATAGCAATCCTACAGCCAACACAGGAAACAAGTACAAAGCCAAAACTGCTAGGAAAACATCCCTTCATGTAGCACTTGGGTCCATGGACTGACTTGGTGTTTGGCTATGACTCCTGGCTTTCTAGATGGAAGATGTGGAGATGTAAGCTAAGGAGTGGAACACAGGAGTGGATGGGTACAATCTCATACTTCTATCTTTGTTTTTTTTTTTCTTCATTGTTAAAAACTAAAGCTAGCTTCATTGAAAGAAAAATAGATCTTGTCTTTAGGAAAATTAAAAAATACATACAAGGTTAAAAGTTACATCATTCTGATGTGCCAACTTAAGGAACTTCACAAAAGCAGTGATTCATTCAAGATTCTGTGCATGCTCTTAATTCTGAAAATGTAGTCTCAGGAATTACAAGCAGTAATCAGCCATGGCATTGATTATACAACCTCATTTTTCCCTCTTACTCCTGACTCATAAATCACCAGATCTTCAAAAGGCTGCTTTGACTTCTTGCTTCCTTCTGACAAAAATCTTTTTCCTGACTCTATCAACATGTTTTAGTTACCCATCAGGCAAGACTCTAGCATGCCCAAGTGATATGACTTGCCAAATACCGATTGGAGCCTGGATAACATCTTGGAGAAGAACACTTGCTCAGGGCTACCCCGTGTAGGGTGGCTCCATTTTTGAAATGGAATAGCTCAGAGTAGACCTAGAGTCGACTCACGGTTCTTGCTTGAAGCATATCACAATTAGCAAATAAGATGCTGACACCTTCTGTACTACTCTTAGCTTCCCACATGGTTTTCCTGTGTGTTTTGAAGCTATAGAAGACATGAATCACAGAGAAAGTTTTCCTCAAAGATTGAAAAAATGCAGTTAAAAAAGACAAGTTTTTGTTTTGGTAGGTGTCTGATCTCCCAGAATCAGCTAGAAATCTCGCTACTTTCCAAAGTTTTTCATTCTAGCCACGGATGCCAATGCTTACCTTCATTATAAGTTGCTGAACTGGCTTATGTCACCAGGTCATCAGTATCATAGCAGGTCCTCACTCAGATCTGCCTCTTCTGTGAAGATACCTGACTGTACATAAAGCACCTTGTATAGGGTGCTTAAAATTAGATAAATTATATGTCCTGGTTTGAGACAAAAATTCGGAGGAACGCTCTGGGAGGAACATCTCCTCCACAGAAGGCAGGTTACAGCCACCTCTCCCCCACCAGGTTCGAGAATCAAATTCCTCGAAGGAAAATGAAAGGAGGAAAAAGCTATTTATTTAACAATCAGGAAAAGAATAATGCTAGATAATAAAACCTCTCGCTGTGGAGAGAAAACCTGGGAAGATTTTAGAGTCCTTTCCGTGGGTGCGGTCTCTCTCTCTCTCTCCTCTCCGGCGCTGGGTTGGCTCGGGCCCCTCCGGGCTGAGGTGTGAGGCCTCCCAGTGAGGTTCTGATGTTCTGGTGTTCTGAACAGTCCAGAAGAGAAGAAG
>VZTA01006269.1:0-30392 GCA_013398855.1 Mohoua ochrocephala | reverse complement strand
TCTGGCTTTTTTTTCTTTCTCTTGCACCCAATTTTAAAGACACAGAAAGGCACAGGAATCATGTCTGGGCATAGAGCAGGCGATAGGGGATACACATCATAAAGTCAGCCCAAGACATTATAGTATAATGAACAGTCTCTCTTCTCACTGACTTTTCTACTTGCCTCACGTATGTTGAAGAACACCATCTGCTTATCCAAAGGAAAGAAGACCAGACTTTTTAAAGTATGATTTTAAGCACTTCATTATGAACCTCAAGACATCAGCAATGCTTTCAACTGTATAGTCAAAGCCTCAAAAACTGACAGCTTTTAAATAGCATTATAGACCCATATGTACAGATAATCAACTTGATTTGTACTTACTAATGCTGTCATTGAACATGATATATTAATCCTCTGATACTCTTCCTAATTGTATATGGTTTGTTTTTGATCTTTCAGGGTGTATTGTCCTCACAACTGTATGCAGGCAAATCCACACTACGCTCGTGTAATTGGTACACGAATTTATTCTGATGTAAGTATAGGGATTTACATTGTGTTATATAATGAGATACAAAATTCTATGAAAAAAATTATAATGTAACTATAAGATAGAATATTGATATACAGTTTTCTTCCGTATGCTGATTTTTCACACAATCTTTTCAAAAGTTCTTTTTCGGAGGCTCCCATTTAAGTTAGCAGTACTCAGCTGCTGAAGATATGGAAAGTTATTTGAAAACTCATTGTAGGCTTCTCTAGTCTCTGGACCCATACTTTCATTTTTTTATCAAAAATCCCACTGATTTGTTCAACATTCGCAGTGTATACTCATTTAAACCCTTTCACACTAGATCCTGATGCAGCCATAAATTCTGTCAGAGTATACAAAAAAATATTACTCTTAAAATAAATGTCCACAGTCTTCTTACTTTGAATATTTCTTATCTGTGTGGATAGCTAAATAGTTGCAACAGAGTTTTGAGGTGTTTGTGTAAAGTATCTCACATTGTCATATAATTTTAACGGACTTTTTTTTGTCATTTTGTTTGCTAGTCAAGTTTTTTTCCCAGTCTTTTCTACAATATGTTTAGTTCTGAGGTCGGTAGAAAGTCTGAAAAAAGATTTCTATTTTGTGCCCCTCCTTTGTCATCTCTCTACGGAGAAGCCAGGATGTAGTGGCGGAGAAAGCAGTTCACATTTTTGGCAGTAAACTCTATGGTTTAACTGTCTTACGGATGTCATAAAGAGTAGTGTGGCAACCAGCTGGGTTAGATGATGATTTTCACTACTTTCTAGTTCTCTGAAATGTGCGAAAATAATATGCAAGTATTTTCTCACCAGTGTTTTGAAACTAACTAATGTCCATTAGGTTACCTGAGTGCCTTGTCCTGAAAACGCTCTTGTCCATAAATAGTGTCACAGGTGTGAATAGTATTTCCAGTTTAGAAAGATAATTGATTTGTGGACTGGATCCTTAATGTGTATAAAAGAGGCAGTGAAAATAGATTCAATGCAAGTACAGTTTGTGGAAGACTATTTTTTTCAGCTCTGTGGTTGCAATTAAGGGCTACAGATAAAGTTTCCCAGTGAGTTAGAAGAGACTGTTGGAGGAGAAAGAAAACATGCTTGTGTTTAACCTAGACAGAAGGAAATCTCAGAATGTGTATTTTCTTTGGCTGGAGAAGTCCCAGGTGACTTTAATTAGTGTTATAGAGGTATACTTCAAAATTATTTTAGGTGTACTATCTCGTTATTCATCTCCATTGTATGGAAATGTGTGCAGCCATACTGCTTTTAGGAAAAAATGGGCATAAATACAGGTAAGAATCCAGAGATGGGCATCTTCTTATCAACTTCAGATGCTGTCAGGGTAGATATTTACACTGAAGGTGCTGTTCTAGATTATGTTTATAGCAGTTTGTAGTACAGAGAGTATAGTGGTAAAGGAGATAAATGGATATCTGCAGAGCAGAATTCATTTGACTTTTTCAGAGTGTCTACCTTACTTCTTTTGGGGGCTAGCGATCAATAAATATCTTTTATCTAAAGAGTTCGATGGAGTTGTATAATTTTATACCATTTGAGGACTGTGGTCATACTAATTTTTGTTTCAATAACCATATATGGAAATATTCCCTGAAACTTTTGCAAAAGTATTCATAATTCTCTGCTATGGTAAAGTACAGAGACTATGATGTAGAAAGCTATTAAATAGTTCCATATTCCTATGATGGTATGCTAAAGACACTTGTGGTTTAAATGCCTTTGTAGAGTAATGATATGCTGTGGTGGATATTAGTATTTGTTGAGTATCCAAAGAAAGGAAATAATTAGGCAACTTGGTATTCAGATCCTATGACCTGTTAAAAATACTAACAAGTTCAGGAGTGTTCACAACACAGCAAGAAAGCACGGCCATATAATGCTGTATGAAGTGTTAATACTCACTTAAAAATACTATGTTATATATCCTTGGGAATTTCTTCATCAAAATTAAAGAAACAACCCCAAATCTTTGAAGTCTTCCAGAAAGTGACACAAGGGTGCTGATGTAAACCGCAAATAATATGCTGAAATTTGTGATAGACATAGTGAAATCCTGTTTTGCTTCAATCAACAGGACCTTAGTGGTTCAAGGAAGTGTGATCTGGATGACATAATATTGAACATAGGAAATACTGTGGCATCACTACTGGAATCTGATTCCATTTAGATGAATGTCTGATAGTCTCATTCCAATACAATGAGAAGTTCTCGAGACATAAGGACAGATAATACTTTGTGAAAAAAATGTATTCTGTATATATTTGTAAAACTATATACATCTATTCATAGCTATTCTTACAAACTAGTTCATAACTATGAATTTATACTCATTTAATTGTTCATATATTCAAAAAGTATGTGCATTTGTTGTCCAGTCTCATCTGAGGCTTAGCATCAGAATATCAGTTTATTTTTCATCTGAAAGTAGCCTCTGAGCTGGCTTCATCAACCCCAGTCTCCTGACCTCTCCTTTCTCATGTATTCCATGCAAGTGTCTTGCCTTCACCTTTGAAATGTTGTGCATTAGCCCAGCCGCACTTGATTGGTCCACTTGTGGTACCAGCCCTAGCAATGGCCCTGTCCTTTGCTGGAGATAGTTTCCAACAAGTAGTCAGCCTCCTCTGTCAAAATCTCCACCCCTCGACTTTTCCTTGTCTTTTTACTTGACTAGAAACTTCAAATAACATTGGAACAGCCAGTATCTTAGCTACCCTCAAATGTAATTATGAAGATATATCCCTATATCATGATGTAAAGAGTGTAGCATTTTGGTTACAGAGGTGAAAAAGCTGATCTTTCTTTTCCCCAATTGTACCTCTAGCCTTTTTTTATATCTCCAATGGGAACTGAAAACAAAGTTACGGCTGTGTTATTGTACTAGGAATGAATAGAATGAATAGTATTCCTCTAGTTCTTCAGTGTAGTTAATTGCTTGTAAATATCATCTTTTATTTCTTCTGGCTGTAATGCTGTATTGCAGAGGCCATTTTTCCCCCTGGGTATTTGAAATTGCACATGATCAGTCTCACTCTTTAGTTACTCCACAGTATGGATAAATAAGGGATGTTGTAATCATAACAATAATGCATCTGTTGGTGTTCAGGATACAACAAAAGTTTTGCAACCTTGGGAGGAGGAAAAGTGCAGAAGGCTTTAAATGGCATTCTTTCTGGCATGTTCAAAAACTGCATCCAGCAGCGTGGAAAGAAAAACTCTAAAGCATCTTTGTAAAAGATTATTTGCATAAAGTATTTCAGATCTTTACCCCTCTAAATATTGGAACATTAAAAGACAAACTATATACTAGTGAACGTGGCAAGTCCTGCACTTAGAATGACAGTAGGAAAATCATTGCTATTTTAAACTCCTGATTTTTTATAGCATTGAGATTGCAAAATGGTTGTGATAACATGTATAAATTATTCCAATTATAACTGGAAGAAATGCAATTTTTGTTTAAACAGTGGCCTGTTTGACCAGCTATTTATATTTATATTGACTAAGATTTTTAAGGTTGCTTGTGGAGAAACCTATTGCATTTAAGAGTTTTTCCACCAAAAAAGCTTGTCTCCAAGTGGAGATTCACTGTAGCTGGAACTGCACTTTGCTATGCTGTGTTTTAAAGACTGGGACCTACCTTCTGGAATATCTAAGAAGTTTCATTCTTCTGACAATTTTTAAAATGCTGGAAGAGTAATAGAGTACTGCAAGTCTTAAATCAATTATTTAAATTAACATTATCAAGATTGTCACTGAAGAATCCTTCTGTGGATATAGTTTATTCTTTATGGGTTCATGAGGGGAATTAGTGACCAGAGAATAGAGGTTTCAAGCAGCTACAAGTGCTGGTAACTGCACCGACAATTTTCATTTTACACTTCTTATCTTCTGCCTCATGCTCACATTATACCTTTTGTCTAATTAGCTTTTAGTATTTACCCATGCCTGGATTGGAAACTGTGATTCTCCCTTTGAATATGGATCATTTCACTGATGTTTGACGTTTTGGCTGATAGATCCTTTCATTTTGAAAGGCTCAAGAATTCAAACATGTTCCTGATCTTTGAAAAGAAGTAGCCTGAATTAAATGATTTTTGCATCATGGTGAAGGTGACCTGAAAGGCAACGTCTGTGTTCCTATAAATTGGCCTAAATCCTGTGAAGCCGATTTAAATACTGTAAGACTAATAAAATTAGTCATGCAATAAATATAATTATTTTACATTTCCTAAACTTGGTTTAAATACCTTTGTTTGTCTTCTTCTTAAAAATTATGAGATGAAAGGATGACTGCAAAGCTAATCTCTTTCTTCACTCCTCAGATCTCCAGTATCTGCCGGGCAGCAGTGCACGCTGGTGTGGTCCGCAACCAGGGCGGTTACGTCGATGTTATGCCAGTAGACAAAAGAAAGGTCTATGTTGCTTCCTTTCAAAATGGGATATATTCAGAAAGGTACAGAGCCCATTTGCAAAGATTACATTTTACTCTTGACCTCGATAAGGTTCACAGTCTTGCATTGTGTCTGTTTGTACCTGGGGCAGTGCTAGAAGCCAGACAAACAGGCCACAAGGGGTGATTTACAGAGCTTGTGTAACTAACAGCTGTGGTGACTTTAGGGAAGCTGTGGTAGTGGAGCTGCCTGCCTCCTCTAAGCTCATAAAATATTACCCTGAAAAGCTGCTTATGAAATAAACTAAGCCTCTTGTTTGCTTTGCTGGTTCTGTAGCAACTAACACAATATTTGATAAGAAAATTGCCTTTACATCCTTAGGGATTTTTTAAAAATTAACATTAATGATGCAGGTTCATTGGTTCCTGATGAGCTGTTCAGTAGGGATTCACATGGTATCGAACCAGTGATCCTGAATCATACTTAATACTCACAAACATTAAAATTCACAATCATTGAAACTTTTTTTAATAATTTGTTAACAGTGTTTTTCTGAAAGATGTGGAGATGCTGTGAAAGTTCCCTAGTTGTATTGAGTGTATTTGTGCATTGTAGGATGATAACACATGGCTATTTGCTGCAGATTAAATTTAATCCCCGAAAGAGTTCTCCAGGTTCTAAAGGAAGAAAGAGAAATTACTTTAGAAACATTGTACCACTCTTTTTGTCCTGTAAAGCTAAGAATGTTTCTTAGACTAAAAATGATTGTTACCTAACCAGACTATAGTCTTTCCAAGAAATTTGAGTGGGAAAAAACCTCAGAAAGTTTCTATAGAAAACCCAGAAGTAGGAAAATATTGAGTCTTGTTTTTAATTGGGGGTAGGGGAGTGTCTTCTCTCTTTCTCTCAGACCTTTCAACAAATCTGGAAGCTTGTAAAATACAGATTGTCTTTACTCAATGGATGACTTACTTTACATATTTTTTGACTCTTCTCCATGCTCATCCAGTTCCCCTAGAGTGCTTCCTTACTGATACTTTTGCTTTCCATATAAATCTTCTCGAGTAGAGATACAGACAGGAAGAATGTTGCAAATTTGATCATTATTTATACTTTATATCTAATAAACGTATTATAAATATAAATTTAAACGTATCTATAAATATAAATTTAAAAATATATATACATACAGATATATTTACACATAAATCATCTTGGTAAAGTTTGGGAGGTCAGCAGTTTGGAAGAGAGTCCCATGCAAGTTTTCTGTGAAGCAGAAGATGATGAATTCTCATGCCATTGCAGCCAGCCTGTTCCATTGTGCCTTTCCTTTCTTTCACCTCCATTTCCCTTCCCAGATAGTTTTCAGACACGATTTGCTAAAGAAAAAACAATGGACCATTAAATAGGACGTGTTGGTCCAACTTTTAAGGCAAAAATACTTATTCTATCAAAATTTCGTTGGAATTGGGTATTTTTGTTTCTTTTCTTTTGAAGTGAGATATGTATCCATTCAGAAGGCATTGCCTTTGGTTTTCTTAGACGTTAGGTCTCTGTAGAAATCTATTTTGCGTTGTATAAGCAACTAACAAACAAGTGATCTCCTGGGTCTGCAAGTTCTCTCCAAATACCGTTGCTAGAATAGTAAGCATAAGATGCATGTTTTCTATATTTCTAAAACACTTTTTGTATTTTGCTTCAATTCCTTAAACTAGAATCCCTCATCACAAAGGATTACTTGAATACTTTTTATGTTGTGATTTGTTCTTAATAAGCTGTTTGGAAAAAAAAAATAGTCTGAAATTTATGTAGTTTTTATTTGTAGCAGTTTTAAAGAAATCCTAGATAGCTAAATTTATGAGTTGTCACAAGAAGTGCTGCAGAATACTAGAATTAACAATTAAAAATTTTAAAAAGTTGAAATTGGAGTGTTACAGTCTTAAAAATAATGTAAGCAATTTTTTTATGTTTCAGTTTACAGAATCCTCCAGGAAGCAAAGCTTTCAGAGTATTTGCCGTTGTTTGAATCTAGCAAGAAAACATAAAGCAGGCAAGTGAAACAAGAGCACCTGGAAAAGATTAATACAGGCCATTTCTTGTAATTCCTAAAATTTGTATAAAGCTGTAACATTATTGTACAGAAGATGTATACTGCTTTCCACCAAAAAGTTTAAATTACATATAAATCTTAATGAAAAAATCTGTAAAAATAAACATGGGAGAAAAATTCATTTGAAAATCTATAATGATATATAACAATATTTTGAATCCTGTGTTAAATATTGCTATATTTTCTTAGCAGTTACTCCTATATAGTTAATTCAAAGCTCATAAATGTTCTTTGTTTTCTTCGTCTGAATATATTATTATATGGTGCTTTATATATGCCACTAACAGTAACCTTAAAACTATACCATAGGGAAGCCTGAGTTTTTATTTTCAATGTACATAAAAGAAGTCATCCCAGTATTTTGATAAAATAAATCATGCCTTAAAGTAAAATAAAAACATATATAACTTTTTGATGATTTACAGTAGCATTAGCCATGCAAGCATAAATGAAGATCTAGATTGTTCTCAATTTCACATTAATTATAACAAGTAAAAATAACCAATTTTGAAGTAAAATGGGAAATACGAAATACAGGAAGAAGCCCTGGGTCATGTTAGTTTTCATCCAAAAAATATTTTAAGAGACTGGGCCATTCATGTCTATTATTTCTTAAATAGATTAATAAAATATTTATTGGATGCTGGTAAGCTCTTTAGTTCAAATAACCATAATTCATTGTGGTTCAGTCTTTCACAGATATTCCACTGTTTTGGGATGGGTGCGTGAGAGACAGACATATATAACCTTGAAGGATCTGATAAAATTTTTGTATTGAGAAGTGCAGGAACCTGAAATTAAGGAATAAGCCTGCAGTTCTGCACATTACACATGCTTTGTTTTTGTCATGTGATTCCTTCAATTTACCTAAATTTGGGTCCAGAAAAAATGTAGAATTGTACACATACATAAAAATTTGCAAGCTTGTAGCCTTGAGCTGTACATGTTATCGAAATACTACACATTAATATGAGGGTAAATGTTCAAAAAAACCAAAGAAAATGGTAACAAAGGCTAACCTTGCTCCTTGTGACCTGGCAAATACTCCTGCAGGCCAGGAAGTATAGTGGTATGAAGCCCAGTGACAATTATGTCATTTGTTGCTTCACAATTTTAAAGAATTCATTTATGATGAACAGCTTGGTGCATTAATTTTACCATATTATGGTATATGAAGAACATGTAGTGATGATACTATGTTTCTTTCTATGAAAAGTGTATTGGTGCTTTAAGACTGAAAAGCTGTTAAACTGTATTTTTGGTGTATTTTGTTTCTGTTGTTGAATTTATTTCACTCCAACTTGTAAACTTATTCATATTCTTCATATTTCAGATTACTATATTCTGCCTTCTCTTTTGCTACATGTACTACCTCATGTAGTTAGGCAAGCTTTGTTAGTTTTTTTAATCTGTTTTGAATAAAATTAATTTACCTTGTAAGAATACCTTTTACAGCTTTTATGTTTTGTTTGTCCTGATTCAAGAGAAAAAAATTAACAGCCACCCAAAATGTATGTCTTTTTTTGTTTTTCTGACCTAAATATTGCAAGCAGCCATAGTATGAGGTTCTAAAAGCTGTAAAGGCAGTTTAGACAGAAAACTTCCACTAATTGCATCAGAAGTCTTATGGATAAATCTCATTTTTTCAAGTTTTGACCAGGGTCAAATCGACGAGGGAGACAAAGAGTCTTTTATGTATAACCCTTTTTTTTACTCCAAGTGGTGGCCACTGAAAGAAGCTTTCATATAGATTTTGCAATACTGGCATTAACTATTTTTCAGGATTGAAACCAAAGTGCAAGTAGACTTTGTGATGAATCTCCAAGTCAGTCAAAGGCTTGAGATACGCTTGCACCACCTCTTCTTAAAAGCACCAAAGCAGTAACACAGTAAGGTCTTGCAGTACCTGCGGCTGGGATTGTCAGAACATAAATGCAGTAAGGCCACCCCTGAAATTAAGGACACACAGAACTACTGAGGGAGGCATTCAAAACAAAACGTTTTGACTGCACCAATAGTGTCCCTTTCCAAACAGGCAGGATGCTTCCTTGCAACCTGGCCTTGCCATCCAGCAGCTCTCCATGTCCCCTGCCTGGCCTGTGATCCCCAGCAGTCTCCTCAGAAGCCCTGGTAAGTCTGTGGGGTGCTGTGGAGCTTGGGTCCATGCACCAGGCAGCAGAGTGCATCCCTTGCTGTGGGCAGTGCAGGGCCTGCGGGGAGGAAAAGAGCAAGGCAGTCGCACCTTCAGTCATAGCCACGACTTCCTTGCTTTGGGTAGGTGGGTGGATGGAGTCGTACATGGAAACACAATTGCCACAGCAAATTTCTGTCTTTTTCCTCCTTATTTTTCTGCTGGCTTTTTTTTGTTCTTCTGTGTATCTTTGCTTCCTCTTTTCTGTCATCTGTAAAGTCCAGCCTACATTTCCTGGAAGTTCCTGTGCAATGGGGCAGGGGTGGACCCTTGGGGCCATAACAATAAAATTTGTGCTCGGTGGGAGGAGAAAGAGAGATACCTGCAACATTCAATGTGTGAATACTTGCTGTGAGCAGCTCTCCTAATCAACAGAGTGACAAGAAGAAAATTACTCACCACCCTTTTTTCCTCACATATTCTGTTGCCCAAATTTTTGGAGTTCTGTTGCTTTTCCGGATGCAATAACTGTCCTGTTCTTATCTAAATATTCTGGCTAACCCCGGCTTCTTGAGAAATATTCTTCTGTATTTACTGTAAGTAATAAGTCAATGAGTAGACATTTCCAGACAGTTGTAGAGTGGGAGCTACACTTTGGTATTTCTGTCTGCAGCAGAAGCAATTTTAGGCCAAGTGCTCACAACTAATTCATAGAAAGCCCAAAAGAGTAACTAACAGTATTGGAAAAATTACTGTTGCCTAATGAAAAAAACATACAAGAAAGTCAATTTTTAAATTCTGAAGAATGTTTGGTTAACTGAGCAGTTACGAAATTGTGTTCTGAACTTGAAATAAAAGGGATAATCAGTAAGAGAGTAAAGCTTAATTAATGCTATTCATAATATTTAGCTTTCCTCTCAGGGAAGACCTAGAAATAGCCAACAAAAATTATTGCAATTTATATATAACAAAAATGTATTAATACATTGATACTGTTAATGTGTTAATACACTCATACTGTTCTGATATTTACCATTTATAATTTTTGAAAGGTCTAAAATTCCAAGAAACTTCAACCTGCTAAATGCAGTAGGCCCTTAAAAGCATATATGAAGCAGCAAAGGGTACATATGAACCTTTTCCCACAGTCTTGTGGTATTTCCCATTAAGAATTGCTTCATGAGGAATCTTTTCCAAAGAAGTGCATAGGAATTATTTGGAGAGGAGTCAAGCATTTGTCAAGCATAGGTCATTTGCCTGGTGAGCTGTTGGGTAAGGACCAGTTGATGCATTGCTCTGCCAAAGTAGCTGATTTCATAACTGAAGTGGTCAGACCCAAACAGACGATTCTTTTAACAGTTGCTCACCATTTCGAGAGCTATGTGAGGATACTTTGGCTTTAGGGAACTTGGGACTCATAGTACTAGCTGGACATAAACTAAGGTAACTTAAAAAACATTTCCTAAAATGTTGGTGCTGAGGAATTTTTATTAAAGGGTTCACAGACTTCCTTATGTCTGATTTCTGCATAGGGGACAGTCTGATATAAGAATTTTACATAAAGTGATTTTGAAACCAAGCCTGAAACACAGGTTGGGATAACTTGTATGTAAGTTCACAGTTTTTTAACTGAAGAAATAGATTCAAGTTTTATGTAAATGTCAAGAGTGTCAACTGTCTATGGATTCTCAGTGGATTTGAAAGAGGAAAATAACATCAGCTTTTTTTGTATGTATTGATACATATGTTCAGGAAAATGCATGACCCTTTACTTCATATGGCAGAGATGTAACCAAGTTACTCACATCAACAGTGTCTTCTCTGTGGCAACTGCTTTTGAAGTGTGTTTTGAATTTGGCTTAAAAGTCAGATAACCCAGATTCCTGTGAATACACAAGGGAGAATTTATTTCCTGCAATTTCTGTAGTCATACAAAGGGCAAGATTTAGAAACATAAATATTTGGAAGTTACAAAGATTATTCATACAGTGCAATATTCTGTTCAGAAATGTATATAAATACTGTATGAAATACTGTACTGTCACACTTCTATGGCTTAAGGGTTTTTATAGCATCTGTGGAACTCTAGGGAATTATACGAGGAGTGAAAAGCCTGAAGATTTTTATTTCATTCAGTGCGTAATATGCATCTTAGAGAGCTTTAGATATACAAATGACAGCACACTTTTAACACTCAGAAAATTGCATATGATTTTATAAAAACATGCACTGTGAATATGGAAGAAGAAGCCATGCTGTCAGTCTTGGCTTTAGCCTGTCTTTGCTGTCAGAAATGAATGATGGAAATAGTATTTTATATATGGTCATTATTTATATTATTGATATTATTGTTAGTAAAGCAGAAGTCCTTGACATGACAAGTGAAAATACAATAAAATGTGATTCCTGCTCCATGTTAGCATAGGATGATAATGTGACACCTGAAATTTGCCATCAGCTGTTCAATGATCTGTGCTGTCTTGTTCATCTTAGCCTGTTTGCTAGGAGACAGATGCCTACATCACTAAACCACCATAGCATTTTGTAAAAAGTGCTAATAACGAGTGTTAAATATTCAGAAGCTAGCAGAGCCCCCCAGTCAGACCAGCTTGGTATAAGGCACAGGAGAATATACGAGACTGAAGGAGGAAAGTCAAGAACGTGCAACCAAAATGGCCGGCCATGATGCTCCTATGTGTGTTACTGTCTGCATCGATTCCTGCAATAATCACCCCATATTCAAATATTCAATTCAGTATCTGGCCCCAGTGCTCTATCCAGCATTGGTTTTGTCTGTGCTAACAATGGGGTTGGTGTCTGAGGGCTGGCAGCAAAGCTGTTGGTTAAAAACCTGAGATACGCTGGCCAAACAACACTATG
The DNA here is from genome assembly GCA_013398855.1 of Mohoua ochrocephala. NCBI lineage: Eukaryota > Metazoa > Chordata > Aves > Passeriformes > Acanthizidae > Mohoua > Mohoua ochrocephala. The sequence goes on along the minus strand of VZTA01006269.1, from coordinate 18,347 downwards.
TCTTGGTAGGCACACAAAAGACTTCAGTTGCCGGTGTCAGTAACTCTTGGGCTTTTAAATCTCCAAATTTAATTTAAAGCATAAGCATTTATAACAATATTAGCAATAATCTTGAGATCTATTTAATATAAAGTCTGGCTATGCAGTTTAAAAAACTATTTGATGTGTTTGCAGTTATTTCTGAGCGAATGATTTTCTATGGCAATATCCGTATTAAGAATATGATCTTAGAATAAATATAAGAACTTGCATTTAGATTTTCTCACATATCTGCAAGCTGAGAAACTCATAAGACTTTGTAGTAATACTAATTATTTTTAGGATCCTCAAGGAATTAAAAGTGCTAGGAGGTAGTAAGGCTTCCAAACAACCTACGCGGTTTGAAAAACAGGTACTTCAGTGGCTTAATTATTCACTTAGGCTTGTTTATATGCAATGTAAATAGCAAGCTGGCTCTGACTTCTTATAAATTGCTGCTACTGTACATCCCAAAGATAAATTGGAAACAGTTGCTAAATAAATCTCCCTGTAGTCGGTTCAATCTTCATTCTGTATTTATCTGTTGAAATCCATCTGTTTCTTGTTGGTGGTTGTTTGCTTACTGAAGATCATGTCCTCTGAATAAGTATTTCTTTCATTGTGTCAGAACAGCTCCAAGACCTTTGGGGCTGCGGGCTGCACTGAACAAAGAAACAGAGCAATCATTTTATGCAAAAGGACTTAGTCTCAGATTTTGGATTTAGCTCAGTTCAGTACACAAAGAAGTGCATTGTATGAATTGATTTAGTACTTACTGTACAGGAGGTGATAGTCCTATTCCAGCACAGCTATAAAACTGAGCCAAGGAATAATTTTGTGAAATACGCTGAGCCCCTCTCTCTTATCCAATAAGAGTTGTGGGGTAAAGTAGATCAGTTTGCCTTTTTAAATAACAGGAATAGCTAGACAGATGCATTTGGTGGCTTATTAATAAAGACATGTCCTTCTGCCAGTGATTGAGGGTTTATGCATGTTATACCAAACATGTTCAGTGACACGCAGAGGGTGCAGATGCTGGGATTTTTTTTGCTTGGCACTAATATTAAAAGGATTTAAATGTGAACACTTCTCTGGTAGCTTTTAAAGCATTTTAAAGCAGTTTTCAAAAGTTACAAGGCAATTAACTTCTAATTTACTATCGGTTTGTAATGTGTAAAGATCTGTCCTAGAAATAAGGAAGTCACACCTTGACTGAGTTGCACTGTTGCATCTACTACACAATAAAAGCATTGTTCTTTCTTTTCTGCTCATGCCTCAATTCAGTTTGTAGTTTTCATTACAATTCCTGGAGAAGTACAGTCCAATCGAAACACCTAAATATACTTGAGGAAAACCATCCTCTCTACCAAAGTCTCTCAGAAGACATTAAGCTCTTATTTATCTCCCATCGGTACAGCACCTAAACAGCAACAGAACCACTCCTATAAAAATGTCAGTCTGTGACTCCTGAGAAGGCTGAGTTTCCAGCCCAGCTTCTTATTTAACATAAGTCAAAGGCATGGAAAAAGGTTTAACAAGAAAGGTGAGACTAATTTGCAGTAAAAGCTAGAATAGCTAAGATATCAGAGAGTATGAGAAATGCCTCTTAAGGAAAGCAGGGCACTTTGATGTGTTACGAGATGAACTTATGTGCATGTATCACATGATCCATGAGTAGAACTGGTGGATGCTGCTACAAAACAAAGAGTAAATATTAATAAAGATTGATCTCAATTCTTTAAAACTGTCTGTTTACTGTCCCAAACCAAATAACCTTTAAATAACATCTCTGAGCTCATTGGTTTTTATTTTGTTTGTAAAATTAGGCAAATACTGAGTTCAGGGGGGCTGAGAAGATGAATTTTTCTGTAGTTTGACTGGTAGGGGGATAAGAACTTGGTGAGGTATACTGATGCAGAAAAATCTGATGCAAATTTTCAAGTTCACTCACAAGAACCCAAACTCTCTGAGGACAGTTCTCCTGTGAGGTTTATTCTTTCTGCCAACAAAACACTTAAATGGGTATCCATTTGAATTACATTTCCCTGTTTTGTAGGACTGGCAGAAGAAATTGATTTGCAATTAGTTTTAACAAATGTGGGTCTGAAGTCATTTAGTGATAGCTGTAAGATGAAATAAGAAATATCCCTCATTGTATTTCAGAAATATTTCTTTATGCCTTGAATCTGCTTATAATACAGAGCTACAGCTCTCATTATTCTCTGACGAAATAAAGACTATTGTGGATTTTCCACCTTTAAGAACTATTTTAAGAGTCAGGAGATGATGGATGCCAAAGATGGGATGGAGAGTTGTTTGTTTTATAATTTTGCCATAATTGCCGTAACAATTTCCCAAATTGCTTAGATTAGTTAGCAAGTACATCTTCATGTCTTCTAAACTGAACAATCTCTTAATTTCTAGAGTTAGATATTTAATTATTTAAATTTGTAGCTATAAAGATGCCAAACTGTAATTTTATTTTAAGTAATTCACAAGAAGTTAAAACTGAATTTATATTCCTGTAGTCTCTTCAACTCAAAACTCTTCTCTTTGCTTGTTCTTCCCAATCTTCAGTTCGCTGTGTGTCTCTGCCAGTTTGGTCAGAAATACTCTCCTGCCATACGTATTTCTAGGCAGCAGTGTGTTAGGAGTGAAAATTCAGAGAATGTGCATTGGTAAAAAGTTATAAAAGTTGTAATAATATGTGAGTTATCCTCACAGCGCAACAAAAGTAATCTGCTTTTGGGGAATGCAGTTCGTTACTCCCAAAAGCCAGTGTAAAGGAAATAGCATCTTTCAACCTACTGACTAACTGATATGTGTTAGTGAAGGACTTGTTATTCAGTAAAACTTCTGGGGTTGACCCTGGAGTTACAAAAAGTATCTGCACATTTGAAGTTGCTACCCGACTCTTGTACTTCATGCCTAGTGACAGAAGTGACTGTGAAATAGAGGCAGTGTCTCTCCTCCCACCTAACCCAGCTGCTTTGTGTCTCAGCAAGAGCATAAATGCCTCTTTTCCTTCCTTGTCAAAGGTGGGAGTTTCAAAAGAAGAGAAAATCTTGAGAGGATGTCTGTGGTGATACCACTGCACAGCAGGGCTGGAGGGATGGCAGACTCCTTGCAGGGCTCTGTCACTGGAAATGCTCATGTGAAATCATAGAGAGAGGAAGAGGGAGAGGGAGGGAGGCAGGGAGTCCTAACATAGCAGGAGCATGTACAAGGAAGCATGATAACAGAGGCATCTTCAGCACTGTAATAATAATGACAACAGACAGTTTTTGTGCACTAGGAAATTTAGCAAAAAGTATTATGAAGTGATCAAGCTCTTTATCGCAAGATATAATGGTGCAAATTTGATAAGTGAGAGGTTGGATTATCTTTTTAGTTAAACTGGTGTAAGTCATTTGACAGAATAATCACACCAATGTCTGTGATGACCCTCAAAAACTGGAATAAGGATAGCTTTTCTTTCCCTAATAATAATACTTCAGCTGTTAAAAAATCATGACATCATCATAAAATTTTGGCTGTGTTGGTGTTTCAGGTGTTTTTAGTGGAAGAAGGGTCAGCATTGCCTTTTCTGAATGATGTCTTATGTTGCTTCTAGGTGCTTTAATATGAAGAGACCTTTGTAAAAAGGTAGCTAATCCACTTCACTGGGACATTCAAGTGGAGCATGATCACGGAATCAGGGAATGGCTGAGGCGGGAAGGTACCTCTTGAGGTCATCCAGTTCAGACCCCTGCTCAAGCAGGGCCACCTAGAGCTGGTTGTCCAAACAGTTTTTGAGTGTCCCCAAGGATGGGGACTCCACAGCCTCCCCGGGCACCCTTTGCCAGTGCTCAGTCATCCTCACAGTAAAAATTTGTTTCCTGATGTTCAGAGGGAACCTCTTGTGTTTCAGTGTGTGCCCATTAACTCTGATCCTGTCACTGGGCACCACTGAAAATTGCCTGGCTCTGTCCTCTTTGCATCCTCCCTTCAGGTATTTATAGACATTGACAAGATCCTTCTGAGCCTTCTCTTCTCCAGGCTGAACAGTCCCAGGTCTCTCAGCCGTTCCTCATTGGAGAGAAGCTCCAGTGCCTTAATCATCTGCGTGGCCTCTTGTTGGACTCTCTTTAGTATGTCCGTGTCTCTCCTTTAATGAGTAGCCCAGAACTGGACCCATCACTGGAGATGTGGCTTCTCCAGGGCTGAGTAGAGGGGCAGGATCACCTGCTGCTGGCAGCCCTCCTCCTAATGCACCATTGGCCTTCGTTGCTGCCAGGGCACATTGCTGGCTCATGTCCAACTTGGTGTCCACCAGAGCCCCCAGGTTCTCCTCTTCAAAGCTGCTTTCCACCTGGGTGTCCCCCAGTATATATTGATGCACAGAGTTGTTCCACTTCAGTTGTAGGACTATGAAGTCCTACACTGGCACTTCAGCCACTCCTCCCAGTTTGTGTCATCAGCAAACTTGCTGAGAATATGCTGTCTCTCTTCATCTAGATCATTAATAAAGATGTTAAGCAGGCTTGGATCCCGCAAAGATGCCTGGAGAACACTGGCCTCCAATGAGACTTGGTGCCACTGATCATAACTCTCTGGATACCACTATTCATCCAGTGTTTAATCTACCTCGCTCTGCTCATCAAGGCCCTAATTCATTAAGCTTCTCTGCAAGGGTCTTAAGGGAGACAGTGTTGATCTATTGACAGAAAGTATCCTCTTTATGCCTTGCCTCTAGTGCTTCTTACTAGTCTGCAATTAATCTGCTCAACCAGTGGCTGCAGGATCAGGAAGTTTAATGCAGGGATTAGTAGGGATTAGTTGATGCTTTTCATTCTTTAGGTGGGGGCAGTCTACAGACACTGGTGAACACTATTCTTGATGTTATATATATAAAAAAATATATATATGTATATACATGCAGTCATATTTTCATATTATTTTCCATAAAAAGCCCCTTTCAGTCTCATCATATGACTCTTCAAGATGGATGTATGTCTGTGACCTTCATCTAGCTCTAAATTGTGTCCCAAATTTCCACTGTCAGGAGCCCAAAATACCCATCTCAGAACATGTCCTTTACAAAATAGAACAATAGGCTGAAAGTGATGACCAGTTTTGCTATTTCAGGTGGCTGTTACTCAGTCTTGTAATCACTGACAGACATATTCAAACTTAAAGCATTGTGTCCGTCTATTCATGCCTGTTTGCATCAGCTAAAGGCACAACTCAGAAGACAATATAAAAGTGGGAAGTGTTGCAGTACCATGAGGTAAGACAAAACTGTAAAAAGCAAGTGTTTTTTCTACATTATATCCATATACTAAGCAGAGAGATTTGAGTGTGATGAATGAACTGATTTAAGAAAAATGTTACTTATCTGATTTCACCAGAACAGCTCTATGTGAAACAGAGGAAGTGAAGCACTTTGGTTTAGAAATGTTCGAGGAAGTAGCATGAATTATAGAACATTCAAAACAATAAGAAATTATTTCAGAGGAAAAAAATACTGACAAAGAGGTGTACAGATTATTCAAAATACTTTGCGTCTGTATCGCATAAGAATGACTGACTCATTTTACTTCAAAAAGCTTGAGTAGAAGTGTTTATAATTCCACAAGGAGGCTTAATCTTAGATCTCGCTCCTTTCTCTCCACTGCACACATTTTCTCAACAGTCTTAAAGACCCCGTATGTCTTTCTGGGGTGCTATGCTATGATCCATTTGGGTGTATCTCTCTGTATGCCAGCTTTTTTGCACAGCAGGCTGACTAATGTTGTTACCCTCTAATACCGTGAATAAGAATAGTACGCAAAGACACAAGAAAATCTTCTTCCAAGCAAGGTACAATTTACTTCAGCCAAAGGAATGAAACAGACAGGGGAATGGTCTCACTGCAAGAGACTTTTCTTCCCTGGATAAGCCTTGAGCTTCCCTGCCTTCTCTTACGTGGACTGGTCTCAAACTTGGCATGCCAAGTTTGGAGATGAAGTTACAGTTCTTTTGGCTTTCAGACAATCTCTGTGGTTGACACAGCTGACAGCTCCCTTGATCTCTTTCTGCCAGGGCATAAATGCCCTGGCATAATGAACGGGATTTATTGGTTTAAAGGATACAGATTTAGTAAAAAAAAAGGATCGGCTAACTTTACTGTCATGTGGAAGAAGCAACTGCTTGTAATGGCCCATTGTCCCAGCTGTCTTTGAGATGCATAGCTGAAACTCTTCTAGCCCTGAAGCTTTTGCTTCATTTTCCACTTTGGCAAACAATCTTAGTCAAGAAAAACAACACCAACATTTTTTCACAATGATTTTTGAAAGCTCGAGACAAATTTTCAGCTGGTGTCAATAAGGCCAGCTATCTTGACTTCAAGGAAAATTTGCGAATTCACATGAGCTGATGGTATAGTTTAGAATTCTAAAGCTACAGCCTTCAAAACCACACAGCAAATAAACATTGACAAAGCTTTTTAAAAGGACATCTAAATTGGCTTCATAGTCTGTCACCTCCATAAACTTATACAACAAAGCATGCATGATTTCCTGTTCCCAGGCTCATTTCCTGGTCAACAACACAAAATGGTAATGCAGGAAGCAAACAAAACTCTCTTTAAATTGATGGTATTTTTAAAAAATGACTGCTATTGAAATAAATGTTTCATAAATACCTGGTTATACAATGGAGTATATCTCTTCCAGCACGAAGGTTTCAGGAAATAAAGCAGGAGAGAATTGGATTTGCTGCACGGATGGGACAGAAACTCTTGCTTGCACCATGAAGTAATTTTACTGTCATTAATATTCTTTGACTGACAGAGAAACTCTTTTGGCAACCCCTGCAGAGCCCCCAGCACACAACCTATTTATGCAAGCTGAACTCAGACCCAGAATTGGAGCTCAGCACAGTAAAAATAATGGGTAATGTAAAAAGCCAGGTGTTTAGAGCAGTCTCAGACAAACTAATAGGTACTTGTTTTTATAGGTGTGTCCTGGTGAGCCAGTTCTAAATGATATTTTGCCTTCCCCCAAAATGTGCCAAATCCTATGGGAGTACTCTCAGGTTTTTTTTCTCTGCATCTAGTGAATATTTAGGGGGACTGAACAAGAACCTCTTTAAATTAGCTGTGTGGATTTAGTCTTTGCTATTATTTGGTGGAATATAGATTACATCCTATGAATATGTATGGTATTGCAGAACCCAAACCTCTCTTCCTTAGCACTGCTTCAAGAACACTCAGAGGGCAAAATATACGCACCTCTTTTTCTTCCCTGCATCAGGGCAAAAATCTAATGATGCAAAGGGTCCTAAGTGAAACTGAGTGACTAACAATGGTGGGTTTTTATTTAATAGGTACACATAGGGGTACTCATATGTGTTTGTTGGTACATAACCTGTACATTTACATACAAATTTCCTAAAAAATCTGATTTCTGGAGTACAGGGGTTAGAAACTACAAGTAGGTACATAAAATCAGAATAAAGCAATACTTAATGTACCTAGTCCTTTGGAAAATCTATGCCTTGTAGAAGGCACTAGATAAGATCAGAGGTATTTTGAAAACCTGATCATTTCAGTACATAATCCTGGGGAAACATATTTAAACTACATTATGAAACAATGTGATAGTCATATTTTTTCTTGTTCGTTTCCGTCAGCCTTTTAGCAAACCAGTGTATGTGTGTGTGTGTGTGTGTATATATATATGTTTGTATGTAAATATGCAGAAAATATTAAGGAGTAGGGAAAGGAAGAGAATAAGAGAAAAAGAGAAGAAAATGAAATATATCTTTTATAGTCTAGCAGAATTATTTCTATATTAAAGTAGGTGTGACAATTGTTGCATTCTGTTGGAATGGATAAGCAGAGCCATTTTCTAATCAGACAGTAAATAAAATGTGCAAACAATTGGCCTGACATTTACTTCTTTGAAATCAAACCATTTGAACACTGGAAAAATATTATACTATAATCTGCTGAGATGGTTGTCAGATTTCAGTAATAACTTTTTACATGGAATACTGTAATTCATATAAGCACTATTAACATCACATTTCACAGAATCACAGAAGGCTGAGCTCAGAAGGAATCTCTGGAGGTGTTGTGGTCCTCTGCTCAAGCAGGGCCATCTAGAGCCTGTTGCCCAGGGCCATGACAGCTTTTGAATATTTCCAAGGATGGAGGCTTCACAACCTCTGAGGGCAGCCTGTGCCAGTGCTCCATCATTTAACACAGACTTGCGATGGAAAACGATGTATGCAGCACACCACCACTTTCAAGGGGCAAAACTGAAAATTGTCCTGCTTGAGAAATAAGTAGGAGCTCATGATCAATTTTGAAATAGAATTTACTTATTTCCTTTTCCATTACTGACTATGCTCCCATGCCAACAATTTGCTTTTTCTAAAATGTCATCACTCACACAGTCTTTTGTCCACATATTATTAACATCCTCAATATTTGGAGGGTCCTGAAGGGGTAGTTTAAATTGCATATGATTATTTCTATCCCCACTGGCAGTGTTTTCTTTTTATTTGAATGTATAAGCAATCCAATATAATTTTGATTTTGTTGTTGCCAGGCTCAGTAAAAATAAAATCAGAGCTACAAAGTTTGCGTGCACAGCAAAAGCAGATGTATTAATATGAGAGATAAAAGCAAATAGGCAAATTTGAATGAAGGCAAAATCATTTGTAAATGGGGTAAGATGAGTCTCTAACAATGTTAGAGGGGGAAAAAAGTATGCTGGCCTTTATAATAATCTCTTTAAACCCCTTCAATTTTATACGGAAGGAAAAGAAATCTACTACTTGCAATTGAAGAAGAAAAGCTATTGAAATGAAAATTACCATTTGACTGGAACTTGCCTGGGCAAAGTTTTATGGGCTACAACAAAACATTTATCTTGAGATATTTGAATTACTAGTATCCTAATGTATTTCTCCCACCCTTATCTGAGAATGAGATTCTTAAATTTGGCATAATTAAAATTACTGTCAGTAACTTCAAAAACAATGCCTTTAAAGAAGCTTGGGCAGGGATAAGTATGTCCATCAGCTGTGTCATTTGAAGAAACACCTTCCCTTATACGAGCATAACTCCTCCAGTTAGAAAAGGTATCATACACTGGTGGTAGATCAAAAGGCTGCCACTGATGTTCACCACTCCCTTTTATCTGACCACCTGGAAATCATCAACTTCTGGACTTTTAGACTGTTGGTCACCCGTGAGCCAGAAGATCACTTGACTCAGGGGACTGAGGGCAGTGGGGGCTCCCTGAGGTGGCAGGGCAGGGCCTGGAAACCCCTCCAGGAGCAGGGCATTATCAGGTTGGGCATGGTGACAGTGGGGCTGCAAAGATTCACCTTCTTGCACCACGCCAGATTTCATCCCCTATGGTCAGACCACGGGTGTAATGATCCTGAAGCTGTCTACAGAAGGATCTCAGCTGTGCCCTAAAGCTACGCTAGGATGGAGGACCACAAAAAGGCAACTAGCTGATGGGTGGCTGCAGCAGTTTCAAAATGCATCAGTTCTAAAACTGAATTAATTATTTTTCTGCCATAAGGAATTTCCTAATAAAGATTACTCAGTAAAAGTAAGTGCTTTGCTTTTGGAGATTGACTTTTCCCATTCTATCTGCTACAACTTCTGCAGGATATCATTTTCCAAGAGTCTCTTGAAGAGTGGCTTTGTTCTGAAACTGAACCAAGTATGTTATTAATATTTGCCTTCTGCTATCTTCTTGTACTTCATGCAAGACTAAGAAAATTGTTCCATATATAAAGCTACACTTCCTTCCTTTCTCTTTTCTTCATTCTATCTACACTCTAGCCTCCTATGACTTATAACTTTAAAAAATAGGGAGGATACACATGCAAAGAGTCAGGTTTTGCAGAATGCATTATGCCCTGAGAGATGCAGTTACTTATTGGAATGTAAATTGTTAAGTATTCAACCAGGCCCTTCTTCAAGAGAACCAGTTACTGTCAATGTCATGTTCAGCTAGCAGAAGAGGTGGAGTTTTTTAAATGCCTTTTGAGTTCTCACTGAATGTAGAGCTTCTTTTCTTAGTAAAGTTGCTCCAAAAATTTTTATATTCTGGTACTTAAAATCCCCTCTAATATTGATGAAACCTCAGTAAATAAATAAAATGAACTATCAACTTACACTGAAGTGGTGAAGCAACTGGGAGACAGATTAGACACTTTACTACTCATTTTCTTTTTCCCTCTTTGGTACTTAATCCCTAAGGTGGGAGAGTGTGCATTGAGCAGGCATCCAGTTGTGTTCAGCTCTATTGCTTTGTGCTTCTGAACAAGCCAGCTACTGGAAAATCATTGAAACTCCTGACAGATCCATAGCCCTTTACAGATACGGGGCTGTACAGTAAGCATTTAAAATGGCCTTTTGGAAAGAAGAGTCAATAATTTCATCATATACATTCATTTAGTTATAGTAGGGTTGGCTATCATCCATGAAACATGTAATTAAGAACCATTTTTCATCAGTAAGTCTCCATGCAGCCCAGCAAATAAGCATACTTACTGACTGCTGTGCTCAGTGCCTTTTCCAGAGAACTTTTAGAGACAAATGCCAAGCATGCAATACCTGCTAGTAAGATCTCTTTGTGATATAAGTTTATTTAGAAGTCATGAACAGGTTTCTTGTTTAACAGACAAGATCTTCAGCATTAGTTAATAGTACAGCATTTACTGCCTTCAGTTCAAATATTTTTGAGTGGTCTGAGGTGGCAGTCGCATTACTAAATTGGGCCTTTAAACAGTAATGTGAGTACTTGGGGTGGGGGCACTTGTGGGGAGTTGATTCCCTTAGATATTTTAGTTAGCACTAGTTAATGGAAAAGCACCAGCTGATCCTTGCTTTTTGAGCAAGACATTGACCTCAATTTAAACTCTTAAGGCAAGATATAGAATCTTTCATTTTCTAAGGAAAATGTCAAAAATGAGGTATTTGAATACATTCTTGGGCAAATGAGTGATTAACTCAACATTCACTGCTGTTGAGCACTGGGGGTTCTTTGTGAATTTAAATTTTTATGGGAACACAAATACAGAGTAAGCAAATCTAAATAAACATTTATTTTTCTTTGATTTTTGTACTTTGCATTTGTTTTGTATAAGTTGTGTTTAACTCCAGTAGGCAGCTAAAGCACCACACAGCCACTTACTCACTCCCTTGAAGTGCACTAAGGGACAGAATCAGAAAAGCAAAAGTGAGACGACTTGAGGGCTGAGATAAAGACATTTTAGTAAGGAGAGCAAAAGCCACACAAGCAAGCAAACCAAAACAAGGAATTTATTCACCACTTTGGGCTCCATCAGTTATGTTGATCACTCGGGACAGGAGAGGTGATGTGTTGCACTAAAGTTATTGAGCAATAAAACCAGCTCTGGTCAGGCCACTGCTGCTCTTGCACTGCTTCGCATGAGGAGCATTCTCCATTGGTGCCCACTAAGTTCTGGCCACTGAAATAGTAGGCACTAGAATTTCACAAAACCAAAATTCCTGCCCAGGAGACAGTAGTTCTTGACCACAATAGATATATTCTCTATCCATGCACAAAGGCCAAATATTTACTCTTAATCTCTGAAACCTCTTTTTCACACTTAATTATAGAGTTGATTACAGAAGAATGCTGGCTCTCCAGAAACAGAATTAGTCGTTTAGACAATATATTATGATAAATTGAGCTTTTGTAAAAGGAATGTTCACAAAGGGCAGAGTGCAGAGAAAGGTTATTTCTGGTGTGAATTTGCCTTGTATCTCCACTTGGAGTCTTTCTGTGTACTCTGAAGTGTATTACTGGTACTCTGAAGATGCACCTTTTGATGGAAACAAGGTTGAAGCCACCTACCTAAGTGCTATCTAGAATGCCCTGCTTCCAATGTGTACATAAAGTTTTTCATCAATTTCCTCATTATTAATATATGGTGTGAAATAGAAGTGGGAACTGACAGAAACTTCCCTGCTGGAAAAAAAATGTGGTATAGACATTTGGTTTTGAAACCATAAGAGATCACAGGAAATCAAACCTGTTGTCTGCAGCATTTGCAAAGGGAGACATCCAAAGAGTGCCAATGGGGAATTTCTCCATTTGGTTCAATTGATCACGAGCTCCTGGTACAAAGCTTCATCATATTGGACTGCTGTATTGCAATCAAGTGACCACTTGCAAAGATAAAGTCAATTTCTGCATTAAATTGGCAACCAACAAGTAAGATCAAAGGAGAGTACGCTCAAGATTCAAGATTAAAGGAGAGCATGCTTAGATTATTTCTTTTTGAGTGGGCAATTCTTTGTAACCTGGTAAAACAGGACTCAATTTCCCATTTCTGCAGCTTCAAAAGTATTACAGAATCCAGGAAAATCAACTTCAGATATAAAGGCTTTAGGATTTGGAAAACTCCAGTTATTGTGAATGCTGCTACATGTAAGTCATTGAAGAATACAGAAGGTTCATTGTACTCATCCTCTTCCTATACTGCTTGCTGTGCTTTTAATCAGTTTTGTGGAACATCATATTTACATGTTTGTCTGTAAATCTGGAAAACTTCCCTTGGAAAGGGAAAGGCACTTCCAAAGCGAAAAATGCTTCTGTAACAAACTGCACTTCTCTCTCTGGGGAGAATCACAGAACTGTAGAATCATTAGGTTGGAAAAGATGTCTAAGATCATCAAGTCCAACCTTTAATAAAAGAACAATTGACACAAACCAGAAGTTAGTTATAGCAGATACTAATTGTGTCACTTAATGCACAACTGGAAGATACTCAGATACGATGAGCAGGGCATCATTACAGAACCTGTTTGAAACAGAACAGAAATACAATAATTAATCAGGTAGAATTCACATTTCTTAGATGCACAGAGGAGATGACATAGAAGAACTGCTTATTTTGTGAATTTTATGCAATTTTATTCAGAAACCACCCTTGAACACTAACCATCATTGTTTATGACTTACACTTTGCCATGTAATTCTTAAAAGCCTCTGTTCTTGTCTTGTCAACAGCTTCATTTAGTAGCTGCCTCATTACTTTTCAAATTACAGGAGAAAGTAATTCAATTTAATGAAAGCTACTAGCACTTTGAAGTCAATATTGATGTAAAGCTGCAGGGGAAAAGTAGCTAAATTTAATAAAAGCAGCAGTTTCTAAATTAAGCTCTGTGGCATCTATGCTTTAAAATTGTGTTATGCTTATTGTAGATGTAAAATCAAAGATATTTTTCAAGTACACACCTGGATGCCAGCTCTGAAATAGAAAAATTCTGACCAAGGCACAGCAGTGCTGGTTTTCCTGGGTGAAGATTCTAGATGGGATTTAGTTCATCGGTAAAACTCATATTTTATAATAATATAATTGCTAGTACAAAAGGCCAAAGTTGCCCGCAGGTGGAATTCACCCCTGTTTAAACACCAAGCGTAAAGACTGCATTGCTTGCACTACTGGGCTTAATAAGCAATACAGTCATCTGTGGTCCTTTTATTGTCCCATGAACAAAGGTGAGCAGTGTTAGTAGAATTCACCTCGTTGCAGTTATTGAACATTTTGATTGGAGAGGACAATCAAACCGTGAAACTTTGCCTTTGCCTCCTGCCCTTTTTATAATAATGAAATATATACTAAAACATCATTGGAATCTTATTCATTCCATAAGAGGAATGAAAGGACCGTTATAAAAATCTTCCTTCATGAATCTACTTTGCCTCTTCACGTGCTATGGCTAAGGTTAAAAGACATAACAAATATTATGATTCAATACCCGACCCTGGACAATTTCACAAAAGCAGCCTTTCGCACCGTTTTATGGACTTCTTTGACTATGACTAAACAGATTCCAGGGTAGGAAAGAAAAGTTAGACAAAATATATTTTTAAAACTTGTTTAAGTGCCCTCTGTGAGACTTTCATTTATTACTCTGCATGCGTCTCAGCATAAGTCTTTACCTAGTGATTGCTTGCATGCCTGTTTGTAAGCCTTTATATAAACAAAAAAACCAAAGCTAAACCAGGTTTTTATTTGAAAACATTTTTTCTTATTTTTGGGTGGGAGACAAGAAAGAAACATTTAATTTATGTCATTTCATTTGCCTATTTCTGGAATTTTTATACTATCTGTTCCCTTGGAGAGTGCCTCTGCCTGTTATTTTTTATTGCTGGTAAAGACTGATAAGTTCCACTCTCAAACCACAGCAGTTGTTTTCTTTTCTGTATTCTCTAAAGATGATTTATTATACATTTTAAATGACTGTGTGGCAAAATCAATGTATATTTAGATTTGTGCATGCAATTTGCCTTTATATACAAAGGTGTGAGCGTCCAAAGCCACTTACCTTGTATTATCTGTTATTAGGCTGGGCTTAAGTATTTCATTGGTCTTAGACTAATTTGGTACAGTGATGAATGTTGACATAATTCTCAATAATCAATTCCTTTTGTGTATCGACACCCTCATACATATTCTCTATACAGAGGGATAATGACATTGCCATAAATTTCATTCTTAAATAGCTTTCTGTGAGGAATATTTACATAGCAAACTGTTCACAGTTTTAACCGTGTAATAAAAAAATACTGCAATTAAAAAAAATGTGTTTAAGGATCTGATGTATGACATAGATGTCTTTATTTTCATATTAGAACTGTCTCCACATACATATAATGGAGAATTAATGCAGAGAGTTGTAGCTAATTATTAACTTTCTAAACAAGTTATGGTTTATCTTTTAATTGTCTTAAATAGCTTTTTTATTATTATGGGCATAAAATGATTTTAAAAAACCCTAAAGCCAACATATATAGCAAGCCGTACTTCTCATACCATGTTTGTAAACATGCTCAGTATCCCCAGTAACAGAAATAATTACTATGTTTGTTTAAACTTTTGCAGTTACCCATATGGCAATCAATTCATCTTTACATAATTGGCTTGAGATTGGCGTTCATTTGATTTAGCTTCACAAAAGGTGTAGAATTTCCGTTGTCCAAAAAGATGTATTGGGCTGTATCATTTTATTTCTTTAGACACTCAGAACGAGTATGTGGGGAAAAAACCCCAAACTTGACCTGACAAAATCTAGATGAATTGAAGAATGCTGCACATGCATGTAGCCAACTGAAAAGGCACCTGAGCAACTGCACATGCATGTTCTTAGAACATCTTTACCGACATTTGAATAAATATGAAACTTTGCAGGACCAGATACATATAGGCAGGATGTAGAATCGCGTTTGAATTGCAATGGGTATGTAAGCAAAAAGGGCTTAAGAGGTTTATCTAATGTTTGAAGTCTCCTTTACAATTGTCAATTACCAATTTCCTCTGCCATAAAACAGATGTTATCAATGTTATCAGACAGTATCAGTCACTTGGTATCCCCATTCCTGGAAGTGTTCAAGGCCAGGCTGGATGGGGTTTGAGCAACGTGATCTACTGGAAGGTGTCCTTGCCCATGGAGGTGGGGGCTGGAACTGGATGATCTTTTAGGCCCCTCCCAAACCAAAACATTTTATGATTATATGTTTCTGTGTTTTTTAATACACTTAGCCCATACCGTTAACATCCTCCTTTAGAAGAATTGTTTGGGTATTTTTCTTCTTATTCTTTCTTCTTTATTTCAGCTGACAGAAGACAATGTCTATGTACTGCTCATCATATCTATAGGAAACATACCATACAAAATCAATAAAAACCCCCAAAAATTGTGATTTCTTTCTCTTTTTTTTGAGATTTAATTCAGTTTTATGTCTATGTTTAGGGTGGAAAGACAAAATAGGAAGCAAAAAGAAGGAAAAAAAGAATGAAAAAACAAGGGAAAATAAAGGAATGAAAAAAGAAGAAAAAAAAAAAAAGAAGGATCAGTGACTATATGAAAAATTGTTTGGTATTCCTAGATCTGAATTTCCTCAAAATTTCCTACATATTACTTTGCATATGATAGTTCAAAATGTATCTAGCAAGTATACTTCACTAAAGAATTTTAGTAATCATACCTAAGAATATCAGTAATGCTACCTAGCTTCCTAGCTGCTTTTTTTTTTTCTTTCAGGGTGGGGGGAAAGGACGACTTTGAGATTTAGACAAATAAAAAGCTTCTGCAAATTAGATTATTAGCAAATTGTTCATATTACAGTGTGACACAGGTGGAAAGTAGTGCAGTTAGGACTAGAACTACATTTTCTGATTCTCAGTCTATTATGCTATTCTCCAAACCTTAGCTAGTTTTACATGCTGCTATGAGCCTTAACACCTCTCATCAGTCACATTTGATTGAGTTTCATTTTGTCCCCCCAGTGATTTCAAGGACCAGGAAAGTGTCGTGGTAGTGAAAAGTTTCCTTTCAATCCATCCTTTTCCTATAGTTAATCTATCTGAAAATACATTAAATTCTTTCTAATTCTTTCTTCATAGCTAATAATGTTTGAGAGTTTTGTTAAAATTTTTTAAAGAATTTTTTCCAATTAATTCTTTTAAGAAGTTGTTCGTGTTTTCAAGCATAACATATCTTCTTTCACTTTTTTAATACCTTAGATGTCATTGTTGTCATAGAGTTAAAGCAATGAAGGTGATTATTTTCAATAGATTTGGTTATTTAATTCTCCATGGCAGGTGTGGCAAAGGTACATGATTGAGAGAGGCACAGATTCCTCCCACTTCCTTTCTTGATCCAGAAGCACAGTACTTCAGACAGAAATTTCCCCAGATGGGTGATCTGCCAAGTGTTTCCCCCTTTCAGAAGAATATATTGGCAAATCTTGGCTTACTCTATGCTAATATGTTCCTACTTGTTTTACTTCATGGAAAGATCTCCCATTTTTCATGAAAAGATGTTTGACTTGTTCCATAAGACAGTGCTGTACACTCCACCCAGAGTGTGACTGATTAGATTTTTTTCCAGGTCCCTTACCCTAGAACACCATCTTTTTGAAATGCGTCTCATTAAAAATATTCTATTCATGCCCCAGACCTGCAGAAAGGCTTTTCTGGCATAAAGGTGAATTGCATTTAATTGTGGGGGAAGGAACTGGAATCAAACAGATTTGAGAGGCAGATGGAACAGGGACAAAAACTTCCCAAAGCTGGCATACCTCTGTCAAAGACTAAGGACACAATGCCACCTGGAATTACTCATGAATGTTAAGATAGAAGGCTTAGCCTTGTGCATTTATTTTCACACTAACAGAGGTGTCAGTTACTAGGAAGCCCGCTGGGTGAGAATTTAGTAATTTTCAGGACTAAAATTTTCAGTATTATTTCCTAAATTTTAAAACCAAAATAGGACTCTTTGTAAGCTTTTTCTTACTTATTTTTGCCTTTTCAGAAGTCATAGTAGAATCAAAAGCCAGTAAAATGGAAAAGGGCTTCATCAGTCAATCAGGCAGCATTGTCATACAAGACAGCATTTAAAAATTGTCTGCTGATCCTTCTATTCAATAAGGTCTTCATTGATAGAGGGAAAGATAGTCTGGATGATACTTGAAATAATTAGAACTTTTACCATTATCTCAGTTGATCAAGTTTGGGAACTAGCTGATTTAAAACAACTGCAGACTGCCTTTGCTTTTCACATCTATATATGCAGGGAGAACAAATGGTTGTGCCGTTTGAAACCACTGTTGTCTTCTTCAGTCATCTGGCAAATTCCCTTCTAAACTGAGTTGATACAGTGGCTTCAGTCTATCCCATTGTCTGCATTTTTCCATTCAGGATCTCCTCTAATTTATGACACCATTTAATAACTAGTCTCTATTATGAACAGTAATCTTACTGTGTGCTGCCAACTGTACACAAAGTCTTACACAAGCTGTGGGCTGTTTTTTCTACATAACTACATGCCTTCCATTACTCATTTTACTCCCATTCAGAGAATAATCATCGATAGTAAAAACTTGCACCTTTTAGACCAGAAGACTGTCAATGGTTTTTACTGCTTAATTTATTGATCACTTTATCCTGTCAGATATATGAAAGTATTTACTACACAAAAATGCTGGATTAAAACTGTACTCCGTCAGGTTTAGGTGGGCGTGGTGCGTTATGTCACCAAGGATCTTGTGCTTATGCTTCAAGTGTTTAGCACTTCCAGCCTAGGGAAACAGGGTCAAACAGAGCACCTCTGCAGTTTAAAGAAATTGCAAAAGCCAATAAAGTTACGATAGCTCATAACCTCTGAACATATTGCATAATTTGTCTCATTAGAAGAATCAGGGCACATCTGGATCAGTGTTGCTTTCTGCCATATTATATATTATTATACCTTATATATCATATATATAATATATAATATTTTATATACATATATATGTGTA
>VZTA01006268.1:105735-166076 GCA_013398855.1 Mohoua ochrocephala | reverse complement strand
GGCAGCTTCTCACAGAAGCAACCCCTGTCGGCCCCCTGCTACTAAAACCTGGTCCAGCAAATCCAATACATAGAGAAAGAAGGCATAGATAATCAGACATTTTAAAAGACTTCCTTTTTAACTACCAAAGATCCCAAGAATAATTAAGGAGACTTTCTAAAGAATTAAGCTTACAGACTTTTAATGGGAATTGTGCAGATAAAGGTTCATACGATGCTTTGTTTATTTGTAGATAAAAGACTGGCAAGATCACTTTCAATACAATAAGGAAACATCGAAAGATGTTATATATGACCCTTTTTTTTCCTATAACTAGATTTCTTAAGGTAGAGACTTTTGTCACATTCCACTGTCTAAAGGGTGTTGTCCTCAGATGTCTGGTCTCTGGGGAATTTGGAAGATGAGGGTACAGTTCTGATCATAGCCCTTAAGAGGTCTTTAGCTGCTATGCTGTCATTGGTCATGTGCCTAAATATCTCTAAAATCCTGAACTGGCCTCATTCTGAGGCTTAATATGCTGAAAACCATATTGTTCTCTGGGTCAGTTCGCTGCTGCTCTAGTACCAAATATAGTACCAAATAATTGCCACTATATTGCAGAAATTCTGAGCTACCGAAAGGCAAGTAAAACAACTACTGTAGTTACAAAAAATCCTCTTGGAGAACTTTGAACTCACGTCTTATGTTTCTCTGGATTCTGGTTTTTTTTTCTCTTAAGCATGTTGAAAGCAAACAGTAGAACACATGTTCTGTGAGATCCCATTTAGTTCAGAAAATAATTTTGCTGTCAGAGTATTGGCATCCTTTTTAATTCACTCAGAAAAAATATAAGCAGTCCAGATTCATTGGCCTGAATCTTGATGAATTATTTCACACATTATTTTTGGACAGCATGGTCACCTTTAAATCTAATAATGTGTATTTTTTTCTGTATAAATTGGTTCATATAATTTCCATTCACCAACAAATTACAGAGATAAAGTGATAGAGCAAACCTCTTTTTCTACTGAAGTTGATAAGAGCTTACCTGAACTGCCTCCACTTTGGTTTTCTAACGGAGCAGTGATTTTGCTTTTCTGACCTGATGATTCCTTAGGCACATGGCAGATTAATCTTAGAGATATCATTTGGCGAGGTAGTCTGTTCAAGGCCATTAGCTTTTCTCACACATTGCTTTGCCAATAAAACTTGCTAGTGAGAGAGCCTTTAATTTCTTTAATTTCTAATTTCCATAGAGAGGACAGATTTGCAAATTTACAAAGCCATTGGGTTTTCTTATGATTGAATGGCAAGCAAGGTGAATTAATTATCCCTCTTTAGATGGAGATTCCATGTCAATAAAGTTTTTATTTTTTAGTTTCGTGTTAGTTAAACCATAAGGTTTTAAAGATAGAGGTTTAACTTTAGGATTGAGCATTAACAAGCTTCAGCTGTTGAAATAAGTTAGCTGAGGAGAAAGCACATTCTCAAAACCTTTCTGGTTACTTGCAAATATGTCTTCTTTCATATTAAAACATCAATCAAAGACTTGTCTTTACCGCCTTGTGTAGGCTATGAAGCCGCCTTTTCCCTCAGTACAAAGTATACTAGTCCTCCAAAATATTTGTATGCCACTGTTTCATTGCGTATTTGAGAGAATGCTTACTTCAAAGACAGAATGACTAAGGAAATTAATTTAACGTCTCTTTCTTTGAAACTCTATGAATCATAAAATGTATGAAATTAAAGTATTGGAAGCCATTTTGTGTGTGTGGTTTTTTTTTTTTCCTACAGCATTCCATCACACTGGTATGACTATCACATTGCATTTGTATGCCTTCTTAATGCCAAACAATTTTCAGGACTTCTTGATGTTTTTTTCTGAAGCTTCCTTGCCATCCTAATTGAAATTACATTACTGCTGTCATTGGCTAGAGAATAGTTTACTCCAGACTTGTAGCAGGAATGAAATAAACTAACAGAAACCAATCAATCAGTTACACGAATGTTGCCATATTATTTTCATTCTCCAAAATATTGAAAGTGCTCTGTTCCTCTTCAGGTCTTTTTATCAACAGATGACAAAGATGGATCAACCAGTGCCACAGATGAGATCACGGACAAAGCTGGGCAGAAAACCTGATACTCTGATTCCAAGACCAACAATGTCTCTTTTTGACAGTGTCACTGTTATTAGTGTAAGAGTAACATTAGTATTGCCGTTCGGTTTTTATGGTTTAATCAACATCTGTGATCACTGGTACGAACAACCATCCAGAGAGAATTCACAAAGTTACAACTCTCCTGTAGGAAATAGCGGCTAGAGAAAGAGATGAGCAGTGGAAGGATGAAGAGTGAGGCAGAAAAACCTCATTGTCATTCATTGTAGGGAAAAGACTGAGGGAAAAATTAAAGAAAACTGGGATGTTATAACAGTATGGAAATTATAGTGGGGAAATGCAGTTGCTGTTCCTTGGACGGAATGTGGTCAACATGCCCAACTTCCCACACACAATATATGCCAAGGGGCAGATGAAACTGAGAGTGGAGCAGAGTGGAGAAACGGTGACCAAGCTCTGGTGAAATTGTTGCAGAGGAGGGAACTCAGTGACACTTTTTAGCTGATAAGCCACATATTAGCTGCCTGCCAAGGGAGATAAAAAGAGATGTCTTGCTGTTGAACCAGAAACCAGGGTGAAATCACTCTCCTCAGATATAATACTGGTGCCCATATCCATTTCAAGGTTACCTCAGATGTAATATTGATCCACGCCTCCATCCCAAAGCTACCTGCCTCCAAGGTATGAGCACCCCTCTCTGAGCATTAAGTGTGCCTAGAATCACTCAAGCTCCANCCTAGACACAAAGAAATATTATAAAAGTAAGTTAGGAATTGGGAGAAGTTAGGGAAGACTCCATGATAACTGCTGGGATCAGTTGAGAAGCTGAGTATTTCTTCTCTCCCATGGGGACATCTATCGGGTAAGAATCATACTCTATGCACTCTGAACTATTATCTCTAGCTAACTTTTGTTAGGGATTAGAGCTTATTCATAGATTGCTTTGAATAAGTTTTTGCAGTCAAATACTATCACCAGCAACCTTTGGACATTAACCTGTCACAATTTTCTATTATACTAATAGTGTTATTCTGTAAATTGTTTGTGTGAGTCCTTCAAGGGCGCTGGTGGTCACCAGCAGTGGGTAACACACTCGATTGTGGGGGCCAGGGAGGGGGTCTCTCTTATGCTGTTGGTGTGTGTCCTTGCACAAGTGAGTTGAACTGCCCTCCATTCCAGCGGACTGCTCAGTGGAGAGTCCCCATAATGGAATACTGACAAACTGGTCAGGCACAAGCGTCTTGGCTTTCCTGAGGTCCTGACACACAAATCAAGCACAAGGGGTTTGAGGAAATCTTCCCTTTCATGAGGCATTCAGCATGGCCTCCCCATACCATCGGTCTTATCTATATTGTAGGTGAGGCCAGGCTGCCAGACGGCCACTTGGCCACAGCTTTGGTCTGGATTTGCTTTACCTCTTCATGAATGCAAAATTGACCAGAAGGCAACATAAACCTTTTTGGTTTCTGAAGTCGTTTTTGTTGTAGTACACAAATCCCAAACTAAAGTAAGACAACTCTTAATACAGATGACGATAATTGGCTAATTAGACTGATTAGAATGAATGCCATTGACAGATGCCTCCTGTGCTTCTACACTGCTTTCAGTTGTAGTCAATTGGATTTTCATACATATTCACTACAGGTGTTAAATTTGAAGAGCTTGTCCTTTCTGTCTTCTCTGAATATATCTACCCGTTCCCAGAAGGACAAGAATTATGGATTGTTGGTTACCTCTGCTTATTTCCAAGGAACAGTGGCTTTTGAATATTTAAATAACTTCACATTTCATAGTAGCTATTTGAATTAAAATTCCTTCATGGGAGTGCTTTGTGCATGGGCCAAGTTGGCCCACATTAACCTCAGAGTCCCAATAAAGTATATTGACCCGTGCTAAGCTACAGTAAAAAAAAAAAATATGTCATACATACTATATTAACCTATTTTTCATGATCAGCTGTTACTAAGTATCAATTTTTCATACTATTTTATTTTGTTATTATATACTAACTTACACTGAAAGATAAATCAAGTCACAAACTACTAGAAACTGAAGGGGAAAAAAACATGAACAAATGTCCAGACAGAATCAATAGCTGCATCAACAGGCTGTAAGTCCTAGGAGAGTTCTATTCACGTGTTCCTCACATAAAACAGGAAAACTTAATGTTTTGACCAATTGAAAATTTCTTATTAAGCTTATCACTTAGGTGTTTAATCTCTCCCCTTAATACCTCTTTCTTCCTATTTGAATAAGATGAGGCCAGGCCAGGGTATTAAGCCTGTTGGCTCCACTGCAGACTGTTGGAAGATATTGTTCCACAGGATGGAAATATTATTACCTCAAAGGAAATTGTATTCCAGTAACATCTGGTACAACAGTATTTTTCACATCATTAGATCATCTATGAAACACTAAAAAACACCAGAAAAAGACTGATACTTTTAACCTCTCTGTCATTTTGTTGCTACAGCCCTTTTCTATGTTAACAAAATCTCAAGCATCAGCAAGACAACATATTTCAAAACAAGAAGATTATGGTTAGTTTGGATTGTACCTACAGTCATTGGAGTCAGTAAAGCTACAGATGGTCCCACAGTCTGAGGAAAGTCTAATAATTTAATTTTGACAGCCTGAAAATTTTGTATGTTCTTTATTTTAAGGAGAAACTGATGTTTGTGTTTTGCTTTGGCTTTGTTTTCTTCTCCAGGCAGTATTTTACCATTGGTACTTCACCAAATGCAAACCTTTCCTAACACTGTCTGTATTTAGCACGTGCACAGAAATGATCTTTATGAGCAAGGGTACTGTTGATCACAGCAAGGTTATGTGTACTGTGCAGATAGTAAGTACGCAGCTTCTGCCATTAAAACATCCTATTGAGCTACTTGCATTAGCATTAAAAGAAAGAGATTGTGTCTTCCAAAACGGGAAAGTCAGTAGAAGAGACTGTGTAAAAAAAAAAGGTGTCCAGCTCAAAGCAGCAATCACCCATCTTGATGATGTAAGTGATCGTTTCTCTGTCTCTCCTAACAATGTATAAATCTTGACACCTCTCCAAAGCCATAGGGAGATCCGCCAAGTACTTCAACATGACCAAGATTTTGCCTAGCATTTTGCAGGTGAGTCAGTAAACACTTCTTCCTCCATAAAATTTCAACAGTCCGATGACAATAATAAAGGATGTTCTGATCATTAAGGAAATAGAAGGACATTAAAATTCAGACTGAATATTCTTGTCAGACTCAAATGGTCTAATGTGGCTGGAATATCTGGCTCGATATCACACTATCTTAATTTATTAGTAGTTAGTCTCAAAGAGAGGAAAAGTTATCAGTGTATGAGGAATACTAAGGCAGAGCAGTAATTAAAATGCTGCATTAAATGTCAGTGCACATAGGGGCATTTTGTACTTGGGCTGTTTTACTTTGCAATTTTTCCTTCTTTTTCTGTG
Source organism: Mohoua ochrocephala (assembly GCA_013398855.1). Lineage (NCBI taxonomy): Eukaryota > Metazoa > Chordata > Aves > Passeriformes > Acanthizidae > Mohoua > Mohoua ochrocephala. The sequence continues at coordinate 160,523 of VZTA01006268.1, read as the reverse complement.
CATCAAGATCATGATATAAATAATAATGATGAAACTGAGTTACAGGTAACAAACCTTGACAATTCTAAAATACGATTTCATTACATGTATAAAAAATTGCTGAGAGTAGTGCCAGAACATTTTAACGTTTTAAGATTAAATCCATGTCATGATTTGAATGGTGTTAATGGAAGCTTAACTATGGAATTTGCGAGCTTGTGTTTCAAGAAAATGACAGATTAGTTTCACTGCAGTCTGTTGATCCTATGCTTATCTTTTTCTTCGTAGCTTCTTGACACCAAAGAGGGAGAACACCTCAGGACTTTCTTTTGTGCTATTAACAGTAAAGAAAAAGGTGGGTTTGGAGTCAAAATAGAAGAAAAGTCAGGATATACATGGCCGGTATGGTTTTGACCAAAGAAAAGCAAACACAAAAAAATCAATTAAATAGGTCAGCTCATTCAAACATAAGCATTTCAGCAAGAAAACCAATTTTAACATTAACAAAAACATAAACAAACAACCAAACCTCATCCCCACAAAACCCCCAAACCACAACAACTTCACAGGTCTCAGGCAGAATGACCTAGGCAGTCAAGACATAATCAGACAAGAATATTTGAATAGAATGACAAGGTAAATGGTCTTTTAGCCTTTGTGAAGAAGAGATAAGATCTAATTACCTACTGTGTCCAACTTAGACTCAACATGATTTTGCTTTGGTGTACAATGAAAAGAAATTCTAACTTTGACCGAGATACTGGTGAATAGAAGGAGAGTGTAAAATCTTTGATTTTTTTTTCAGCAGTGGTTCAGCTTTCAGCTTGCTGTTATGATGCTCAACAGGTTTATGACCTCAGTTAATCATCCAAATATTAAACTCCATTTAACTTTACATCATTTCTAGGAATAGGAATTTAAATCTGGTACCGTCTCTTAAAAAATTCATGGAAATCACTGTCCTTGCAACACTTCTAACAGCTTTTAAACTACTTTGGGTCAAAATATAAAACCAACTTGCTTTCATCATAGGGGCAATATTAAAAGTTTTGCCTGAATCTAAATTATATTTTTCTCCCTCGGTCATTGATGGGGATAAACAAAGTTTTTGAGAGTAGGATTACTTTTTTCCAGACACTCTCTGATCAAAAAAAGGTATTTTTTAAAAAAAAGGGTTGGGGGTGGAATGTTTAAATGTACATAATTTTAGAAAATATGTGGACATATAAGGACTTCATGCAACACACCACTGTGGCTTCAAATGAGATTTTCTTCTGATTTCCAGAAAATCCTTATGCTGATTTCTTCTTTCATTGTGTTTGATTAGATAGATAAGGCTTCATATAAAGATTCCATTACAATCCTGTGTCATATAATGATGAGGTAAATCAAGCTTTTTCAACCAACATATTTCTGTAGGCAATTGTATGGTCTAATGTATTCAGACTTTATGTACCATAGGGAAAGATTTTTTCTTTCTCTTGTGAGAAAATGTAAATTATAGTAATGAGGTATAGCAAATCATATGTAGACCTTTTTTTTTCATTGCCTTCTTCGAGAAAATAGATCATATTTTATACTGAGATTCCCCTAGTTCAAAGAACAAAAGTCAAGGAAGAAATCTATAAAAAAAAAATCAATGAACAATAAAATACATTTTTAGCTGCATTAAAAATGAACTGAGGAAGAATTCTTGGTGTGGAAGAAAGCATTCTAGGGTGAAAATATGTCTCAGGATGTACCTGGAAAACTTAGATGTAGATCTGGCAAACTTAGGGATGCCATAGTTAAGACAGCAACTTGTAGAGCTCTTGGTATCTTGTAGACTTTCCCATTTCTGTCCAACAAATAAAGTGACATTTCTATCCTTAGAAATTCACTTTTAGAGTCAGAGACCAATAAAATTATCCTTGACCCCTTCTATCACTAATGAGGTGAATACAATGACGTCTCAAAGCAGTATTACTCTACAGAGATTCTAAAGTACACAAAAATTCTACATATAAAAAATTAAAATCAGTCACATGACAGACTGTAACCAAGAATTTAATACTAGATTTGATATAGTTAACTGTGTTCACCTTCCAGCTGTTTAAGGATCTTAAAAGTCAATGTAATTGTATGCTTTATGGTATATTTATTTCCTTTTCAGAATGACAAACTAGCACTTTTCTTTATATCATACAAGAGTGTTTGTCCATAAAAATAAGATGGTGCCATTTTATATTTCATAACATGCTTTCATCCAAAATCTCAAAAAGAAAAACTGATAGGAAATGTTTTTTATTAATTATTGCTAGCACCTGAAGGGTAAACAGGAAAAAAAACTGAGAAAATACCTTAACTGAAAAGGAACATTGTGATGAATCCTCCCGCTCCCTTTCAAAACAACAAATAAAAGAAAGAGTAAAAAGGAAGTTGCGGGTTTTTCTCCCTTAATTCTTAGAGAGAAAGAGAAGTTTGAGTTGGTAGCATCAAATTTCATGAGTCCTACAGTGATTGTATTAAGCAGCCATCAGAGCTAGAAGGCCTGTTCTATGTCTTAGTGGGAATATAACCCAGAGTAAGTGCACTAAATTTATTCTTTTGAATAAGAAATGTAAGTTGGAATGTCCATTGTTTGACTCTGTTGAAGTCAGTAGATTTCATACTGGTCGAAACATGGTAAGAAGTCTTTACCTTCAGTCTTCTTCAAACAGCTTAATTTTGTGTAGGGATATTTTAGTAGCACTCTTAAAACTGTGCACTTTTCAAGATTCTCGGAAATCTCAATTTAAAATAAAACTATTTAACTGGCATATGGCGGAAGGAAAGACATGTTATTCCACTGCAAGATGGGAGTGATTGCAATGTTTGATATATATTTTATCTAGGATCTGTGGCCTCTAGTTAGATACTGAAGCTTTTCAGAAAGTTAAATAAATAAATATGATTGGAAGTCTTTTTAAAGGGCTGTTCTAATTAATTTGCCCAAATAGTTTCATTACCTTTCCAGGACAGAGAAAATATTTCTTACATTTCATACTGTTTAGTCAGGAGAATATACTTCATGCCATCCAGTTATGCAACATCAATGAGACTCAGAGAAAGAATTTGAATCAGATTACAAACTGTGAAAACCTTGAGTCATGGTAATTTTTGGTGAGCATTATATAGTATGTGTATTACGCACACCCTTATGTATATGCTGTAGTAACGTCTGTCAGCAAACCGAAGGGATTTCCGCCTTTCTTTCTCACTGCAACAACACAAGCAGTAGGTAAGCATGTAGAATGTAACAGCAAACTTAACTAAATTAGAACTGTGCAACAGAAAACATACATATGCAAGAATTTTTATGGTATCAGAATAACGAATACTTTTTTCCCATAGAAAGCACACCAAAAAAACCCCCACCCTAACATAGTTTTCTAATAGTGGAGCTTTTTGGGGTTTTTAGAGATACAGAAGGTGGAAAAGCAAGGAAATTGGGCTGTTTACTCTAAATCACATTTAAATCTCCTGTGAATGTTATGTGCTAAAATCAGCATATTTGACATCTTAATCCAGATGCATGAATTATCTTCCCACAAACAACAAGGAGATTAATGAAAAACTGTTCTCTCAGAACCTTGCTGATTTAATACCTGCTTAAATTCTGCAGCATATCTTGCTCTCATTAAACTGTGTACACGTGGCTCTTTTTTTTTTTTTCTATTTTTTAATCTTTTTATTGAAAATCTTACATGTATGACTAAAAGTCATGGACGATATCTTTCAGTTCCGTTACAAAATCTGTCATATATATATATATATGCCTATATATATATATTCAATACAACTAGAAGCAAATCTACTGAATTATGAAACAATGATTGTCTATTAAAATGTAACTCAAATTAAGTATGGTGCAGATGATTAAAATTATTTTTCTTCTCTGATGGAGCTGAAGGCCACTTTCACATAGTTAATTGATAATGCTGGGCTGCAAAAATTACAAAGCCTTAATGATAGTTTCCCATCCCCCAGCCTCACATCACTCATACATTAGGATTTCAGTACAAGGATCCTTCTCTCAGAAAGAAGTACTTTTAGAGTGAGCACCATCCTCTGTGGAGTACCTTCTGTTAACAAACGCAGTTCTGCAAACAATTCTGTGTACCGCTCAGTAATTGCAGGCAGGTCAAGTCATTTCAACTTAGGTACAAGCAAAAAAGTTGCAGGAACAGACTCTAATTTAGAAACTCATCTACATTTTATCTAAAACAAAAAAAAAAAATCTGAAATAATACTTAAACCCACTATTTTACTTGAATATATGCCTTATTATCTAGTAATAAATCATGAAAGATGAAGTATAAATATTGTCAGAATCATAAAAAAGTTGTCTTATTCTAAGAAATCCTACTTCAAAACCATATTAACCAACAATAGTTGTCCTTCTGTTTTGGCACTCCTGAACCAGCATAGAAATTATGTGTAGTGAGTTAACACCTTGGGGAAAAAAATACTTATGTGCAGCAAGATCTAAAGACGACTTCTGAAGTTAATAGTATTACATTGCTTAACATAAGAAAGAAATTTAAAAATCTTTTACTGTGATTCATCAGCAGCAAAAGAGAAGGGGAAGGAGAAAAGCAAGGTGTTTACAGTCTTTGAAGCATACAGCGTGTTTAACCTTGAAAATTAAATCTTGCGTTAAAGACACTCCCAGCTACCTCTGCAGTCTTCTTTCAAAAAATTCAATGTACAAATATTTTCTTTAAATGTCTCAGACTTTGTAATGGCTCAGAAGAACAACTGCACATCCTTGGAGCTGCTCTCCTTTCTGTGGGATGAATGGTGGGTGGCATTGTTTAGTGTAATTTCTCCACTTCCATGCTTCATTTCCTACTTTTATCTGAGACTGGAGAAAAATCAGCATGTTCTGACAAGTCTAAAACCATGAGGCAGTAAAATGGACCTGAATTTAGTGGAGATTGGAGCTCCAAAATAAATATAACACTTTATGTCAAACAATAATAAAAAAGGATAAATTCTCCTGTACAAATCAGAAGAGAGAATAAAAAAATAGCAAATAGATAGCAACACCTTTTCTATACCTACATGGGCATCACAAAACTTCCCAGGCATAAGACTACACCTCCATATTTCTCATTTTATGTGGATTTTAAGCTACTTCATAAGCTGATGACAAACACTGTGGAATTTCTTAGTACAAACAATAATTTCTCAAAAACTACCCAGAAAATTACAGAGGCTTCTAATTAAACAGCTCTGAGAATAAATGGAGAAACACAAAAAAAATACCTCCTGGGCTTTTGTTTGTTTTCATCAGTCCTTCTGCTTTTGTTCTAGTAAGCTGTATGCACATTGTAAAGAAAAGTTGCTAAAAAAAAACCCTTGCATGTGTAAGTACCATGTATTGTAATATTTTATTGAGTTATATATTCGAAAATTTATTTCTTCTTAAACCAGAGACTCTGTATTCTTGATATAGCAATACTGTGAAGGCATCTACAGAGTATCACCAGCTCGCTGAGGTGACTGCATACTCTTGAAAGTGAGTTGCCTCTGCAGGCATTTGAGGGTTGCTATCTATTTGAACGTGGCTGAGCATTTCATTTTATCAAAAATGCCACCAAATGCTCATATTCTGTGTGGTCAGTGCAGTCCCTAGGACAAGTCTAATGAAGATATGTTCCACCAAGGCAAAAAAAAAAAAAAAAACAACCTAAAATTTTAAAAATGGAGAAATATTTACAACTTTCCTCAGTCTGTAAGGTTGAGTTTTCTGTTTTAATATTCTTCAGTGCATTTTCAGAGAAAGGTTCCAAGGCTAGGAGTATAAGCAGTCTGGTCCGGTCCCATACATATCTGCAAGCCTTTTAAAACGAGGGCCCCAGTCACTGAGGTAATCGTAGTTCTGGTCAGAGTTTGAGCTGATGGAATCTAAAGAACTGAGCGACTCTGCCACCGAGCCGTTCCCCTCAAATGCGTACGTCTGCAGGGAGTCGTAGGGTGGCGCGCAGGGGTCCACGTCGGCTTCCTTTAGTCTTTCCCAGATAAATTCCCTAAAAATGACATTATCCGGGATACTTTTAAAAGTTGGTCTGCTCAAGAACTGAATCTCGGGTGTCACATCCCTTCTGGTCTTGGTGTCTCGCATGATGTTGAGGTTCCTCAAGGCAGCCATGTCAAAAGCCTCTGTGTCTTCTTCTCCACCACCCTCGTCATCGTACCTGACAATGTTTTCTCTGATATCTCTCTCTTCATCGAAAATGAGGGGCTCTTTTTTCCGTCTCCTCATGGTGACAATCAGCAAGACAAGAACTGGAACAAAGAAAAGCTAGAGTTTTAGCAGTGCTGAAGTTTTCTCGTATTTTTTCTACTGTTGGAAGTACTCATTAATTTATATGGCAAAGACCCAAGGAAATAGCAAGCAATTTATGCAGTTTGATGTGAAACCTAGCAGGTTCTGAAATAACTTTTAAACCATAAGCTTTTTAGACCCTAAAGAATCTATTTCCCAAATCATTCAGGATTAGCATCTTCATCTCTAATTCTATATCCTATATTGTCTGCCAAACATAAATTTCAATACTGGTTCAGTCTGATTATGACAATCTCACAGCCAAGAAATTATAATAATTTAAAAAAAACAACACCTTTTCCTGAACTCTTAAATGCCAAAGTGATAAAAGCGCATTCGTAAATTAACGGAATAGAATCTAAAAATTATGGTTTGGGAGGTGACTGAATTCAAGTGTATGACCAATATCTGCTGAACAAAACTGAAGTTAAAAAATTATAGACTGGAGAACACTGAATTGTTAAGCAATGTGTAAAATAAGACTGTCCGAGTTTATGGAATAAAACCACCTCTATATAAGATCTCACTTTCCCGAAAAGTGCAAAGTACTACACTTCAGATTTATGACTTACATCTAATGAGAACTGCTAGGGCTGGAGTTCAGTGGATGAACCAGTACTAGAAATGTAATTGGTTATTTAATTTTAATCCTTAAAGTTTCTTTCAGCTTGAAAGCTAATACTAAACTGCAGTGACAGCCAAAAGCACTGCAAGAAACCAGCTCAAGGCTCCTCTTGTTCTAATACAGTTTGGTAGAGAAACATCATTGCTGACACAAAAAATATGGAACCAATACTATGGATATTGCATCCATCTGTGGGACATGATGGAGTGTGAATCATCCTCCTAGAAAATGATTAATACTATATTGCAGCATCTGGATAACATTTGCTGAGTTAATGATACTCCTAGGAAATCACAGACATTGATATGATTGTAAAAATAACAGTACTTTGAAAAGTGTCATTCCACATTTAATTAATCTCTTCTGATTTTATGATTATTTTTAATGTTAAGAATATGTGATTATATACATTGATAAGGTTTTCAATCTTTAATTAAAAAGCTAATTAAATGCTGTAGAAACATATGGAAAAGCAAAAGCTAAAGGGCGATATAGATAATATTAAGCTTGAGGTTCCCTAGGTAGTCTCAAAAGTGGCCTCCAAAAATTGCATGATGTAGGACTACCTTTCTTGAAAGCCTTTCTTTTCATGGAGGAATCTTAAAATCAGTATCAATCTAGCCATTGTGAGGAATGACTTAATATTAGGATCACTTTGGCTAGAATAAACCAGTAATGTGTACATGCAACAAAGCTGTAAATGTCTACAGATCTTATGGTACTATTTGGAACTGGCTAAAGCAAGAGATGCATTTCTGCACTATTTCTGTTTCCCTTTGGAGCCATGCATGTCTAAAAATAAAACTGCAACTAGGTTATTTTCCCCCTAAACTTTTTGACAAATATATTAGGCAACAATTCTTCCCTCTTTTCTCAGTAGCTACCAAGCGCACATCCAATAATCCATTTACTAATAGATGTCTCATGACTATATTACTACATAATCAGCATCACCCTTTCACATTTTTTGCCCCTGGCATCTACCTGATTCATGCTTTATGTATTGAATTCAGAAGCCACTAGTTTGGGGCATTTTGCTTTGAACAATATTTACATAAGCAGTTTAATAATATGAAATATTGACCTTTAAAGTGACATTTGTGAAATTCCAAAACATTCTGATATTTGTATAATACAAATTAAGCTGTAAATTATACGACAGAGAACATAAAATTGCCATCAGAGACAATTGCACTCCACTCTTAATGTTTTTCCTTATTGTAAAAGATATTTTAAAGTGAAAGGCAAATTAGCTTGCTAACACTACGAATATATATTTAAACCAAGATTTCTATTGACATAACTTCTTTTTAATTATTATTTTTAACATTTGCTGCCACATTTTTTACTGCCATATAAGTAAGCAGCTAATCACTTACTTTGCTCTAGCGTAAATGCATTTTCACTCTACTGTCCCTCTTAACATACTTCATGTTGAAAGTTAAAGACCCGCTAATAAGTGTAAAATACGAAACTCACTAGGAAGGTCTGCCTAAAGGTACAATAAAAATCAAGATACAATGAATGTTTTATATAGTGTTCTTTCTACCTCTCACACTTGCTTGAAGCCAAGAAAAATATGGAGCTTTTCTAAAGGTTAAATATTTTAGCATTTAGATGACTTTATAAGATTATTAATTTCTAGCCTTTCCAACAGCCATGAACAATAAAGTTTAACCTCTAAATGAACAAAGCTTTAGCTGCATTGCAGGAGCCACAGAGATGAATACAAGCCCTAAACAATTTTCACTGATATCTAAATCAAATGCAAATGGTTTCAGAGTTTTTTCATTTCTCATTAAGTCATGGCGGGTTTTTATTTCCTACATTTATGACAAAAAACAGAGATTAAGTTAGTAATTAGGGACTGGCTGAGCTTCTAAAAACCTAATTTGATGATTCTTAGAAAAGAAATAATACAGTGGAAAACCTTTAGGCACATATGTATTGCATATTGAGGGCACTAGATTGGCTCCAAACTGATACACCCAACTCATACTAAAGAGATGAAATGACAATACAGATTTCGTATGTGATGTAACAAATAAAGAAATCAATCGATATTTTAAGCAACTAATTATAAAGACTTAATAGCCAGAATTAACAAAGACAGATTTAAACTAACCTTTTAATTCTTCTGATTTACCTGAAGTGTTAGAAATATTGATTTCCTTTAATAGGTACAGTAGCCAAGGAAAAAATTTTGTTTGTCTTTATATTAGCTGTGGTAATACGCAGTTTTATCCTTGTGTCAGTACAGATTTAACGCTAATGTTCCTGGTTTCAGTGCACCCAAATCAGCCTTTAAACAAACACCTTCGAATGCAAGAGTGGATTTTTGCTTTGCCATTTGGCATTTCTAGAATTACCATGAAATTTCCATTTTGGTATAATCTGGTAATAAGTCAGGTTTAGGTCACCTGAACTTATTTCTCTGGTTTAGTACTAATTTTTCCTTTTGTACTCAAGGCAACTGCAACTGCATCTGCAATTGTAAGGAAGCCATAAAAGTCATGAGACACCCTGAGGGGGAAGACAACATGCAGAGCTATACAGTAAGGCACAGAGCTAAATCACAAGCATTACCATGCTTTGTATACACTACAACCCCTAAGCCAGGAATTTACTGTAGCAATAAGCCGCATCAGCTGCAAGCAGATCTGCACACTGGTTTATGCCTTAGGTGTGTCATGATTCATAAAGCTGATGATTGGAGATCCTCAGCCATCTAAGCAGCACACTAATAACATATTTACTTACACCTTGCAGTTGCCAGTACAGTCAGATAAGGTTTGGGAATTACAGAGGCCAGGACTCAGGAAACTTGAATTTAATTCCCACTTATACCTTCGCTTATACCTGTTGTTTAATCAGTTTGGGCTGATATTTGCAAAGTGACTGTGACCTTTAAATGCCCACACTGAGTGACCCTAATCAGCTCCCTAACTTTCAGAAAACAGCTGCTGCATTTCTTATTCAACCACTTTCTGGAAGTGTTGCTTTGGGTACTCCCAGTTAAATGTTTTTCCCCAGTTACACGTTTATCACTTTTAAAACCGCGAGGCCAAAGCCCACACATATTACACAGTTACATTCTGCACACGTTATACCTATTTAGAGAATTAGATTCTTATGACTAGAACTGTTTCTTCTTGTTTACAAATCACGGTTATGTGTTCTGATTTAATTTGGGTTTTGCAGGTATTGTGATAATGTTAACAAATTTGCTATCTTTCAACTGAAAAAAAAATAATTATTTAAAGCTGTATTTTGAAGTTTTATCAATGTATTACTAATTTATAAACTCTAGTGCCACACCAATAGGAAGCTTTCTCCAGTCTTTCTAAGAAAATAGGTGACACTAATAGATTACATTCAGAAGCACGAAAGACAAAAATCATGAAAAAGTATTGTGCCAATCCAGCTTTCCATTGCATCAGTACGAAGAAAATACTTCACCTCTCAAACGCGATTAGGTTATCTACAGGTGAATATTCTGTGTGTGTGATTTTATGTAAACATTTAATGCTAAACAGTTGTTACAAAAGCAATTACAGTGTCTGGAAGATGCTAACTGAAAAACAAATTACCTTGAATTAAATTACCATATAATTTTCAGAACAGTTAAGAAATTCCTACTTACTTTCCTCAAAATTATGCGCAGTCCAAAATAAATCAAATTACTACTACTTTCATATGCTTTTTATGAGCTTTTTAGATTTTTTTTCTTTCTGTAAAACTTAACCTTACTGCATAATTGGAAAGCTGTCTTGAGTAATTAACAAAGTACTGGAACTTTCTTTTGAAATAAAATTTACAGTTTAATCTCCATCAGTCAGTATGACGATAGAAAGAGATTTTGTTTTTAAATGTTTTTAATTTTTAAAATTATTTTAGTTTGTAAAAAAAGTCTATGCCATGTTATATGCAATTATCATAAAATCATATGATTTAGTAATGTTCTTCCTTCTTAGGGTCTGTGAAAACATTGTGCTTATCTAAAATTAATTGGTTGCTTAAGTAAAAGTAATAACACTAAGAAATCCCCCTGAGACAATCTGGGCCTTGGTAAAGACAAATGGTTATACATCAGACAAAGGGATGTATGGGGAAAGAACAAAAAGTATATCATGCTAACTTTAAGAGAAGAAGAGCTAGTTGAGAATTCAAGACACTGGTGCCAGAATTCATGTATTCATTCCATTTACGCAAATTTCATGCCTCCTCTGCTTTACAATTGACACCCACATTAAGATGACATTGATTAATGTGACTAGATTTGCACTGGGTGGTAATCTTGGGTCAGAAAAAGATATTGATCCACCTCTTTTCACTGATACAGTCTTACACAAAAATGTGCATCCCTTGTCCCAGTCCTGGAACCACTTGCCAACAGCTGAAGCCTGTTTTTTATGCTGTACTGGTGATCTTCAGCATTTTTCTCAGGAATGAATGCAAACAGCAAAAGGGAAAAAGTAAATTCCTAGCAATACCACCATGCAGTTGGGCCCAGAAAATATATTCTAGGAACAAATGAGAGAAGAAGAAAGGCTCTGGGACCAGACAAGCCATAACAGTTGACTGGGGTTTCACTGGGCCTCAGTGATGCTTAAGTACTTCCTTGCGGACTCTGGCATATGGCTGAGAATAAAACAGAATCCAGTACCAAAATGCAGTACTCAAAGCCAGGGTTATCATACAAAGGCAGCCTAACCTGTTCCTGCAGCTCTGAACAGTACTCAAAAGGAACAGTTTAGACTGGAAGCGATGATGGTGCATACAAATGTCTTTTTGGATAAACAATGTTGATGCCTTCAGACAGATGACTTTGGAAATCCAAAGTCTTTGACAATTAAAATCAATGGTAAGGTGGTAATATGAAAGATTTTTTTAGAATAAAAGCTCAATCAAGTTTCTTCATCTATTGGTTGCATTTGAACCCTGGTGTACTGAGTAGAACAAGCAAGTTATTTGGTGTCAACATGCTGTGCCTCCACTCAAGGGTTTACCTGAAATCAAACAGCTTCTATTTAAGAAAGTTTACAACCAGACCGGGCTGCATGGTACCGACAGCAGTTTCCTAAGTAATCTTCAGAAACTCCTTTCTCACGTACAACAGAAATGGTGACATTTCATTTTGGGATCAAATGAATTGCTATGGTTACAGAAATTTTGTTCCTAAGTATATTGGATTAAAGTTTAAACTGGGTGTTTTTTCACTGATGCTAATGCCAGTTGATATAAGAGAATGTTTTTATATCTTTTTGAACTCTAACATTTAGCTTCTTGGCCAAATAAAGTTCATTTGTGTACATAAATTGGCTAGAAATGCTACTAGAAAAATGGTATTTAAAAATGTTCATTAAAACTTTTGGCAATAATTCCCTTCCATTTCGTAAACCTAGGCCTAACCATGTGTTGAGTGAGAATAAAGTCTTATGGTGTTAGATTTTTTTATGTCACGGAGATGGAAAACTTTAGAAATGCCACCTCCTATATATATATAGCTACTGAGTAAGTTGGTTGAGTTCATTGCAGAGGTAGTGATTTTTATTACTCTGTGAAAAAAGTATGCAACAAGTTTTTCATTTTGGAGTCCTTTAGAAATATTTCAGCAGAAGGAACATTTCCTTCTAATGGTTTCCAGCAACATGGATCAGAGTGCGAAAGAAGACATAGCATTACATGGTGGAAACACTGCCAGGAACAGAAGTCTGGACACGACTCTCTTGATTTGACCTATCCAAATCACTTTGATAACAGCGACAGATAAAACATGACTAGGATTATCCCAACATAAGAAGACTGTGGTCTTCTCCCTTTCCTTAGACTGGTATATACTGACAGGAAATAGAAAAATCTCTTAATTGATAACAACACTGATGAAAATTCTTGTGTACTGAACCGGGTACCCTTGTTAACATATGAATTTCCAGGCAATAAGCGAAACTTCACTTTTGCTCATCTGATCCTTCATCTTTATTTCTTGATTTGACCCTTTATTGTTTAATGACTAGGTATTACATGAGAAATGCTAGGCAAACTACGATGTTGACACCACTCCACTCTTCCACTGCCTTTTATCTGGTTGCAGTTTCACTGCTCAACATAAAATCCAACTGTGTTATCATTTGCAGAAGTAACAAAAGATCACTCTGTAGGTGATGTCGATTAATTATGATTTTCATCAGTAAATTATATCTGTTGTATTTTCTGAATATCTTTTGTTCTATGCAAATCAATAAAAGTTTATAAACAGTTATGCCTATGGAAAAGGGACACACTGATACTGGTTATATGGTGAGTATGCAAAACCAAATAAATTCCATAAACTGAATTGTCTATCTTTTAAATATTGCATTTGAGGCAAGTAAATATTTTTTTCTTTTACTGTTATTTCTTATATCTTCCTGGGGGCAGTTTAATATAGAAACAAAGTACGTAAATTGATAATCCCAATCTAAAGGGTTTTCTCGTGCTCATGATACAAAACACTGTTCTTCCTTGAATACTATCTGTGCCTGTTTGCAGAAATCAGGGTGGAGGGGAATGTTGAAGCTTCTATGCATGTATCTTTTGCTACTGTGCATTCCATGGAAAATAAGGGTAACAGAAAGAAGACATACCTAGCAGTGTCAAGACACAAGCCAATATTGCTATCAGGGCTCCAGTGCTAAGTCCTGCAGGCAAGATATAGGCTTCTGCATTGCATGTCTGAGCAATCCCATCTGCATCACAGTCACAGACTCTGATGGTGAGAGTATTAGTGCTACTAAGGGAAGGTGATCCGCTGTCCACTATGAATATTGGCAGGTAGAAAACAGACTGTTCTTGTCTTCGAAACCCGTTTCTTTTGGTTAATACTGTCGCAGTATTATCTAGATAAAGGAATAAAAAGACAAATTATAAAATATGTGACTTTTCTAAAACACAAGCCTATAAATACTATAGCCTGCTACTTAAAGACTATAAAAACATTCATATTACTTCAATAAGTTTACCTTTCCCAGTCATATATTTTTGAAGTTGCAGAGGTAAGATCAACTGAGAAGTCACACTCAACTAAACAAGAAGATTTCTATTTTTAACAAAAGAGTATTTCAAAATTGCAGAGGTCCATTTCATTTTAGCTAAGATCACAGTTTCACACTCTTGATAGACAGCTGAAGATGAGATCATTATAAAAAAGAAAAAAAATTACCCTTCAGTGATCAGATTAAGTATCCATGTTTCCAGTTAATTTACAAGCATCTATTTCAATTTTTTACAGATACAGGTATCATATTAATGGAAGCAATGACCATCTTAATAGGAAAATAGGTTCTGAAGATCAATTAAATACTTTTTGAATGCAAAAAGAAATCCAATCAGTGCACAAATACAGGTAATTGTGCGTGCTGCAGAGACATGCAGTTGTTTTCAGATTCTTCTGGGATTCAAGATGGCTATTATAATCAGTCTAAAATGTATAGTTTGACAGTCCTCTGAGCTGTGTGATTTTAAAGCCCATGGGTTCAAGAAGATATGGGCAAAACTCACTGTGTTCAACACAGATTGAGAGCTCCTGAGAGGTAGGGAGCTACATCCCCCAGGATGTATAGATAGAAATGTTTATTCAGTTGGTCTGTCTGTCCATCTACTTACCTACCTATGTATGGACAGATATATTGGTAGTCAGTAAAGTTATCTTATTGTGCCATCTATTATGACCTATCTCATGATAGATTATCATCTCGATAATAACAGATTAGATCAATAGATTAGATCATATTTTGATCAATCTAGATCATAATAGATTATCATCTATTACAACCTATCTATGAGGTTGTATTGAGCAAACACTTCGATATAACCTCACATGAGATATGCACAAAATTAACTAATGTTGAATGAGGCAAGTGCTGCTGTGTTCTGTAACTCCACTGATTTTACAGGCATTACAAAAGTCTATTATTACTTTTATCACATTGTAAGTTCTCTGGAAGAGGGCCTCTCTTTTCATTAAGTACTTCACAGTACTCATGATGTCAGATCTCTGAACAGTCTTATTCTAATGCATTTTTATTATTTTGATCATTGCTACTATTAGAGTCTTCTGTTTCAAATTGCGAGCTGCTCATATGAAGAAAATTAAGTATTTCATTAACTACGTGGCAATGAGGACCGGTGTGAAAGAACTTTATTAGGTCACATATTACACTTACTGAATATTATTCAAAGTCTGCCTGTACAAACAGCGGCCTTTAGGTCCATATGCCGGTTTTTCTTGTTTTTCTAATAGGATGACTTTGTAGCTTCGGCTTAGTTCAGATCCATAAAAGAGCAATGCAAGAGCAATACCGTGTCTATTTAGTTCTGTTTGCTTCAACTAATAGCTAAACTGCCTGACACATGCCCAGCTGCTGTACTGTGCAGTGCAACTAATGAGGGCAGTAATTAGAGTGTGTTCTCAGATATTTTAACTAACAGAAATGTGATGTCAGTGGGAGTCTTTGAGGAAACACTTATAAGAAGTCTGTACGAATATTATAGGCAGCTTTCATTATCAAAAGCATTCTTCAAAAGGGGATATACTTAGTTACTGAAAAGATGTTTTTTTCTGAAAAGAAAAGAAAACAAAATCCTCACAAATCACAAAGCATCTCCCGTTTACCGTGCACTCATTTTATATGCCCTGAGTTATATTAATAAGACATGAATTCCTGGACATTTTTCAGTCACTGCCCCAGGGTAAAATCTAATTTCGATAAAAACCTATAAATACAGGGAAAAAATGTGAGGAGTGACTGATGGAAAAAAAATAAAAAGAAAGAAAGATTTAAAGATTTGATTCTGCTCTGTTTGGCTCAAGGCTTTAAATGATTCAAACAACAGCTTAATTCCTTTGACAAATAGTCTACAGATAAAAATATTTTGCAGGCTGATTGTAGTTGATGTCCTTACCAGAACAGAAGTTTATGTAGGTCATAATAAGCATACTGCATTGAAAATGAACGGTGCTAGTGGTGAATATTTACCAAATCAAAATTTTCTTACCTTTGTTGTCCTGCAACGTGAAATTGTGGTTATTTGCTGCCTCTGCTGTTAAACTGAAGTAGAACTGATGGCCATTTGGTGGGTCATCCTTATCAATTGCACTAATTTTTTGGATCACCTGTTTTGAGATACACCAGGGTTTCATTGAAGCATATGTACATGTACATTACATAACCCCTCTGTTATCTATCAAAATATCAACCCTCCCCTGAGTTCTGATCATCTTGCATTTTGATTTTCTACTCTCCTAAGCATGTAGAGACACTGTTAAAGTGTGACTCAATTCTTTACTTCACCTGTACCAAATTTACTGGCCAAAGCAATGCTCTGCAGTGCCTGGGAGAAAGTTAGGTCCTGTCATTCACCAGAGCTTGGAGTAATAAACTACATAGCAGTGAATGAAGTGTATCTTCTGGATGGCTCTTAGTGCGATTATCAGTGGCTGCAATCAATGCTGTAAACCTTCACAAGGAAACTGTGATGAGCTTGAGCGTTTGAATTCACGTTTGTTTTGCTTTGTTTGGTTTTTTTTTTTAATATAATGAAAACCAGAAAGGCACAGCATAAATATATTCATATTTTCTGGAATTTCATTGCTATTTTTTTCTTTTAATTTCATTTTCTAAAATTCTGTCAAAATCTACCTCTAAAGAAAGTGTCACCACTGCTTAAAATCCACAAAAATTGGAAACGCCAATTCTCTGGTCCAGTTCTGACCAGAGCACAGGGAAAACAGACAGGTGCAACAATAAGAGCATGCCTAGTCTGTGTTTCTCATGAATGCAAGCTGATCATCACAGTGCTTTTGTTCAGAATTTAAATTATGAGGTGATTTCGAAATGTGCGATGAACATCATCTACCACAGGAAGGACCATACACTGGGAGAAGTCACAAAAGTGCAAAGTCTTCCAGGGACTATGTGGGACCTATGCAGGCGCAACATCTACTAGTTTTCTGGAAGTGGGAGGAGAGACTGAGAAAGTACATGTATTTTGTAGAGATGAAAAGGCCAAATATGAGGGACACTAAGGACGAACAATAGGAGGTAGATTTAGTTGAGTCTAGGACTCCTTGGAAGATATTTGGGTAGTTAAAAAAAATAAGAATAAAAAACAGGAATATATTCCCCTTGTGAAACTGTGTCCTTAAGGTCCACACTTCCTTGGGGGAATAAAAGTGTGTACTCATTTTTGGAGTGGCAAGCCTTTAGTCTCAGAATAACCTCTGTGTTACTGCTTCCCACTTCCCACCAAAATTAAGAGGAAGTATGCATTCTTAATATTATTCAAAAGGAGATGAGTTAAGCAAAATGTAGTATCAGTTATACAAGTAATAAAGCCAGAGATTTTAACACTACTTTCAAATAGTAATTTTTATACCTGCATCTTTCTTACTGTTTGCTCTTACTGTTCATCAAAGCTTCATTTTTACTCTTATAAGCTGATTTTTCTTTATCTTAAAGCTGGAAGGCTTTCATAAGGAATGGCTGCCTATCTGGCAAAAATAAACATAAACTCTATCAAGACATACCTGACCAGGCTGAGCATTTTCACAGACAGTTGTCTCATACTCCATGGCAAACTCAGGGGCATTGTCATTGATGTCAAGGATAGTGATGGCTACATAGCCTCTCCCAATCTGTGCTGGATTCTCTATAGGAAAAAATCCAACAAAACCATTAAGAGGAGATCCCTGCAAGTTATTCTTAAGGTCATTATCTTTTTCGTTTGCATTCTTCTGTTGGATATGCATGTCAAATCGATTATAATCGCTCCCTCAAATACATAGGAAGCTCTTGTCTTGATCTCCTGGACCAATATTTTTGTGTTCCAACTGCTTCAATTAAACTAAGATTTTACTCTCAGGATAAACTGGAAATCTAACTCACTAATCACAGCACTGAATCACATCAGATGGAAGGATAAGAGCAAGATGATGTAAAATCATCACCAAGCTAGCCAGAACATCACTATTCATACTGGGAATAGCATGGCTATTATGAGTTAAATGTTTGGGATTTTCTTCTGAAATTTGAATGGATCAGTCTATTAAGTCAAAACTAGAATTCTGTCAGCTGTATATAAGTGAAAAGAAGAGAAGGCTGCACTCTGAAGCAAATTCCAAAGTATTTGAAGTGCACACACAACTAATTCAATACTGTCAGTAACATGTTGAACGCCTTAAGTATCAATCACATCCTTAAACTGATACACAACTCTAGCTAAAATATGAGTATGTTCAGGGTCCAATGTCATAATTGAACCTTAAACAGTAATTATATTTTGGACTAAGCATAGGGACATCAGTGAGTGCAATACTTATTTTGCTTCTCTTTTGGAGCAGGGAAGAGAGATGTTATAATCCTTTTTTACCACAAACTGTGATATCAGTGTTACAGCAGGAAAAAATGAAAAACTGTGTAGAACTTCAAATATGTGTCTATCTTTTTACAGTGTATTGCAACCAAGTTTTAATAAATATTTTAAGCACCCAAATGTAAATCACAAAGTGGGTTTTTTTGGTTTCTTTTTTTATTCCACATGTGAAATACCAGAGAAGTAAGCAATTTTGACACCAATTTCCTTTTGCTGAACTAAGCTTATTGAAAACCAAGCAGGTATGAACATAAATTAAAGCAGGACAAGGTTTTGCTTGTGCTCCTAGACTCTCATTTGTGTCAGATATGCCCTTTGTCTACCTCATCACTTTTGTGATTTTCACTACACGGGAAAATTTTTGTTTTCCATTGTGGGTTTTTAGACCAATGACTTGTGATAACACAAGACAAATTCATAGAGACGTTAAATGATAAATGTTAACTTTCAGGTTAAACCATAAATTAAGCTCACAGAAATCAAGAAGTGTTGACTTTTGCAAGAGCAAGCCAGAGAACTGATAACTCTTATACTATCAGAGCCCAACAGAATAGTATTAAGGATGAAATCTGAAGAAAATTAAATAAATTCTTCAAATATAAAAGTAATAATTTATTGTTCTTCACAGAATGTATTCAAAGCTGAACAAGTTTAGGTTTGACCTTGCATTAGAAGAATTCTCATATCCACTTGAAGCGTTACATTTTTCAACACTTTTCATCTTACACCGGAATAAGATACCAAGTACAAAACAACTTCGACAGTGGTACCTTAGAGTCAGGAAAATGAAACCACATTAGCATTCACATCCTCTTTTCTTCATACTTTCTAACAATGCTGCGGTTGACCAACAGCAATCAGCTCTGAGTGCCCTCACTAAGATGGGGTAACCACTCTCCCCTATCTTCCATATCGCTTTTCCTGTAATGACACTTGGTATGAGACTGCTGACTTAACATATTTCAACTCCCTTTGTACTTGTCTTTCAGAAGACAAAAGAATACACAAGGTATGAAGCAAATGAAAGAGCAAACACCTAAACCATTATATTTTTTAATTTTTATCATATAGATTTCTTTTGCATTAAGTAGTAAGTTGTTTTCATCTGCCACAGTTTGCAACTGCCACAATTTCTCTGAATGAAGCTGATCACAACCAAGCCTGAAGCTTTACACACAAACTGTCGATAAAAATCTTTCTATGGATACTTACGACTTTCCATGGCCAAAACTGTGATATTATGAACAGCATTAGTTTCCCTGTCCAAAGATTTGGCAGTTGTAATGACCCCACTGTTGGCATCAATATTGAAATACCTCTCCAGGTCTGTGTTTCGATCTATCGAATACCTAGGTAAAGGATGAAAGAAAACTTTTCATTTATTACAGCTCGTAAAAATATTTCATTGATTTCTTATTAGAGGCAAAGTGTTTCCACTGTTTCCTTAGTTTGAGCTTTGCTCAGTCCAGTTTCCCTGGGGCATTGAGAGAAGCAAAGCCACATGCAGAGGTGAGAGAATTACACAGTGACTTGTGCTGAGAGTGGCGGGCTCCACTCCCACAGTGTCTTCTTAAGTAAGGTTATAGGTATTCCTCTGTCTTTTCTTTCTTCCTCTCTGATGTAAGGCAAACTCAGGAATTAATCAAATAGCACCCTCCTGAGAGCCAGCTAAGGAGAAGGTGAGTTGGAATTTGCTACAAGATTGTACCAGCCAGGCACTGATCCCATGGGGGTCGGCAGCCTGAGCACAGAGCTTTCTATCACCAGCAGAAGAGCCCCTGAGTCACCCGGAGCTGAAGGGGAAGGGAGAAAAAAGAAAGATGATGCAGACTAGGGTCAAGGGATTGCATGTCATCACTGTCAGCTCTTGATGCTGTAATGTCAGCAGACAAACACAGGCTCATGCCCTTAACTTTTGGGTTTAACATATCTTTACCTCCCAATTTGTTTTAGGAAGGGGAAATGAGCTCCTAAGCAAACTGAAAATAGCATAAGGGAAAAGGTCAAAATGCCTGTGGGTGACTTGCTTATATCACTTTTGAGAGAAAGGGACAGTTGATTAGGCAGATTTAGATTTACAACTGGAATATTCTTGACATTAAATTTATTATTGGGTCAGATTCTTGCACTCTCATTCAGGTCAAGTATGTACTCCAGAGCACTTCCCTACACTCAGGATGAATTAAAATGTCGGATCAGATCAAGTGTGATCATTACAATTACTATCACACTGATGATGTATTAGATTATTGATATAACATAAACCAAATCCTTTGAACAACATGAAAAGAAAGACTCATGGAAGACAAATAAAAAATGGGACTTCCTAGACACAATGATCTTATGAAACAATTTGTTTGTTCTGTGTTGTGCTATACCATCTTCTTCTTTACTGTATTACTGGGTTTTTTACCTATCCCTCTTAGGTCTATAACCTAAGTGCAGAGACTTGTTACATAGTTAGAGTTGTTTTGCTGCATTATGTCACAGGGAGAGAGAGACTAACGAGTTGTAACAACAACAGTAACAGCAGTTTTCATGGATTATTGCTTTCCCTCTTTCGCTTTTTCTTTTCTTCTTTCATTTTGTGTTAACTGCAGGCCATTTTTCACTTTATTTCTTGCCAGCACTGTTGTTTATTTGGTCAGCAGTGCTCTACAGCTGCTTTGTGGCTGGCAAGTTTCCCCACGAGATGATACCTGTCACCTCTGCTATGTAGTCAATCCTGGCATAGCTGAGATTCAATCTCCTGCCAGATTTCCCTTAGAAATCCTTAGATTTCCCAATTATTAAGACTATCGCTATGCAACTTGAAGAGTCAAAGGAGAAGGAGGAGAAAGAGTAGGAGAAGGAGAGAAGGAGAAAAGGAGGAGATGGAGATGGAGAGGTGAGAAAGATGAAAAGGAAGCAAGCAGTAAAGGAGAGAGACAAGGGAGACAGGGAGGGAGGGAGGAAAAGCAAACAAGTTATATAAATTGGATGACAGATTCTTACAAAACAAGGAGAAAAATAATTTTTATGCATAGAAGCAAGCAGTTTCCCTTATTTACAAGCATTGTATCCATACTCAAATTCTAAAAAAAATTATTTTAAATACTTTTAATCCTTTAATTCCTCACAGCCATTAATACTTGAAAATCTTTGAGCTGCAGGAGTTTTAAATCCTTTATTTAAGCTAGTTCAAACATCAATAGTTCTTTGGTCCTTATGAGATAACCTCTTATTTTCAAAACATTTATTATTTTCCCTAGTCCTTGGTATTGTCATGGGTTTGTGTCTGATCTTGTAATTTCAACATTTTCTGAATTGTAACAAATCTAGTTTTTAATCAGTATCAATATAATCCAATGTTTGTAAGTTGGAATACTTATTTATAGATTAATAGTTTAAACTTCTTAAACAGATCATGAAAAGTTTTATGCATTAATCCTCCTTAGCACATTCCAATTTTAGGTGAATCTGTCTCTGATGTATCAGAGCATATGTAGAACAGCATTAAGTTATATGATCTTTCAGTATCTTCGACAATGTACATAGCAGGTTCACAGGCATATAGATAAATCCTCACTACTGTTCTTTTTTGCTCTCCCTCAAATTCCAAACAACTTTGAAGCAGAAGGAATCTTCAAGATGTTAGTTGGTGATATAACTATTTTTATGCTGAAATTGTAAAAATTAACCAGATCAAGGCAAATAAACTCATCTTTATGTTTACACAGGACTCAAAAGCACTCTGAGCACGGTCTGCACTAATGGAACTGTGTTTAAGCCTATTCTAAATGATTCTGCTAAACCAGATATTATACACCAGATGCTAGCATCAGTGCCAGAAAATACTGCCACAGCAAAGAAAGAGCTCAGCAAAGACAAATTTCACAGTAAATCCATGCCAAACATTCATCTAGGACTTGTTTATACATGATAGGAACCAGCTATTTTGAATATGTTGCAAATATATAACGAAAGAGAGAGAACACTTGCATCACCTCTAGGAGTGAAACATATGCTTTACTTTTGCAACATAAGATCTCTGCTTTAGAAATTACACTAGATTCTCAAGCTCATTTTCAATGCATGAAAGGAAAGACTTAACATTACCTAAACAAATGACATCCAAACAAGTACCTGCAAAGGTCTTTCCTATGTGTGCCCTAAGTGAGCAATAAAAACAAATGAAACTAAGCACTAACTTTTGTGTATGCGTTCCTCCTCCTGCAGGTGTTTAAATTCACAGAGTTCCTAAGTCATAACCATTACTCTCTAGATCCTTTGCACGTTCCTTTGAGAATTAATATTACTACTCTGCATAAGAGAAATAACAAGTAGTTCATTGCTGATTTAGCTAAGGTGGTGAGTCTTTGCCCTTGAGCTCTGACCTTAGACACAGGCAAATATAGGATTGAAAATTTGTGTTCTCTTATGGTTTCTTAAAGATCTTGGACATCATATTGTGGAAGACTTGCAAGTTTTTCAGACACGGAAGACAAAGAAAGAGGGCCTTGCCATTTTATGAATCTCCAGGGCTCCTCTCTCTTCCCATTCAAATGGAAGATATTTGGCTGCAGCAAAATTTACAAAACTAAAAGCCTTTAACCATCCTGACTAGAACAGGATGCATCTCCTCCTGTCCACTTCTCTCATGTAAAGAGTTTTTCTAATGTTTCCTGCTGTGGGACCTCAGCTCTGGTTTACCATGTGGGAGTTTATGTCCTATTCCATTCTGATTCCCAGTGCACACAGACTGTGACTCTTTATGCATGCGTACATGTATATTAATTTTTGATCCTGGTTGATGTAAGAGAACATAATTTACTATAGATGATAATAGGCTGTTCCTAAGGTTAGAGAGTAATAAATATGAGCAATATTTTTAGGTGATTTTGTCATCTGGGATTCTGAAACTGTTTCTTTTTTTTGTTTCACAGAGATTTCAATTTATTTGTTTTCAGACATTCTGTAGTTCAGGTTTTAAAAGTCAAACCCTGTAAACTCATAGAACACCTGAATCTCCCCTCTGCAAGGGAATAAAGCTTATTAATTACTTTCAGTGTAACCAAACCCCTCCCACCACAAGATGAACAACTTCAACGCAAAGGCTGAAAAAATAATTCAGACCTCTTAGAATTACCTGACAGGACTGTTTGAGGCATCGGGATCATGAGCGGCTACAGTTCCAATGATAGTGCCGACCTTTGCTGCTTCAGACACCACCATGGAGTACAAACGTGAAGTAAACACAGGTGGCTCATCAACGTCTTCTACAATTATCTTCACTGTTGTCATATCACTGAAGGGTCCCAGACTCAGGAAACGAGGGTCAACGTGCATATTGGCTGCTTCTATCCTCAAGGTATAGCTTGTCTTAGCTTCAAAATCCAGCTCCTATACAGGCAAAGTTATTAACAAATTTTATTATTCAGCGACGTTGACGCAAAACTGTTTTGCCTAAAACTTTCAGTAAATACAAAATAACCTTTGCCATTTGTAGACAACCAGCACCTTTGACTGACAGACCACATTTGATGTTTTTTAGCTTTCTCGAAACTCTGTTTGCAGTGTCGCACTAGTGAATATTCTGCAGTGACTTTAACGATACAGGTAGTTCTACCTTGTGAGTGAAACAAATTTATGAGATAATGGCAAAACTTTCTGTAACTTCTGTGAAGACCAAATTCTCACTGATTATTTCACCATTGTGAATTAATACTTCTTTTTGTCTTATTAATATTTTATCTACGCTAATGGCAAATACAATGTGACATACTACCCAGACATAAGAACTCAACACAATCTTTTCAGGTTACTTACAGGGAAAACACCTCATTCAGAAAATTGTGGGTGGGATTTTTTTTATTTTAAATTTCTTTGGAATTTATTGGTTTTTGCATAGTATTTGGATTGACTAAACAATTCTTTCTCCAAGCTTTCATAAATTGTGCAGAAAATGTGGCAATTGCTCAAATGACACTGATAATATGACAATATTTTGTACTGAGATGCAGCCTGGAGATTGTTTTGGTTTGTTTTGCTTATTAAGCAAAATGCACATGTTTTTTTTATACTTTCCTTCTGCTTTAACTTTCTTTGATGGAAGTACAGTTTCTTTTCAAATAAATACTTCATTAGAATCAAAAATTACCCCCCACAATAAATGAGATATCTGTGACGTGTAGGACAGTCCAAAAAGAAGAAAATTATTTTTGAGGAAAAAAATCATTTTAGCTCACAGGTCATTACTGAAAGAAAACATCAAGTTAATATTAGAACCATTTACCCTGTATCTATAGTCTTTGTCAGCTTGCGCCAAACATCCAGCTAACTATTCCTTTGTAATTCCAAGTTAGTCATTAAAAACAGCAGCAAAATACCCAAACACTTCTAAAGCTGCAGTCTGGTTACTCAACTATATCTTCAACCTATAATTCCAAGAGTATAAAACAGATTAAAAATGTTTTTCTGCAGTTCTGCTACTGAATACATCACAGGGATCTGAGATGTGCTTGCAAATTAATCCTCCAGCATCTGCGAAGCATTCCAGTATTCACTCAGAGGAGCAGCAGAGGTGAAACACACATCTGTTGACCTACAAGGGCCTAAGTTCTCCATCTAGTTACAGTAGGATAAATCCCAAATGAGCATCTTAAAGTCAGCGATTATGCTGATGCTATAATACAGCTGCAAACAGTCTAGATTTAAATATGAAAAATGAACTGCAGCACAGCTCACTCAGAAAGGCACTGAACTTTTACAAACTCTATGTGGCAGCAAAAGGCTTCTCCGAATGGGAACACATGTGATCCTCACATTATGCAAGCACTTACTCCTTGCATTGAATCAAAGTTGCAGTATCCACAGCTCTGGGAAAAGAGATATGCTGAAATAGAAAGGTTGTCTGGATACCGGCCACTGTACTGGATAAAACTGGTCAGTATTCATTTGTAAATCATGTTTATTAGTCTTTCATTTTCACCTCGGTTTTATATTTAAAATACAATACATGTGTTATGAAACAACCTCACAGCCATTATGCAAATGCAGTGTGATGTTGGAATGATGAAAAATGCCTCAGAAACTTCATTCTATGGTGATAACAATTAGGCAAGTGATATGATCAGAGGAGCAGCAAGGTAAAAGAGAAGACAAACAAGCACACAAATATCTTAAGATGTCACATTATCCAATAAAAGCAAACTATTAATTAAGGAATTATAACCTGAAAAAATGGCATATTAAATAAAGAAATGATAACCTGAAAAATGTTAAAGACAAAACGCTAACATCTGTTGAACTAAAAAACCAAAACGAAACCTAAACTCTCCCTCAATAAACAAAAACACTGACCCTTTAGCAAGCAGTGTATTTTCTGTCAGAATGCACAAAAGTATGTAGCGGAGAAGGGAAAGCTAATTTATCCTCATTAATGAGTGATATCGGTTGAAATTGGGTGACTGTGGTTACAGAAATATATCATGAGACTGCAGACAAGATAGCTTCTGATATACTAATGTCAACAACACAGCCCTTCAAAGTAAAAAAAAAATTATGAAATTTCTGATTTAATAGGCAAAGTGTATACAGTACAATATATTTAATTGGAGAAATTATATAAATTTTAATTTTAACAGACTAGCACAACAAAAGAGAAATACTATTTGAATTCATTTAAGACACTCCCATGTTTCTATATGGATTAAAGAAGACTTAAGTTAGAACTTTATTAACTGAAATCATAAAAATGTGTTTTTTCACGTGAATGTTTATCATGAGGGAGTGTTAGACTAGTAGGGAGTTCACCAAAAATACACTTTCATTAGAAAAGTATTTCTGCATAGTAAAGGATGAAAAACTAACAGTGGTGTAGATACGTATTCTAAACAGCCTTACCTACTGTGTGCATGTTCAACCTTCTCTAACTCAGCCACGTACATCTAAGAAAATCACCATATGGTGCTCAGTGTGATTGTAGCAGAATTCTTCCAGGAAAGCAATCAGCTGATCTAGCTATGAATGCCTGTTTTTCACCAGTTACTAGTAAGGAAGTCTCAATAACTGAAAGAAGTAAACATCTGCTCTCAGCAACATGAATCCTTCCCTAGGATTCCCTCAGATATCTCCGGTAGCCAATGCTGCTTTCCGGTACCCAATGCTGCTGACAGTATCCAAAATCTATAAGGATCCTTGTTAAAGAAAAATAAATAAATAAATTTTTAAAATCGAATCTATGTACATATACGGTGGAGAAAAGCTGATGTTTAGAAGACGGTGAGTATGGGTTGGCAAAGGGACTTTACAATATCAAGTGTTATTGCGTTATGCAGTGGAAGTAATGTTGTATTTCAGTTCTTTCTAGTAGAGCCTGGCTCCTGCAGGGTGTGGCAATGTCTGCAAAAGCTACAGTCATCATCCTCAGTCTGTTGCTCTAAGATACACAACCTCAGCCTCTGCGAGGAATACAGAGGTATCAATCAGGGTTTGAGGCAAAATGTAATCTGGGGAAAACAAACAGAATATCCAAGGTATGAAAAATATGCAAGAGGTCTTGACCTGGCCTAAATATCTCAACATTTCTTAGCTAATATAATGAAGAAATTATATCCTACACACACTAATTAAAGACTGAGAAAGTGAACTGAAAAGATTTTCCTTTTTTATTTCTTCTTATCTAATTATCACTGGTGTCTGCTATACAGAGAGCATTATTTAAATGGCCTTCAGATCGTGCCTTCATTATTTCCTGCTGTAACAAAGGCACAAGATTCCAGTGATGGAACACCAAGTTAACAGACTGCAAATCACTACATCAGTGGTGAAGGTTAAACGGACAATGTATACTTCAGTCCTTCAGTACAGTGAATAGAGCTTGACAGCTTCATTAATATCTGTGCATTAGTATTATCTGATTAGATCTTGTGCAGGATCCATTAATCTTTCCTTTTGTGAGGTCTGTCTTTTTTTTTTCTTTTTTTCCTTTTAAGGGGTAAGAACTTTATCCTCTCTGAAGGAAATTACAAAACAAGTCTTCTATTTTAGAGAGGCTGGATATGAAGTTATAACTCATGGAAAGCCCATTTTTATAATGTTCATTTTTATTGTATGGTAACTTTGTAATAATGTACTTTTCAGAGGTGAAAATCCCATTTTTAAGCCCAATTGAGGTTTTCTATTGAAAACTGCAGTACATCAAACAAATGCACACAATCTCTCAAAGGAACCATGGAAGCCTCAAGTTCTTACATTGTAAACTCTGATACAGAATTGAAAGAAAAATTTCTAGTAAAAAAAAAAAAAAAAAAGAAATGTTAACAGTAATGGAAAGATAGCTTTTCACTCAGAAGCTCATGCATAAACCCTCTCCTCCCCCCACCCCCATTTTATAATTGCCAGTATTGCTTTTAGAATGAACTCAGGTTTTAAAATAATCTCTTAGCAGCCAATTTCTATGAGAAAGCACTTTGCAACATTATTTTCAAACTGGTTGGTGATATTGGTGGTAGGGCTGTGCATTGAGGGCAGAAATGAAGGCAAAGTGAGCAAGAACTCTACCATGGGAAATCTTAATGCTTGTCACTTTCTGCAGTAAGACATTACAACCCTCATTCTATAGAGTATTTAGGGGGTTTTGGTCTTTTTTTCCCCCCTTAAGTCAACTAAAATCTCTCCATAGACTTCTGAATGGCTTGAATCACATCTCATAACATTTCAAAAAGTCACATACCATACATGAAATAAAAATATACCTTGCAGTCTTTTTTTATCATTAAATTACCATAACTACTTTAAGTATCAAATATTTGATAAAAGTGTAGGTGGATACAGAGCATCATGTTTTTATCTTTAGATATTTTACTACTAATCTATTAATATTACTGAAGTCTAACTTTAGCCTGCAACTTTGTGAATAAAGTGAAATCTGTACTTATATGATGCCTTTTTTAATACACTATTTCTAGGAATAGTGCTTTGGAAACCACAAAAAATAAGGGTTTGTGTATGTATTTTGCTTGGAAAGTGAAGCCAAGACGCCATTAATATGTATTACAATCAGGATTCTATGAAAAATCAACATGAATTCGCTTCAAAATTGTACATAGGTTTGCATGGACACTTCAGAATCTGTTGTATTAAATGACTGAATCATAATTCACTTCCATAAATGTTTCTTCAATTCTAAGATTTCTACTGCAGAGAAAAATCTGACACATTTTTTAAAACTCCAATACATGCAAAAAAATTACGCTTTTTCTCCAAACACCCTCACCACTGTGAAACTGAGCTATGCAAATGATCTGAGTCCTTACTAACAGAGCATTGATAGCAGTATGTAAATTACAAATGAAACCGCAGGAAGGAATTGATCCTACTCTACAGATGGAGAACTGAGTCACAGTGTGAACGAACAAAAAATTTTGAAATACTTCTAAGAAATGTAAATGCCTGATTCCTTTTCATAAACTCTACAACATTTCTTTTTTTTTTGAAAAGATCACATAAGATGAATGTTTTCCTAAATCCAGCATAAAGGTAACCTACACATAGTAGGTTTAGTTTTACTTTGGAATTGGCAGCCCATGACTTCAACAGGTGCACTCTTCACTGGGTTAAAAACTGGCTGGCTGGCCAAGCTCGGAGAATGGGTAGTGAGTGGAGTTACATCCAGTTGCCAGCCAGCCACCAGTGGTGTTTCCCAGGGCTCAGTGTTCAGTCCAGACCTGTTTCATATCTCTCAGAAATTTGGATAAGGGGATTGAGTGCAGCTCAGTAAGTTTGCAGACAACACTAAGTTGGGTGGGAGTGTTGATGTGCTGGAGGGGAGGAAGGCTCTGCAGAAGCATCTCGACAGGCTGGGTCAACAGGCTGAGGCCAACTGTGTGAGGTTCAACAAGAAAAGTGCAGGGCTCTGCACCTGGGCAACAACAACCCC
Organism: Mohoua ochrocephala; assembly: GCA_013398855.1. Classification (NCBI taxonomy): domain Eukaryota; kingdom Metazoa; phylum Chordata; class Aves; order Passeriformes; family Acanthizidae; genus Mohoua; species Mohoua ochrocephala. The sequence continues at coordinate 131,234 of VZTA01006268.1, read as the reverse complement.
TGCAGTGCTTCAGGCTGGGGGCAGAGTAGCTGGAAAGCTGTCCGTCAGAAAAGACCCTGGGGGTGCTGAGCATGAGCCAGTGTGTGCCCAGCTGCCTCAGAAGGCCAATGGCATCCTGGCTTGTATCAAAACCAGTGTGTCTGTAAAGACCAGGGCAGTGACTGACCCCCTTGTACTTGGCACAGCTGAGACCACACCTTGAGTCCTGTGTTCAGTTTTGGGCCCCCCACTCAGGAGGTGCCGGAGTGTAGAGAGAAGGGCAATGGAGCTTGTGAAAGCTGTAGACAATAGCTCATATAAGGAGTGGCTGAAGGAACTGGGGTTGTGTAGCCTGAAGAAAAGGCTCAGAGGGAACATTATTTTCTACAACTACCTAAAAGGAGGTTGTAGCCAGGTGAGTCAGCCTCTTCTCCCAGGTAACTAGGGACAGGACAAGACAACACAGCCACAAGTTGTGCCAGGTAAAGGTTTGGGCTGGACATCATGAAGACTTTTTTCAGTGAAAGGGTACTTGAGCATTGAAACAGATGGCACAGGGGATCATCATCCCTGGAAGTGTTCAAGAAATGACTGGATGAGGCACTATGGTCTAATTGACATGGTGGTGTTCGGTCAAAGACTGGACTTTAAGGTCTCTTCCAACCTTAATGATGCTATCCTATGATTCTATTCTCTTCTATTCTGTTCTCTTTTATGATTTACTGCAGAGACTGTGCTACAGTGTGGAGATTAGCCAAACTCACATTATTTGCAACATCAGAATTGTAGCATGAACTGCTCTGAACAGGATAAAAATAAAAAAGATTTTTTCTGTTTCATTTGACAAGTGAGAACTTTTCATTTATTTGTTAGTATTATTTAACAAAAGAGAAGATGAGTAAATAAAGAAGTGGGAAGATTTCCACAGGGACTTGAAACTACTAGGCAACAAATTGTATGAATATAATAGGTTACAGGAAAAGACCCTTATTAGCTTTCCTACCACTTTCCCACTCTTCCTTTAAGATGAGAATATTACTTATGAGTCTGATTCACATGTTTTTTTATACCAACTTCTGAAGAAAGAGGAAAGACAAAGAAAAAGAAAGTCAAAGTTTGTCTTCTAGAATTCTTCATATCATATTTCAGGCTATGAAATAGCTGAAAATAGCCTAAAACCTACTCACACACTTTTATGTACCATTGTAGATACATGCTGGATACACTTTTTGCATATGAATTCAGTTAACGTATTGCAGAAGAGAATAGATTTTATTTTTTACTGCCAATAACCAAATAAATGGTTCAGCACTGTTTTACTAGCTTCTGCCATTAGATTAACTTTTTGCTTCTGTAATCTTACAAAACACTCAGCTGTAACATGTTGTTATTATGTAAGACATGAATTCATGAACAAAATTAGTCCTTGTCCCAAATATTTTAACAGTGTCATGTGTGAGGATTTTTTTAAATTTGCTTTTGTTTGATTGGTTTATTTTGGTTTGGGTTTTTTTTGGTGGGGGGTGGTGGTTTTTTGTTCAGAATGAGCTTAAGCAAGTTCCTGGAATATGTGAATTTCACATCTCATTCATTTAATCTTGATTCAAATATCCTAACTGGGACAAAATAAAATAAGATGTGATGAGTGTGTGAAAACCCATATGGTTGCAAAAACTGTACAGTGATGCACATGCTTCTTAGTTGTGCTGCATAAGGTAGTACAATCCTACTCTTTACTCCTTGAAAGGATAAAGACCAAGTGGATAGAAACACAGAGAAAGCCTTCTTCCCTTGTCGGATCCCATATGGTCAGGGGAGTTATTGCAAGAGTGCCAGACTATTGTCAAAATGTTATTTTGAGCTGAGGTTTAGTCTAGTAGCTGATCTACACTGTCATTAGGCACTAGGTAGCAACAGTATTAGCAAGTTCAGGAGCTTGTAATCCCTACTCCTGCCATGGCTGCAAGAACTATGAGCAGAACTATGACTACTACTCAGAAAACAGCACTGTTCTCAAAGTGTTTAGAGAAAAATCCATCCCCAATAAACTGTGCAAGCCAAAGAGATATCTGGGTTTATAGCAATGCAGAAGAGCTATAAAGGAAGGAAGAATGCACTCCATATATTTCAATGAGTATCACTGTTAAAAGTAAAACCACAATTATTTTTTTTTTCCACTGACTTGTGATTTTTTGAAGTCTCTGTGTTACAGGGTACAGAGAAGAAATATGTCGAAACATGCCTGGAAAACATTCCAAAACAAACCAAAAATTAAACATACTCAAATCTTATTCACCAGTAATCTTGAGATATGCCTAACCATGTAACACTTTTCTCTTTCTAATATCATGGTATTTGGTATGTCTCTGTTTCAAGCCAGATCATTTTCCTACATTTTTTGCTCATCCTTGGGCAATTTCTTTAATATTCCATAAAATGAATACTGTGAAACAAAAGTAAAATAGAACATAAAAATCCTGCTTTTCTCTGAATTCTTAAATCTCACTTCTGTTCCTACAGTTTTCTTTTCTTTCTTACAAAAACTCCTTCTTTTTTAATTTAATGCTTCCTATGTGTTAAAAGAAGTGTTAGTTTTGAGTGAGGAAGTCAACTTTCAAAATTGTCTCAAAGTATCTTATCCTTCTAAAAACAGAATGCAAAAATCCTCAGCTTGTGTGTGGAACTCGGATAACCAGGTGCCAAACTTTCTCCACAACACCCAGCACAAAAATGAATGGAGAAGTGCCTTCAGCTGCTCAGAGTTACTGCCGGTGATTTTCATGCCCAGCCTGCTGCGCTTTATGTACGACTGCAGCACAAGTATGCAAAACTGAAGCACCCATTTGCATTTAGAACCAAAGCGTGCCTTTTCATAAGTCTTTGCCTTGGCATTTTACTGCCTGATGTGTACACAGACATGTCATCTGAGCATATCAATACTCACAAGTTGAAAAGGATAGGCACGCATTTTGAGGCTGAGCTGTTTCTCAATACCTCAGCTGATTTTAGGGCATGAAAAGGAGCAAGGTAATTGCACTTAGAGGAGTACAGAACATCATGTGCCGGACAGCAAAACGTTTAGGCAGATTCCAGGCTCCAAACTTATTTTCTTCCCTGATTTCTTACTAACAAGCACACATTAACATGCAGAGATGACTGATCTGGCAGGTAAGCCTCAGTGATTGAAGCCCACTTAACCTGCATACACCGTTATGAATGGTCCTCAATTCAATTTATTATCCAGAAGAAGGTTCATTTGCCTGATAGCCACTGTGGTTCAGCTCTTCACTCCCATCCTAGACAATGTTCTCCGCAGGATTGGCAGGGAGGGTTTTTCAGCACTGGGCAAAGCACTGGGTTCCCTGGAGTGAAAATGAAAAGCTAAGGACGTCTGGAGGTTTGGGAGGTGCCCCTCAGCATGGGGAGCCACCTTCAGGTGTGTCAGAGTATGTCAGGTTTGGGTGAAGGGCAGCCAATTTTCCCCACAGCAGACCAGTGCTCTGCTTTGCACTGGTAGCTGGAAAGGTGTTGACAACACGCCAGTTTTTTGGCTACTGCCAAGCAGTGCTGGCACAGCACCAGTGCTGTCTCTCCAACATTCCCCACACTCATCAGTAGGCTGGTGGGCAAGATCTTGGGAGGAGACACAGCCAGAACAGCTGATCCAAACTGACCAAAGAGATACTCCATGTCATAGGGAGTCTGCTCAGATATAAAAGCTAAGACAAAGGCGGGGGATGAAGTGGGAGGGTGGACATTCATTATTTACAGCCTTTGCCTTCTGAAGCAACTGCTACTTGAACTGAAGCCCTTCTTCCCAGGAAGTGGTCGGACATCTCCACAAGGAACAAAATATTCTGTTTTTTCACTTTGCTTGGCATGCATGTGACCTTCAGTTTTGCTTTTGTAAACTGCTCTTATCTTGAACCACAAGGTTTTCTCCATCTTATTTTCTCACCCCATCCTGCTGAAGAGGGGGTGATAGACTGGCTTGGTGGGCACCTGGCACTAGCCAAGGACTACCAACCATACAGAGGAAAGTCAAAAATAGTAGGAAAAGTAGAGAAAAGGTCTAATGCTGCAGAGAAAAAAGTCCGAATTCTTGTGTCAAAACATGGCAGTATGTAGGTATAAAAATTATTAATAGATTAGACCATTTGATCAGGTCAACAATTTGTACCCTTTTAATTCAGTCCAACTATCCAGCTATTTCACAGAGCACTTCTTAGGACAATTATTCAGTAGTGCAAAGTCCAGTTCAGTACCCTAGCTAAATGGATTACAGAAATAATAAATATCAATTATTTGGTCCACCGTATAGCACTGAAATCAGGATACTCCAGGAACAAATACCATGACTACAAAACCATACTAAAAATGGAAATTAACCCACCAGTTCTCAGATCACTGAAGACCCTGACTGATTAAGTATTGCTCATTGTGGCACTCGTAAATGTTCTTTCTCTAGGATACATTTCTCCCAAATCTTTGCCCAAAAACTTTAAATGAGCAAACTGAAGGAGCCACATTGAATTTGGCTGTTGAACAAAAAGACTACCAACTTTTCATCACTTGTATTTCAAATGTGCTAAGCAGAAGTACATTTTGCAAGAAGCCTAAGATGGGTGTTTTTTCCTTGAAAAAAGATAATTCAATTTACACATATTATGATCTTTCAAGGGTGAACATACTTCATTTGTTGTGACATCTATGGATGATTACCAGCACTCAACAGGTGTTAGGGGCACCAGAGAATTAGCCCATTGCTTTGCAACATCATTCAGTCTTAACTTCTTTCAAAAGGGAAATATAACTGAAGATTTATATTGCTTTAAGACGAAATTGATGCACCAGGGAAGGGAAAAAACCTCAACACAACAAGACAAAAAAAACCCACCACCGATAGGTGAAGTTTCCAAAGATTAAAGAATATACAGGGAAGAAAATTAAGCATATAGGTCCTTGTTCAGAAACATAGTTATATGTATTCCAAAATGCCGAGTCATTCCCACATTTTAGAGGTATAAACTCTTGAGGAATCCATTCAGTGTAGGTAGCTGGGTGAGCAGCTGCAGTGGGAGCTGCAGGTTGAGCTCTGGGTGGGAACCCCAGGCTATGAAATGCCAACCTTTTGCATAACAAAGGTCACAGGGACCTTGCCAAGCATTCACACATTAAGAGTAGGAAATAGAGATTCTTCTGAGGTGTAGTATGTCTTTCACTGTTCAAAAAATTTAAATTTCCTTGAAAAATACTTCAGCACATTTTTACTTTTTAAAAGGATAGTCTAAAAATGTGTTGCAGCAATGTAAGAAAGCTTAGTTTTAATATTTTTATATAAACAAGATTTTTCAATTTCATAATGTTTTCTAACTGCACACATAGGCAGCTATGAAGAAAAAATGCTTACTTGAATTTTTCATAGTTTTTTGAAATAATATTTTTTAAGAATACATGATCTTGTAAACCTACTACTTTTACTGTTACATAATTTTAAATTAATAATATGTGCTTTCTGAATAGTACCACCTCAGCCAAAGACATTTAGATAATTATTTTTAAAATTAATTTCGGGATCCATTTTTTGTTTGGAACTTACATTTTTACTGCAAGACATATTTTCACATTTTTTACTATTTAATACAAAGACAAATGAGACTAAAGTTTAGATTCCCATTCAAATGCGGCGCTTTAAAACATCCTCCCCATAACATACAGGTCTTGACAAAGAAGATGCAGAATATTTTTCAGCATAAGTCATTAAAAACCTCAAAATCACACAGTGAAGTCAAGGTGAAATACACCAAGGGAAACTTTTACAGCAGATAAGGCTCTTAGGAACAAAAGCCCATACTCTCATTACCTACCCCTATCTTGAAGAGTTCCAAACAGAATCAGTGGGTAAAATCAGACTCACCTTCTGAATGGTTATGATTCCCTCCTGGGTGTCTTTGTCAACAGAAATTTTGAATACTCCCAAACCATCACCATCCACAATCTTGTACTCCATTTCGGCATTAGGTCCAACATCTGCATCTGCAGCTTTTATTCTGGCCACCACAGAAGCCACTGGCAAAGACTCTGGGACATTATACTGATATGATCCTGCAAAATTACAAAATTTAATGAATTCAGAGCCTTCTGGGACTGAAAGCAAAAAAAAAAAAGAAATCTCCTTTAAATCATGTGCCAGAACATTTACTCAGGCTACAAGAATCTATTCTTCAGTTGTGAAACAGAATTGCCTTTTTTGCTAGGTTTTCTTTGTGATAGATTCTAAGTACAACAGGCATAACTTCCTCATGTGACAAGTATAAGGCAAAGATGCAAAAATATAATTCAAAACTTAACTGCAACTCATTATATGAAACCCTGATGATGCAGAGACTCTTTTACTTTGTTTTTCAGAAAAGAGGAAAGAAAAGCAAGTAAGTAAAGTCATATTAATATAAAATCTTATTATTTTATAACTGCATATCTTGATTTGGCAGTTCATAATCTGAATATCACTAGAAGCTAATATATATTCATTTTTTTAACAGTAAGTGCACCATCTTGAAAATTCTAGCTTTTTTATTCAAGTACAAAATGATATATATGCTGTCAAAAGGGTATCAGAGTGCGTTCTGTATCCAATAACACCCTCACCTTCAAAAACAACTTCAGTTATTCTATTATTATTTCAAGCAGTTGGTGGCTTGAAATAACAGGAAATCTATTATGTACAGATCTATTTTTTCCATCGTTGGAGGTGAGGCCGGAGTCAACATGAATATATCCTTCACATTACTTTAATTCTATGTTACCAAGTAATTTTTTTTATTAAGAAGAAAGTACTCCAGACAGAAGGCTATGAATAAACTGAGCTCTTCAGGTTTGAGCATACAACTGTGTGCTCCTTTCTTTGGTTTGGATGAGAGCCACCTTGGTCAAAGAAATCAAATGGAGGGAAGGTGACTTTCCAGCTCTTTTGTGATTAACTCTTTAGGAAACACGGTAAGCATGTGAAAATGCCAAAGGAATATGAAGGATTAAGGGTGAAGTTAAAGAATCTGGAAGTCTAACTGGCAAGACCTAAGTATCTATGAGGATATATGTTTTTTTGTCTATTTATTCATAGAGAGGAAGTAAAATACATTAATAAATGTCCCTGCTGTACACCATTTCAACTGATCTGGTACGCATGAGGTAAAGAAAAACAATGCTTACAAACTACTACTACTACTACTACTAATAATAATAATAACAACAATAATAATAATAATAATAAAAAAACTTTCAGTCAGTGTTTATCGAAGTATTTAACATGGACAAAAAGCACTTTTTGTTTAGAAATAGCACAGTGTGTAAAGAAAATAGCAGTGTTTAGGAACAATATTACAAGTCATGTATTCACAAAGTAACTTACTGCGTGGAAAGCGGGGCGGGTTGTCATTAACATCAGTCAGGGTGACAGTCACAGATGTAGTCCCTGACAATCCACCATTCTGCCCAACCATGTCCTTTGCTTGGATAACTAAGAGGTACTGGTCCTTGGCTTCTCTGTCCATGTTCGGAAGGGCAGTCTTGATAACACCTGCAAAAAGACAAGGTGTCAAGGATTGCACAAGCAAAAATACACTACTGGGAAAGATGAGTTTGCCTTTAAAAGGTAACAGCAGATCAGTGATTGCTGCAGGAGTGGAATGAATTAATTCCAACACTAATATCACAGGTTTCGACTAGGAGTGGCACTGACACACCACAAGCTTATTTTAAATAGTCACCAAAACCCACCAACTTTTATTTACACCTAGATTCACTGGGTAATGCTGTGCGTGCCTGTGTTCTCCAAACACCTTCTCTCTGAACTAGACTTCATAATGTCTTGGGTAACACTCCATTCGCTGAAGGATGTAATCTTCTGTATTTGATTCCCCACTCTTTCAGAGCTAGGAAGAACAGAATATTCTGCATGCATTTTTAAGATTCCAAGGTCGATTCATTTCGCCATCTTTTGAATACCCATTCAACACATTAACTCCTACCAATATTGATAACATGCCACACTTTGCAGATATATGAAATTATCTTATTTTACTATATATTGAACAATATCCACTTCTAAGTCATTGGCATAATTAAGAGGTTTTTTGTTTTTTAATGAAATACTTAAATAGCTGAAAGAGTTTTTGTTATGTCCATTTGACGATCTGCATAATTAATTAATTAATTTGTAATTAACTGATGTGAAATGAAAACTAGAAGAAAATTCAGTGTTTCATCCTTTCAGCTATGCTGATATACATCAAAAAATAAATATGCCTTCTCAAAATATGATGATTTTATGAATATTTCATGCTCAGTACATAGTACAGCTGCTAACCCTGATTTCCAGAGAGGCAGCCGTTTACTCCACCAGCACTTAGTGTCAGCAGTAAAAGAAACATAAACAAGCTAAATAAAGAAGAGGCACATTGGGACACATATCTCTTCATCTGCTATTTGTTGAATGTTTGCTTAGAGTTTTATTTCTTTTTTCCCTTATGAATGCTGGACTTGCCATTAATCACCTCTAGGTTGAAACACTTATTTCACAGACTGCCTGGCACTATTTCACCCATTTTACAAGACATGTTAAAACACAATTAATATACAATTTCATAGTGCTATTATTTCTACCTTGCTTTTCCTGGCCTGCTTGTTTTTCTGTCATGGTTAAATTACCAGGCAAAGTTACCCAATCATTTGGAAGCAAATTGTCACACACACAGGAAATTTGAGTATCACATCAAAGTGATGAAAACGGATGCAAACACTTCAGTCTGAATTCTTCAAGATTCTGATTTAGCAGAAACTACCATATTATTGTTCAGGGGCTGTCTGCAGTCATTATGACAACATACATGGTACATAAACACACATGGAGAGGGAGAAAGAGAAGCAGAGAGAAAACCACTATAAATCATACTCATTGGAAGGAAAAGGACAGTGCTATATATACCTGCTGAGCATGGATCTGTTGCAATATGAAGATAATTATAGTACTTATTTCTGCAAATTTAGATGTTGCTAAACAGAGTGTGACCTTTTGGTCACAGCATTGGGACTCAGGTCTGATTCACATCACAGTCTGTTTATGATAAAAAGGGTAAATATTTTCTTTCTCTTTTGTCTCAGCTTGGCTATATCCAAAATGAAGATTATAACTCTTCTCCTTGTAGGTGTAAGTGAAGGCTCAAGCACTAAACTGAAATGAGCAGAGCAAGAACCTACTTTCCTGCTTTATGAAATGATACAGCAGAATGGGCAATATTTATTAAATCAACAGAGGATTAAAGGTTGCATTTGGCTGTGGCTTAAAAATATTCACAAAAACAAAGTTTCACCATGCCTTGAAAGTGGCAGCAAAATTTTACATCCGATAAGCATAGGAAGCACAGTGTTTTCCTCAAATTAATAAAGAAAGGATTCATTTCCCACAACAAAACTTCAGTTTGAAAAGTAGAATTGAGAGTAATTGTGCCTTAAATCTATTCTTATGGAATCTGGCTATGCGACCTTTAGATATTTCTGAAATCTGCAAAAAAAAGTTCAAAGTATTTTGAAATTTTCACTCATAAGAGAGACAACAACAGGCAGCAGACCAAGCAGCTGGTAGATTGAAAATACAAGAATTTCCATTCCAGCAAAGTCTATTTCTTACATAGCTCAGACGTGTGGTTTTCATAATGTATTCTCAAGAATAAGAGATTAAAAGATCAGCAAAACTCAAATGTATTCAATTAACCGAGAGGTCATGTTAGTAAGTTCCTAGCAAGTTTTAATGCACATTTTCCTTTTTTTCTCAGCATTACTGCAAAGGGTTTATGTAAAGTTACCTGTTTTGGGCTCCACAGAGAAGTAAGGCTGTCCTTGCAATATGCTGTAAACCACTCGAGCGCTGTTGCCGTAAGTAGGATCATCCGCATCAGTGGCTGTCACTTGAACCACAGAAGTACCTGTAAAAGGTTTGAGGCACTATTGTACATGAAAGATACAAAAATCTGAACTGCACTTACTCAAGATGCTGTGCCAGCATATATCTGGAACAGTGTGAGGTGACTTTTTCAGAAGCATTCATAGTTTCCATGCTGACTCTGTTTAGTGTACAGATTCTATTTGTAAACTAGTCTTATCAGCTATTACAGAATTCCATCTTCCCAAATAGTCACGGGCTTTGACTCACTACAGTAAAAACCATCTCACTCAGTAGCTCCTACTCACTCTCTCTTCCTTTGCTTGGTGAAGGATATGTGAGCAAAATTTCTGTAAGGATGGTGAAGCCTGAAGTCTGTTTAAGTACAAAATATAGTAGTAGTAGTTTTCCTTTTAAGAGAAGTCTGCATGCTGAAATTGTAATGACTCATTAGAAATTTGAATATACATATATATATGTTTACAAATTTTCATAAATGTACATAAAATTATTGTTAGCCTATAAAGTTATTTACTGCTTCATAAACACATGATTGAAGAGTTTCTTTTTCAGGTCAGAGAAAATCTGGTGAAAGCTGTCTCTAAATTCCTTTAAAAAGTACTAATTTCCTTCAATAATCTGCAATGTCAGTTGTGGTAATATATTGCATAAAGATTCCTTGAGCACAAGATGTCTCTATGTTGACAGGAATAAGAAAGCAACATTTCTAACTGTCTGTCAAGAAGGGTATATTTTGTGAGGACCTCATTCTGCATCCAGTTCCTATTCATTATGTTCTCCATGTCAGTTCCCATTTGTTGTGTTCTGTACAACAGCTTCCATGGTGTATGCTGAGAGCAGAATAAAATAACACTCAGGAGCCAGGGCCTTGCCATGGTCACCACCCTTTGATAGACAGAAAGGATTATTTTTTCTCACTGGCAGATTGTCTGGAACATTCAGGCCTTCCATTCAACTGCCCAGGGACCCATTTCGAGGTGAGATTGCAAATTAATATTGTAGCAATTTGGCAGATGCCCAGTAAAGGTCTTCAAGAGAGGATCAGATTGTTTCATAGACTGCATTTAGACACACAATTAGAGAAAAGCGTTTGTTAAACATAGTGTTCATTTTCTGAAAGAACACGTTTTTGACATGTGAACATGAGACCAGCAAGTCTCGAAATCACTTTTTAAGAGCAAACTGCAATAGCAAGTGTCCAGGGTGAACTTAACACAAATGGTATTCTGGTCAGTTTTATCTGGATTTTTTCAGGAAATGGGAGAAAGTTCTGAAATTCTTTCTATCTGATATAGTATATCTCCCACCCATCTTCCTCATCTTTTCCATTCTCGGTTAAGGAGAACATCTTAAATGGAGCCTGGGACTAGGCTGAAGGTTTGGAGAGAGGATTAAGTGCAGGCCTCCATAAAATGGAACAGATTACAAAGGATGGGTCCTGCTTGAAAGAATTCTGACCAGAAATGATCATTCATAAGATACATTTATTCACTTACGTTATGGCCAAGCTAGCCCACACTCCTGATCTCTATTCCTGAAGTATCCATGACAAAGTAGTATGATTGCAATTCTATTTAAATGCAATTTTTCTCTCTTGTAACCTGTCTAATATTTTTGGACAGGGAAAAGGTTCTTCCCAACCTGAAATTTCACATGCAACTATTAAGTAGATGGAAAGTTTAAAAAGAAAATTGGTAGCTAATCCATCAAGTCATTTATCAGTTATGGGACTTAAAATACATCAATTTTCTGTTCACCAGTAACAAAGAGCTTTGATCCAGTATGTCAAACTGATTTTACAGATTACTCTATAATGTAATTTCATACAGGGACCTATTTCAGACTTGCCAAAGTCTATCCAGCTTTTGAGAACAAGGGTATCATAATGATTGTTTGACATCCTGTGTTCTTTGTGCAAGCCAGGCTTACCACATTTACAAAGTCACTAAGCCCTGCCAGTGAAGCTTACAATGTCTGCAAATATTGGCAAGAGCGCTTATAAACCTCACACGCAGTTACGTCTTTGCCCCCTGTTCTCGCTGCTTTCAAGGGCTCCAGACCAGTACAAGATCAAAGAAATTACAAGCTCTGCAATCTCAGCACAGACATTTTCGAAATGCTGCAAGTTCAGAAGTGCTTGTTTGCTGTAAAAATCTATTGATGTAGCAAACAAACCCTCTACATTCCATGAGATGAATAAAGTCATTATCTGAATCTAATTGTCTCTCTCCTAAAACACAGGGATCCTTCAGAAAAGGGTGGTTTTTAAGTAGAAATCTTTCTGCAATAATCCCATTAAAATGTAATCAGTAACTAAAAAACAATGATACTTTTCCAGTCCCTCTGTGCTAATCAACTTCTTCTAAACATCAATGGGGGAAAGATCTGAAACCCCTGCTATTGTCGTTGTTTCTTTACTAATTGCACACAAAAGAAATTGAGCTTCTGAAGTCCCATGCCGAGAGGGAGATTTCTGCACAACGTTTCTTTTAAGAATATGCAAGATAACAGAAGGTATTCTAACTATGTGAAAAGTCCTATGTGTAGGAAATCTGTTCCAAGGAAACATAATGTGCAGAAAGATCTGTATTTGAGGATTTCCAGAGATTTTTCCAGAAGAAGCAGATTGTTCTTGAAGAACAGGAATTCCTTCAGAGTATGATAATTGTCATGCATTGCTGTCCTAATCTTTCTGCAATGGATTGATGTCAAATCAAAAGACGTAATTCCCTTTAAAAAAAACCCCAAAACATAAAGCTGTCGGGATACTCATGGATATTAAATAAATCTAAAGGGTGAGGAAAAATGGTTAGTTACATCGTAGTTCCAAGTACATCATCTTAGAAGAATTTGTGTTCCTGCACTGAAATTAAGTCTTCCTTGTATTCCTAAAAGCTTTGCCTTACCTTCTAACACAGACAATCAGCTGTCTTACAGGCATCTAAGATTAGGATTTACAGGTGACATGGACAGCCAGCAAATGGTACCACACTTTTCCTCCATCCAACAAAATGAGTGTTCCAATAAATCTTGCTTAGTCACCATTGTTCCGAGCCCTGGAGCACAAATGTAGACAGGACACGGACCCTACCCCAAGCTTTCATTAGTGACTTAATGTAAACTGCAGCTTCACAGCTATAACTTAAAATATTACTTACAGTTTGTGTATCTGATATGGGTTGAAAAAATAAGTATGGTTTATTTATTTAAAAAATATCTTTCTCTTTTAGATATGGATTCCTCTACAATTATTTTTCTCTACAGTTATGTCTTTTGAACAAAGCTTGGACATCAGTTCATTAAAAAGAATTCTACATGTAGCAATTTCATAAACTTTTTCAGCAATTGTAGCAAGTACTGAGAAAAAAATCTGTGCTGCTTATAAAAGTGTTCCATGTATTTCTGGTTTTGATAGTAGCTAGTAACAGACTTAATTCTGTGTGATTGGCAGAGATTTCGGGTTTTATTTTCCAGAATGTTTAAAATAATTTTTAAAATATTCTTTAATAGATATTGGTAGAGATTACAAAATTACAGTAATCTTAGAACTTGACCTATTTATACTGATATTAGCGTAAAAGGATGGGAGGATATTTGCAGAGAAGACCTTGAATTTAGAATGTTATTTGTACTTAAATTTACCCAAGTCAAGACTCAACAATGTTCCTGACACACTGCAGAGATTAACCTTTTCTGTGATAGGAAGAGAAAAAGCTAAACTGATTGCTGAAATTTATTTTGAGTTGGAGATCCTTTGAAGGGATTCATTTTGAATCTCCCAAGTGTATTATTTTAGAAACCTCTACAGAGATTTTTAGAAAGCTTCCTAGTTACTTGCAGTATATTTTACCCAAATTTTGAAATAATGTTTTATGAGAAATGATTCTGTGACTTCTGTTTAATATTGGTGAGATCATTCAAAAGAAAACTTGTTTCTAAAACTAGATTAATGTAACAAATGCCTAATTTTGAAACTGCACAAACTCTTATCAATTGAATTTTAGCCACATTAACAAGTTAAAAATAGAGCTTTAAGGCAGTCAGTTATTAAAAGTATTAATTGATATCAATTAATGGTGTGTACTATGCCTAACACACAAAACAATTCCATGATGGCATCACATTTCTACACGGTGTCAGCTGCTACTAAAAACATTAAACACCTTCACTATCAAGTTATCCATAATTCCTGCTCAATCCTTACCTGCAACAATCCAGAGTGGTTCTGTTCAGTACCATCTGGTATTTCTACACTTCTGCCACTGGCCCTCAACCACAGCAATGCCTCCACAGCCTTTCCCCTCCAGGAGTGTGAAGGGGGAGAGCCAGAACCCTCTTCACCTCCTCCCTCCCCTCCCACAGCCTCGTGACATTGCCTTCACTTGGGGACAAAACTCACGGCTGGTCCCAGCTAAGCAGCCAGGTCAGATAAAGGGAAGCAGAGGTGGCTTGTGCCTGGAGAGAGACACTTCCCCTTCATTCTGGCTCCCAGAACCATCTACACACTGTATCAGAGATTTAAGCATGATACAATGCTTTTACTTTCTTTTCTTTGTTATAGAATTCCAATATTTCTATCCATCTCAGTCAGGGGCAATAAACATGGAAAGAGAGAGATTTGTTGTGGTGGGTAACAACCAAAGCTGTTGATATAGCTGGAGATCAGAGAAGATTAAAAAAACTAAAACTCTGTTGAGCATTGGAATTCTCATTCCCACTTCCCTTGGCTATAGCTCAAACAGACCAGTATGTTTTCATTTGAAATATAATTCTGCTCAATTTTTTAAGTACCAGACATACTTTTAAAAAAAAAGACAAAAACAAACCCTTATGATTTTCAGATAAGCCATATCTTTGGGGGTTTTGCCATGAATAGATTTACAAGCCATCAAGATATTTACCCTGTTCAGGATAATCAATATAATTGGGCCTGACCCAAATATAATTTGAACCTGACCGAAAGTCATTTCAAATAAAAGAAGAGATTGACTTCAATTAGCCTTAGATAATGCCCAAAAATATTTGTCAAATAAAATACAGAATCATTATACTTGCATAACCAGCCTGTAGGTTAAAGGTTATAGTTTTCCTAGCTTTACAGTTAATTTGGGTTTATAATCCTGTGATCTCTTTCATTTCCTTTAATATCCAATTAAAAATCCTTGTCATGGATATAATTTTAAACAAAATAGAAGAGAGATACTTTGTATCTCCTTAATATTTCATGGGTGCTCTAGGTGATTAATTAAAAATTATGTTGTATGAATAAAGTATGAATTGCTGTAACTATGTAAGACAAAGTGCGACAAAGTGCGACAAAGTGTGACAAAGGAATTTCATGGTAATCCTTAACTCTGTAACAATGCAGTACTGGGTAGGTGTGTGATACTAACCAAGAAGACGTTTAAAACGTTTTCAGGAAGTTCATGAATCTGAAACCACCCTTAGCTGACACAAATCTCAGAGAGTGCACAAGTCTCAGTTAATAATTTTGCTTAATACTTCACCTGATTTGAAAATGCATTTGTTGTTGTGTGGTCCATATGGTTGAGAATTCCTTTTACTCATTCATTATGTAAAGATTCAACAAAATATGCAAAAAGCAGCTCATTTTGAAAAACAGTCCTTATATTCTCCACTGCACACAGTGCACTCCCCCCATAGATTGATTTCCAATATATTTTTGGAACAAATGGAGCGTAGGTAGGAGTAGAGGCATGGATTTGCATGTGTAGGTAAACGTCATATATCTGTAGTAGTTGTCTGTACATCAATATGCCAGTGCAAGAAAAGACAGAGGTAATAAATGCAAAAGAGAAATATGGAGATAATTTCTTTTCAGTTCATAAGGCAAAAGTGAAAAAAAAAAATAGTTGCTGCATGCTGCATCTTACTTAAACAATCTTATCCTGAAACAAAAGGGCAACTTAATTTAAAAAAAGATATATTTTAACACAATATATTTTTGAAGTGGGTGATTTAGGTTTTACAGTCTTAGATTATCTGTTGTCTAGATTTACTCAAAGTTCAGAAGTAAAAAGTTCTCAGCAATGTATCACAACTTCATCTTCTGTTACTCCGCAGAAGCTGTGGTGCCTGTCTTTCTTCCAAGGCTAATATTGCCTCTTCAGTCATCCACATAACGCTCCAGTGACAATGAGCAAATGCCAAGTGTCAATGAGAAATAGTGTCTATGCCCACTGCTTAGTAAAATAAATGTATAGAAAACGCATTAGCAATGTTTCACTTATGTTCTATTGACTCCTAAGCTGAGTTTCAAATACACAAGCAGTGTTTACTACGGATTGCCGCAGGGCACTTAGGTAGGGATGATTCTTTTTCTCTCTCTATCTCCAATTTAGATGCATTGTTGAACATTCAAAAACACAGGAAATCATACTGAGGAAACTATAGCAAATTTTTATGGGCAGTCTTACTGTAAGAGTACCACATTTTAATATGGTTTAAAATCAGTCAAGCAAAGAAAATCTTTATTTCAATCACCACAGAACTCTCTCAAGATGAAGTGAGCCTTCCCATATACATATTTCCAGTAAAGTAAATTAAGTTCTTGCGCCTTTTTCTTTTGCTTGCATTTATAATTTCATCTTAAATAACATTTACCAAAACATCTCTGGGCCAAGCCTTAATCTGGTCCGAAAGAGCCAGCGATCAAAGGAACAGTGGAACCTGACAACAGATGAGCATCTGGTCTCTTTAAAATGAAGAGCTAGTGGACTTGATTTTGAAATTCTTCCCTAATTCAAACTCTGGAAAAACCAACATTTCTTAGTTTCCAACAAAGGGTCTGAAGCCTCTAAAACCCATTCTTCTCTGATTCCACTAGAACTTTGAACTATGTCAAATTGTACCCCAGTTCCTGCTGCTTATATATACTCCCCAGAAAATGGGATTTCAGTGTTAGAAAAAATATCCAATAAACTATTACTAAAATGTGCAAAACTTACAAACAAAAATTATGCTATTCACTAGCAGGAATTTGAAGAGTTTGTTATGAACAGACCTTATCTGAATGAAATTATAAATTATCACCTCTGAGTACCGTAACATAGGTGTGAAACTTATTACTGTTAATGGGAATTATAAAACAAAGCCTCTGGGCACTGGAATGAGAAATACACCATAAAATGGTTATCTGAATCCTTGCATAGCTATTTGAGTTTCACAACATTTTTGAAAGGGTAAATACTTAATCTAGCATGTTATTTCCAGTTAAGTCTTGAAATATCTAACTGTTGCAGGTGCCTCATAGATAATTAAGTAGCTTAGTGTGAAACAGTAAAAAATAATGAAACTTTTAGAAAGGCAATAGGAACAAGTTTCCCACAACACCCACAGCGTATTTTGCACTTACCCACAGGAGACATCTCAGGAACTCCAGCAGTGTAGGGACCATCCAGAAATTTTGGCTCATTGTCATTGATGTCCTGAATCTTAATGACGAACTCAGACTCTGGCTCCACGGGTTTATTAGTCAGCCTATCTAGTGCTTGTGCTCGGAGCGTGTAGTAGGCCTGCTCTTCTCGATCCAGCCTCTTTGTAGCATGAATATCCCCCGTGTTCTCATCAATAATGAAAATGGAACTTGCCCCTTCGCCTGACAAGATGTATTTGATGGAACCATCGCCTTTATCAACATCAGAGTGAAGCTGGTGAAAAATTGATGAGAGATGAGATTAACTTACAAGAGAGTCAGTGGCATGGAGATATGTAAAAATAATTCCTATGTTGAGCAGGAGTACATGAAATTTTATTGTTCCTGGAAAGATAAGCTGAATGTTTATCACACACAGCATGTGAGGGACCATCAGAATCTGTAAATTTGCTTCTTTAAGCAAGAAAACTTCATTCTTTCCTGCAAACAATCTCACTCTTCTCATGCTAGATTTTTACATAGGCAAACACATGCACACATAGGATCATAACTGTGACTTTATTCCTACTCGAATTTAACTACATTGTTCACTTCAGTTTATCATCCTACTGAAAGGGTGAGACTTCAAACAAATGTCAGTATAAACTTAATGTCAGTGCATGTTTGCTCCTGTGTGTATTTACGTATTTTCTCAGCGTTTACTGTGGAGAGCAGTAAAACATGTCAAATGATCCTCATGAGGGAAAGTAGCAGGGCAGGTACTGATCTCTTGACTCTCATGACCATTCAAGAGAATGGCATGAAGCTGAGTCAGGGGAGGTTTAGGCTGGATATCAGGAAAGTTTTTCACCCAGAGGGTGGTTAGTCACTGGATCAGGCTCCAGCACCAAGCCTGACAGAGTTCCAAGAAGCATTTGGACAAAGCTCTCAGGCACTCTTGGGGTTTCCTATGTGGGGCCAGGGGTTGGACTTGATTATCCTGATGGGTCCCTTCCAGCTCAGCACATTCTATGATTCTATAAAATGAGGGAAAACGTACTGGTTGATAAATTGCTCACTACTATCACTATCTGATGGGCCCGGAACTTCAATTCTTCACTTCCATATCTTGCTTTCCATTATCTAATTTCAGAAAAATGCAGACTCTGAGAAAGACCAAGGTGTCCTGGCACTTTTGGAAGTACACAGCATTGAAAGCCAGGTGCAGTTTCCCTGGGACTACTTGTAGTATGCACACAAGAAATATACTTCAGTAGGTCCAAATGTATCTTCCATTAGAATGGCAACATAAATTTACAGAAAGAAAGTTTTTTCCTCATCACTCAAGCTGTTTTAACTTACAGAGCAAGATTCCACAGGTTTTCTAGCTCTTTTATGTCCTTTGAGTTTCATCTTCCTGTTAGAGAACACAGACTCAAAGACCTCTTACATACTTCTCAAACTTGTATCAAGAACGTAATTGATCCGGATATCACGTTATAGTAACACATACATATGATATGTTTAATACTGTACAAGTGAGAAGAGTATCAGTAAAATTTAAAGTACTTTCTTGCTTGTTAAAAGTGGATTAATACTTGTAAATAGCTGAAGACAATGTTAAATATGCTTGGACTTTTCTATCTCAAATTTTCTTTGTACCTGTCCTAATTCCACGCCATCTTGAGTTTGGGGTTAAGTCCACTGCCATCAACATCATCACAATTTTCATCACCAATTTTTTTTTTCTCTCTGTTAGGAGCATCATTTTGACAGTATTCACTTCCAGAATACATGCAGAACATTGTTATCTTGGGCATAACTTAGCACAGCTGCAAAATCTTTTCCTATTTCAGCAGGGAAGTATTCATGCTCAGTTTTGAATTTTTCAGCTGGATAAAAGGCTGCCTATTTCTTACACATTATTTCACTTACACTGTTTGGATATCTCATACTTATGCAATTACAGTGCACTCCTCTCTTTTAAGACAGAAATGGAATCTGGAGCTTTGGACTGGATTAGAAAAACAGAACTAGGGTATCTAAATGAGATTAGCCACATTATTTCAAAATATGTTTTATCCTTATTCTGCTGCTACCTAAATCCAGAGACACCTAAACAAGCCTGAGATTTCTTTGGTGGAGTTCCCTGAATATTTAAAGCCCTACTTCTCTGCACACTCAGGAATAAACAATGCTGACACTTTGAGCAGGTCAAGGTAAAATGTATCTCACATTCGGGCTCTTTCGAGATCCACAGCACTGCATATTCCTCAGACCCAGCAGCTGGGGTTTATTGAACAAACCATACCTCTGTTCAACTCACACATCTGGCAGATGGGGCTCTCAATGCTTTGTCAAACTTGACTGGAAGAAGTATACATCTTCCCTACAGAGGAGCAGTGTCCTGTGCAAGTAAGAATCTGTTTAACTTGTCTTTGATTTTTGATTTTTATGTTTTTCTTCTATCAATCTTTTCTTTCTCTGATACCTACCTCAGGCTGCATAAGCCTCATGTGTGCCACAGAGGCACTGTGTGGGTTTCCCTACATAGCCAGGATCCTACAGTCTAGACCGAAATGCTGAACACCACATTACACGAGAACTGAAGTTACAGGACACAAAGATTCCATGCCTTTGTCTTTCTTAAGTGATTCTGTTTTCTCCACAACCCATGTTCTAGCTGGTCTTTCTGCGGTGGCTGAGACTCTCACATTCTCCCTGTAAAGGCTGTCCCACCTTTTCTAGCATACTTAAGGACGTGCCGGATGAGAGAAAAGCAGAGGACACCAGCATACCCCGCAGCTCATCAGGCAGAGCAGGTTTCTGAACGTTAGAGATGTACAAGTAGATTTCTTCAAGCAGAGGAAGGAAAGTTTCCATATCTCAGCTGCTGAGAGCAGCACAGCACTGCCCATGGGGGATGGAGCTGAGCCCATCAGCACACTACAGTGGTCTCAAGCTGCAGGGCTGCACAGCCTACATTTCACCTTGGATCTACATCCATCCCTATCCTGAATAACTAACCAGCACTGTTTGGAAAAGCAATAGACCTTCACGGGAGAGGCCAGTAAATCCTTGAAGATGTACTGAGCAAGGTTTCCACATTCCAGGGAAAGAAGAAATTCTGTAGCTTCAGCATTTCCCATTTGCTCACTCAGTGGCTTGCTGATTAACAACACATTGTTCTTTAAGGAGTTCCACTTTGAGGTCCATAAATCTCCTCACGGATTACACTACAGTGGCTGGTGACCTGGCGTGAAATGCTGAACAGAAGCCACTTTTTGGAACGATGCCTTGGTAAGAAAACTGCTACTGCATGGAATAGTAAAGTGATTAGTGAGGACCTTTGTTATTCCAAGGTTAAGGCTCTGGAACTGCAAACTTCTTTGTACCTTTTATTAAAACTTTGTTCTACTAAGCATTTAAAAACTGTTTTGGCCCATGCTCAAATTAGTAATGCACCATTCTCTACCTACTTAACCCCAGGAAGGTGATATAGCTCGAGATTTAATTTATCTTTGGCACTACAGAACAATCAATTCAGCGTAAAGCACTCTAAAGAGCTTCTTTGAACATTTTCAAATGCATTTTAGAGGAGGTCTGAGAGAACTTAAAAGAACAGTACAAGAGAACAATGCAAAAAAAAAAAGTACCTTGCTGAAAATATTGGGAAGTTTGGTGCAGTTTTCAGTCACCTTTATTCCAGTTTCACACAATATAATTCTTCCACACAGTGATCTTCAAAATCATTAATGAAGAGGCATCAATGCTTTGCAACTATGAAAAAAATTTTTGAATGTCCTGTACCATATTCACAGCTCTGCTACTACCAAACATGACTGCAAACTGCCTGTGGTTCCAGCTATTTAATTTAACATCGTAGGAAGTGAGAAGTACAATTTTCCACATAATGTTGGCTTTGGAAAACACTTTGCACATTTTTTGTTATTGTCAGCTTTTCTTGTTTGGTTTTGTTGTTGTTCTGGGGGGTTTTTTACTCCCTTTTTACTAGAAGAAATGCATTAAGACCTGGGATATTTGTTTGGTCTTGTTATTAATTTGGCAACAATTATATAGAATGGTATTAGTCCTCAGGACAGTTGTATTTTACAGGAAGGTTCCAGAAAGCATCTATGATAGTGCCATCTGCTAGCTTCTCTTTCACTCCTCCCACCTTCTACAGGGCCATTTATGTAGGAGACAGAACTGCAGCTCAATCTGTAGCTGCACATGGGACTATGACTTTAGAAGTAGAGAGGATCAAGGCAAAGGCAGTTTCAAATTCTTGTTTCAAGAGACAAGGAGGATTCAAGGATTCACTGGGTAAATCTCATCTCTTTCCATTCTGGGTCATTCCAGACAATTTTTCTTTCAGAATCAGTTTGCCACAGATACTGTAAATAAAAACCTGTGTTTTCAGAAAGAGGCATGATAGAGACAGTCTTATGCTTCCGATTAATTTCATCCATTGTCACCTCCACACAATATCCATGATGGTGACTCTCCTGTCTGCCTTGGCTATCAATTAGGCTTGTTTAAGCTATAAGATTGATGATCCAGTTCTTACATGCTGATCCTATAGGTTTTTTGTTACATTCCACATACATTTAACATGAAGATTCTAAGAGTTCTGGATTTGGGTGATCCCTGCATGTACAAGAGCACATGAGAACAGGAAACAACCCTCTAGAGAGAGACGATGCATTTTTTACCAGGAGGATAACTTTTGATGTGTTAGGAAAATTAGCAGACAGGAAACAGATCTAACAATAAAAGCTACATAAGCCTTGTTGAGGCAGAGGGACAATGCACACAAGAAGTGCACTTTTTTTTGTTTTTTAGAAGATAATTTATTGAGTGCCCTCTGTTGACTGTGAACTCAACCTAAAAATGAGGGGACTTAGAAAATACTTGTTTGGATATGCGGGAGAGAAGGAAGCAGTCAGCTTCGCTAAATAGCAAAGGCTTTATTACCCTAACTCTTCTAATAAACCCAATTTTGTTCTCTTTTTTTTGGCCCTACGGCAAAATAGCTTAGTCTAGGGTCTCTCCTATGTCTATGTGGACCTTTAGGGTGGTGATTATTCTAGGGAAACCTAAATAAAACATTTCTCAATTCCTAATACTCAGTAGTTTCTGGAGATTGCCTATTTGTACGTTAAGATCTGTACAACCAAAGATGACATCATTTTGTATCACTTACCATTAAAGCATGCTAATGCAGTATTCCAACAAGGAAGAACAACTTAGTTTTCTCAATAAGGAGAAATACTGCACTGCATTATTAAAAGCATTTAGAGTATTAAAAGCAGCTTATCTGGCCACTACTGATCCCTTATGTGCCTGAATGGGAGGTTTGCTCTTTTTCTGATTTTCAGTTCAGGCTCCTTTAAAGCAGGTGCAATGTTCACACATCTGTCTTCTCTGATTTCTCTTTCCTAAAGACCTATCTTTGCTTTTGTTTCTCCCCGTGCCAGCACAGTTAATGATTCATTGCAGAATTTATAGATTATTGGTGAAGAAGAAAATTGAAGGGAGAACATGAGGAGCTGATGGTTTTTTGACACCAGCAGGATCACAGAAGTAAAGGAGAGAAAGAGAGGGACAGGGGAAACATTAGATGCTTCAATACAATCTACAAGCTTCATAGCTCCCTGAGGCCATAGGAAATGTGCCCTCCTTTGCAGAACAACTGAAAAGTTTTCTCAAGGAAGAGTTGCCTTGCCTGCACCACTTCCTTTCTCTCTATGAAGGTAATCAGAAAGGGAGGAGAGGAATGAAAACTGCCTCCTCCTCATGCCCTGTACAGGCATCCATAGTTATTGGTGATATGGAACTGACAGAATTGCGGCTTTATTCCTGCCTCCTCACAAAAAGCAAGAAGGCACTAGGAATCAGAAACAACCACCAAAGAAAAGGAAAAAAAAATAACTCCAAGGAAAAAAAAATAACTCCAAGCCAGAAGCAATCTTCTTGTCCATTTTATAACCACAATTTACTATCACAAAACAACTGAGAACAGATTGTGGGAAGAAGACAGTTTTCTTCATGCCACCTTCTCCCCCTCCTACTTTCTGGGAAGACTTAAAAAGGGTATCTAAAGATTAAACACGTAATTTCTAAAAGATTAAAGAAAGCTGGTGATTTGAAACACAGACAAAATTTGGACATTTCTATTAAATTTTGGTCATCACAACAGCCAGGTTCTTAACACTGCTATTCTTGGATTTTCTTGGAGTCGATATTTACTATGGTACTACAGTTGCACATACAAAGATTTGAAATCCCCTTTCCCCTTAGATTATAACTCTTAGTATGTGTTTTGTGATGACTCATAAAGCACTAGTTATTTATAGGGGTTTTTTCTTCTTCTTTTTAAAAATATTTTTATTTTTAAACAACTACATTTCTCAAGTATCGGGATAACTAAGGGTTCAGTGTTGGTGATTTGGAACAATTTCAATGCAAATAATAACTAATATTTAAAATTCAACATAGACAAAGGAGTTAACATTTCAGTAAAATCTAATGTGCACACATCCCACATTCCTGCAATGTCTAAGAGTTTCACAAACACATTAGTTACCAATAGGATCATTGTTTTCAGAGGGAGCCATGAAACTATCATTCTTGTAAACTGAAACCATATTTCAGTATCAACAGCCTGAGACATCTTTTAAAATTTATCTTTCAGTCTCATTACAGAAGTCATGTGGGAAAGAAAAAGATTCCTCAACATTTTATTGATGTCAGCAAAGGCTTGTGATTCATATAATTGACTTCACACCCAGGCACTAGTGAAAGTATTATTCAGCAGGTAATGATTTTCTTATAAAAGTCCATTCTTCAAGAAATGTTGAGAAAGTGATAAAGGAGCTCCTGGAGGGCTTTTGTTTGCTTCTGGTTTTATTAATTTATGTAAAAACTATAGAACAGGCCTAGGCTCAGAAGAAATATGCTGGTTTACATTCTGTGCTTTCAGCATAACAGATAATACCGAGGACAAGGGGTCAAGTCAATATAAACGGCTAGACCCAAAACTCCAACACTTTTAATTAGAGTTTGAACAGAAGGAATATGCTTGTAATGCTGCCAGAGCTTCCTTGTCTCAGCAGTGTTGTCAATATAGGAGGGAACCAGCACAGACAACTGTGTCACTGTGGCACAATTTGCCATCTTGACGTACTGGCAATTTCATGCACTGTTTTGTTGCCTTCAGACTTGCTCTTTGTCAGGCAAGTGCAGAGATAGTCATGTGGGAATACAACAAGGTCTCATGCTGCAGACCACAGTATAACCACATTACATTTATCTAACACACGCAGTTGGTGACAGGGTTACTAAAAACCCGGTCAGCCCAGACAAGACTTCTCTTCTGCGCTGATTTAAAATATCCAAAACAGTATCCGGAGCTCTCTGAGCTGACCAAAGCCCTAAGAGCTTCTGAGACAACTGAGGTCCAGGACATTTCAGAGATCTCTTCACATTCAGCACTGACCTTACAGGCTGCCTGAACTCAGACTGCCTCTGAATCATATTTTGTTTTGACACAGGTGATACTAGAGCCCCATGAATGACCACAAGGCAGATATATATCAGCCCAGGATCACCGCAAATGCAATGAGGTAATCAGAAGTTACCTATCAAATGAACACATTTCAGATTGAAGGTAAAACCAAGGCATGTCCCTTTGGGAGTATCAGTTGTCATCCCACAGATTGTCCTTAATAATCCTCCTGCAGTCAAATGTATGACATTTGGCGTAATTTGAACCTCCAAGACCTTCATATTCAACAGTATATAAAACCAGAGAGAATAAAGCTCCATCTACAATTAAAGTATTCAGGCATTATTAAGAAAGCATAAGATGAGGTAAAATAAATAAAAATGTTTAACAGAGAAGAGAGGAAAAAAAATTTTAAAAAAATAAAGGTAAAAATATTTACAAACCAAAAGCCAAAGTGAATGAGAACATGGATAGGTCTGAAGTGCAAGAATAGTACTTCAGAGTAATGCTGTATAACTTTATCAGCATCTTCTTTTCATACTCTGCCTAATGCAACAGAAATTTAAAAAGACGATTACCTGAATCTGGTCAAGTGTCACTTTACTGAGGGTGTGTAATACTACTACTCCAAGTGTACCAAAAAAAAATTTTAGAAAAACCAGCCTACTCTGAAAGTT
>VZTA01006268.1:74140-105729 GCA_013398855.1 Mohoua ochrocephala | reverse complement strand
AAAAGAAAAGAGGTTGCAATTTAAATTGCCATTGATTTTAAAGTCCTGAAACCAGAGGAGCAAACAAATAAACATGACTAATGGGCAGGGAGAGTAGCATAACTGTCAGCTTACTTTGAATGAACTAGGCGTTTCTTTAAAAATCCCCAAACAATCCTTATTTCCCCTGTTAATGCAGTTTTTTAACTCCTTCTTTTCTGTTACAGAATGCATGTTTCTGCACCTAATAAATTAAAATAGTAAGAATTTGTATTATTTACTTATTCTCTCCCATCACCAAACTTGGAATAAGCAGTTAGGTTTTACTATTCCCTCCTTCCTCTGTGTTGTTTCCCCAATAAAATGTTCAGAAATATTGGTGGAAGAGTTTAGTGAAAGCCTTTATACAGCCCTTATACTTTTAAGTGGTGGATTAGTGCTTCAGAAGGATAATAACCTCATCACCTCAGCCACATGAAGTGAAGTGAATATTTAATTTTGCCAGCCTTTTGAAAACGGGGGTTAAATAGGAAAGAGAACAGTGAAATTTCTTTATTTCCTTGATGGCTATTGTTCAAACAAAATTCAAATTAGAAATACTAAAATTCTAAAACTTTCACTTCATAATATTCCAGTTAGTATCTAAGTAAGCCCTCAAGGCTTCTAGGTTGAAGACAAAGTTCAGATGAAAAGTTCCTCTAGGAATAACTGATACTGCCTTCTAAAGGCTAGTGAGTTGAATAATTAATAGGAAATACTGAAAACTTGGTGTGATAAAAGCATCCATGTCACATATTTATGATTTTTTTTCCTCTTAATAATACTCAGTATTGTCTGTAGTGTTCTCTCTCCCTGTGGATACTTATATAATGTAACTCTTTATACAGATAGTGATTTTATACATAAACATAGACTTAAGTGCATGTATGTGCACATACACATGTGTGCATACACACACACACAGGTGTACCCTTCCTTTTTCTGTCCTTTTCCAGTCTCTGCAGCTGCTGTACTCACAAATCCGTGCCTTCTCCACTCCCTAGTTTTAATAAGAACACAAAATGCCCTGTGGCAACGAGGAATTGTGCAGCCAGCCCATTAAGTTTACTGCAGCTACAGGAGGAACTCAGAAGCAGCTGCTGCTGTGGATGGAGCTGAGTGGGCATATGTGGCTGGCTGAGTATTCTTGAGGAGTTTTAATGGGCCATCATCATGACATGTCACTCTCCAAAATGACTATTTGTCACTCACGCTCTTAAAAAGACAGTTTGGCAGCTTTGGGAGGTAGAAACCATCTGTATACTGTGCCTCATCCTGCACTAATTGCATAATATTTATTGGGGGTGGGGGGACAGCAGTACTGTATTGTAGCACCACCAAGAGCCTATAGACAACATAACATGTTCATAACAGGAACTAGAAAAAAACCAGACCTGCTTCCCCCTCACGCACAGGCTTCAAACTTTTCATAAATCAGCTCCCTAGAGTGGAAACAGACCACACTCTTTGCAAACAACATGCACATTGGAATCCTTATACAGCTGTTCAATATTCACTTGGCGTGGGGGTTTTGGGTTGATTTGGGGTTTTTTTTTGGTGGTGGTGTGGTTTGTCTTTTTCCCCACACTACTCTCAGTCTATCAGTATTTATTCCTTAGAGTACACATTCTGAGTATCTCAGTAACAAAATAGCATCATTGACAAACCAAGCCATAGAATAGATTTTCCATCTGACTTTTTATACAAAAACTGCTCATTATTACTCAAATAGATTTAATTTTTGATTAAAGAAACCAGTGACTCAAACCTCATTTATAGAAGTTCATAAAACAATTAAATCATGTGAAAATACCACTGCAGTGAAACTCGATTTACAAATTCCTGAATGTTTATTCTTACTGGCTCTATTTTGGGTCTTCTTCTCCAGGAAGGGGCCTAAGTTCCATTCATGTGAATGCCAAGAGCATTTCACATGATCCATGTCTATTCATAATGCACCATAAAACTTGCCGTTATATACTAAACCAACGTATTTGCTGGTCCAGTGGTTTGATTTATTTTGTTGCCAAGAATCACTGAAGCTGTAAGACAAAATTCTCTTAAAGTCACTACACTCTATTTCAGCAGCATAATAAATTTGTGTTAAGGATGCTTTCTCCCTGCATTCCCCACATATGGCTTCTACGAAAGTGTTCAGGCTTAAAAAATGTAGCATGGCAAACAAACACCAAAGACCCCAGCACACTTCACAGAAGAATATCTCTGGGCTAGCAGATGTCCACGAGCTTGAAAAGTTTATGCATGTGTAGCAGCTTACAGAAACAGGGCCTTCAAGAAACTTCACTCGTTCTTCTTCTCAAATTACCTCCTCACTACACACGAAACAATCTCTGCTTGCACAATATTCACACACATATAGTAAAGAACTGTTTCTTGAGCACGTCTTTTTCTTGAATGAAACACATACATAGATGTGCAAATATCTATATCTATAGTAATATGAATATTTTCTCTTCTTATACCCTTGCATATACTTCTATTAATTATTTTTTATTTCAATATAGTTTATTTATTTTTTACTTACTTACTTAGTTATTATGACCAGACAGTGCAAGAATGCACTCTTTTATCACAGAAAGAAGGGAAAGAGGGTAAATGAAACAAGAAAAGGAGCAACAGAATTTATGTACCTTCAATAACGAAAAATTAACGCTTTTACTTTTCTATCTGTTCTTGAAAACAGAAATAAGAAATTAGAATACAAATATGGTGATTGGAAAGTTGTTTCTCCCATAATGCTTTTTCTACTCAGCCATAATAATTTGGGCCTAGGATTTCAACCATGGAAAATGAGAGCACATTAGAGGATCTATTTTTTCATCTCTAACTCCGTAATCTATAGAATTATCTGTAACAGCACTGCACAGGAAAAATAATCATACACACTTCTTGTTTGACTACCATATCAATAATACCAAATTTACAAACAAAAATTCATTTGGTATTAAAGTGTTTTCTGAGATAAGATACGTACTTATACTGAATGTATTTATTTTAGATTGGAAATTATACCTCTCATATTGTCTCTTCTTTGTCAAACTACTGATCTATAGTTTCGAGTGATTATCCTCTTTCTGCTTCAACTATCCAAAATAGCTTTCGGCATTGCTTGGCTGATAATGATTTTTCTCTGCTTCCAAAGAACATTAGTACCAAGGAATAGACACCCAGAGGGTGTAGAGCTTTTTTCATATGTTTTCGTTTTGGGTTTATGTTGTATCAATTCCTCACATTTAATTTGCTTTTGAAAGTTTAATGCTACCAAAGATCGAGTCATAATCCTACCTTGTGTGTTAGTGGGAAGTGCTGAAACCTGACAGAATGGAAGACAGTGGTAAAATACATAACTGTAAAGCAGTGTGAGTAATTAGGGTTATGAATCTGTAGAAGCTTATAAAGTACTGGACTACAGAAGAGAGTATGATCTGATCATTTTAATGATTAAAGATGTGTAATACAGAAAAAATGCAGTTAACTGGGTCCACATACTCACTAACCTATAATTTCCTGAAAACAATGACAGACTTGTTAATTAATATTTACGAAAATGTCAGAACAAAACAGAATTACATGTTGGTCTAAATACTAATTTTAATTTTTAACAAAAATGATAATACAGACGTCAGGATAACAGTGTTTGTTATTGTGTTTTGCTTCTTAAAAACTAAATTCCTATTGTCTTTCTCTATCAAATTCTGTATGTTTGAAAAAATGCAATACCTGACGCTGACTTTTGTGAAAGACATAAAGCCAACTTTAAATTGACAATTCTCCACATGAACAAATTGGTTATAAAATAATTCACACTGCCCAGGTATTTCCCAAAGCATTTTCAAGAATCTAGTCCCATAAGTCTTCTTGCCAAGATCAATGGGACCACTCCTAGACCTAAAGTGCAAAATAAGGATTTTGATACAATGCCCACATCAGAAATAATTAGTACCTCAGAAGGCACATGGTGGAGAAAGTCACAACTGCCCAGAGCTGACAGTGGGTCAAGGAAATAAGTCAAGAACAGAGAATTTGAACACAAAATTTTACTATAGCATTTTAAAATGAGTAAGTTATTTCATATGAAAAGGGCAGCAATGAATATCTGTAGTAAAGCATTATAGTTTCATTGCTAGTATGACAATGTAAGATGAAAAACCAACGCATGACCAAATAAAGTGGAGTATTAGACACCTTCCTGTGGACACTTATCTCGTGTCTTAAAACGAGTTCAGGTAAAAAAGAGCAAAAGAATCCCTTGGTTAATTTATTATCATAAAATGCAGGTTACTGTTGCTAGTGTGTTTACATTTCATTTAAAATCTCTTTTACAGTCTGGCTTGATCAAACACCCTAACATTTCTGTAGTGCTTTCCCTTAACTTCTATGACCCATTTCTAACACTGCACTAAAGGTAAAAGTAAAGGTAAAACACTGAATAACAAATAACACACCCTTTTTTCAGTAGACTATAGGACAATTTTTATTTTCTTTCCCCTACTATTATATATTTCACTGAAGGTAGTTTATCATATTGATTTTTACCCAAAAGTGTTTCTCAGGTCCATCCATCCATCCATCCACCCACCCATATATATCGGCTAGTTAATTCACAGCCCATTGTTCAAAATTCACTTCAAAACCTAGGGAAATTTAACCCAGTGCTACATCAAATTAAACCTGTTTCAGAATTTTCTAATTAGGAAATCATCCTTATCCATGTGCATCGTGTCAGGACTTTCTTAGCAGTCATGAAAGCTGGTACTAAGCATATGCCTAAGTACCTTTCTGAAATAAAGCCTTAACCCCTCTTCAAAGAGGAAGGTTGCTTTAATGAATGTGTGTCACATATGCCTAATTATAAGAAGCAGCATTGAAAGATTAAGTGATTCCATTACATAAATTCACACTGTAGCTGTTCAGTATTCAGAACAAGCTGAAGCAGGGTATGCACAGTAAATATGGACACTTGAAAGTCTGCTTGAAACTGTTCAGATCATTTAAAGTGATCCTTTGCGAATAGAGAGATACTTTAAAAGGTTGGATTTCTCCCTAGTTTTTTTTTTTAACCATTCAAACTTGCAGGCCTGCAAGGGCTTTCAGATATAACCAGGCTGATCTCAAGATAGTAATTCCTATCTTGATAGGCATCTAAACTCCATAGGATTAAGGTCTGGGAAATAAATGCTTTTAATGCCCATGTTTTCTGCTTGTTTTCAGAAAATATTTGAGGGGGAGGATAATGGGTATTTCAGACCCATAAAAAACTGCCTTAACATGAATAACACTAGGTTAATTGTAAATCCTCCCAGCTTAGAAGGATTTTAACAGTTCTACGTAAAGGGCAGTGCTCTCCGACTGCCTTTTACTATGCTGGTGTGTACAATGAGTATTTAACAAAGAAAATCTCATCAAATTCCTATTCAGTCATTATACCTTGTTTCCTTAAATCATATTTTGACATTTCAAATGATGTGAGAAGATATTTATGAGTTAAGACTGAACTTCACTTGTATTTAAAAAAAAACAAACAACATGGATACGAGATTTGCCACGGACCATGCTGATGCCAATCCAAGATTTTTTCATCTGTTATTCGTGTTTTCACCATTAACATATTATTACTGTATTACTTACTCTTTGCCATTAAATGCTGGTGATACAGTCAATGTATGTGCCATTGATAAACAAATTTTCAGAAACCAGTGAAATGGAAGGTGCTATTTTACACTGGTCATGTATACTTGCTGAATCTACATTAAAATTCAAATTGTGCAGACCTGTTTCTAATTCTGTAAGCTATCTGGATTCTACTGAAAATTTTAGTGTCTTCTTTCAAAACTTATTTCTGACGGTTCCAGTACTTCACATATATTGAGAATTTTCAATTTTCCTACAGACCCCTCTGATTATCTAAAACAGCATGTCCTTTTGACTCTACAAAGGACATTGAAAAGGGTACATAATTCAAATTCTTAGATTGTCTCTGATGACATTACAGTACTCTTAGCTAATCATTTTCTTGTTGAGCCCCTTCTGAAAGAGCTTTGGTTCAATGAAAATAGTGCACAGTGAGCTACTTATGAGACCACTCCCTGCTTCTGAAACATTGTGGTGAACATGAAGGGACTGGAGTTACTAGAATCGTGCATTCTGTTAGCTGCAAACAAGATCAGTCATCTGAATTTACTCTCATCTACCTCAAATGTTGTAGCTCAAATGACTGCTACTAACTTGTCTGTCATACTTCTGGTGCACCATCAAACATCTCCTTAAAGGATCTTTTTACTGTAGTATCAGATTGTTTTATTATAGTATCCGATCCATTTTATTACTAAATCTGAAAACAATGAATTACTTTTGGAGATCAGAGTTTAAATCACTGTAATACTTGCCCCCAGCATCCAAGACTGATCTTTGCTAAGTTTCACTTGACACAGCATATAAACTTCTCTACCAGATTGTCTGAGCGCTCTCAAAGCTTAATTGATCCAATTTGCATGTCTCATCCGGGCAGAATTGTGCATCACTTCTATCCTCTTGGACTAAGCGATCACAATCTAATCACTTTGTATACAAAGCAGATGGAAAGTTTCCAGCTCCTTTGCTATCCCCTTGCATGCATCCATATTAAAGCAATTATAATTCGACAAACAATCTGATCTTTCGGTATTTTTATAGGATTACTGTCTCATTGATAGGCCTTCTGTCACCAATTGTAATCTTCAGAACTTTATACTCAAGGCATTTTCACTATTGTCTCGCACCTTCTGTGTGGTCCATTAAAATGATCATTTCATTTAACAAAGTCCCCTTAGGGAAGTTCTCTACAGCTTGGTGTAAATCAGCACAGCTCTGTGCACTGAAAGAAAGGTACAATTTCTATTAATTGAGGATCCTTTAGTTTTAAGGGAAAACAAATAATTAATTATATCCCTATGCGTAAATGTCTGAGCCTTGTGCACTAATAGCTAGTGCCAAAACTTTTACATCTGTTAAAAGGAAAACGTTATTTTAAATTCAGTAAATATTTTTCAAATAATAATGGCTTCTGCACACCAATAAAAAATTTCTTATTTATGTTATTTTGCTGTACATTTTCCTTTCAAAATTGTGCAAGCTGTCATTTAAACACAATGGCAGTTGAGTAAATAGTTATGTTGTTCACAAATAGAAAAAAGCTACCTTGTGAAAATAACACAAAAAAGAGTTTCTGCAAAGAAAAGTCACAAGCAGATTAGACAAATTAACGAAAGATCTACACATTTCAAATCACTAAAATCAAACTTTCTGAAGTGAACAGAAAGTTCTACTTCCTAATCTCACTAGTGATTGACTGATGGAATTTATATTCTCCACCTGTCTCTAGTTTATATACACCTTTAAACGTTATGTTTCTTCAGCCACACTCTTTCTACACATTCCCACCTGTTGAATCCATTGTCCAATAGTACCTCTGCTCTTCTGGGAGTTTGTGGCTGGCTTATTTTTTTTACTACATACATCATCACTTCCACTTTTGTTCTCTCCATTAATCTCTATTCATATTTGCTCAATAAAATTTATGAGAGGGCAAAGAGATTGTTCAGGGATTTTTAAAATTTGTTTTCAGTGAAGAATACATGAGAAACTCTAAAGCATGTTGTTCACAGAAGTCATCAATCACTGGTGGCCAGTGTTCATGACAGCTCAAGATAAGGAATACCCTTCAGTTTGCTCTGCAGCTACTTTTAAAACTTGTGGAAGACTGGAAAGTAAAACCAGTGCCTATATAAGAGAGCAAAGGAACCAGAATACACCATTAAATTGTGAAATAATTTTTGCCAAAGGTAAAGCATGCCAGTTCACTTATGGAACCTTGCTTTTGTGTCCATATATACACAAAAATAGTGGCACAAGTGGAAGGACAGTAGTTGTTCAATAGCAAATCCAGTGAATTCAATGTTAACTGGTAAAGAACAAAATGAATTAAACAAGTAAGCCAATTTAATCATTAAAAAATGCATTAGGATAGTAAATAGACTTTCTATTAGTACTCAGCACAATGAAAAGTGGTAGTATAAAACCAGCAATGCCTTTCTTTGACTTGTACTTCAGACTCAGTGGACAAGTCATATGTAAGATGTTCATACTGCAACCTTGGTCGAGTCTTATGCCTCTGGTTACACAAGCAAGTAAAACCCCTGCCATCTTCAGATTCTGTTCTTGTTTTAAAAACACAGGATCCCATGGCTTACAACAGGGTTTTGCAGGTGTAAGTCAGTGGAACATAACAAACAAGTCTGTGTATGGCGCTCAGTTTGGTGTCTCTCAGCTGTGTTAGCTCATCAGGACTAATGGCAATAATAAGGGGGAAAAAATCATCACCGGTACAGGCAGGTGTAACTCACACATAGAATTCATCTACTGAGTAGATGTATATAAATTTATACAGTCAGTTTTAAGAGCAAATTTTCTGGTAGTCTGTAAACAATCAGACATGTATTAAACCATCATATTGTTTTTACCGAAGACACCCAGAGTTTCTAAGCCAATGTGAAGACTCAGGGCCCTGAGAAGCCTTTCCCATGTGACCACCTGCTGCTTCTTCTGACACTCTACCCTAAAGTTATTTAAATATTGAGATAAAAAATTTAATGGTATTAAATGCTTTTGTTGAGCCCAAACTTACAGGAAAACATCAGGGAAGGTCTTTTGATTACAGAGACACACAACTTCAGGAATATATACAGAATAACTCTTAGCTTGCCTTGCAAGACATCATTCATAAAGTAATGTTATCCTCTGCCAAACATTATTAAATAGTGCCTTGATGTTTAAGAAAATCTACCTTGTGTTATTGCACTACTTCTGCTGCCACCAGCAAAACCAAAGATGCACTCTGATTTTGAGAATACACTGAATGTACTGTTCATCCTCAGTTGTATGTATATTTTCACC
The DNA here is from genome assembly GCA_013398855.1 of Mohoua ochrocephala. Classification (NCBI taxonomy): domain Eukaryota; kingdom Metazoa; phylum Chordata; class Aves; order Passeriformes; family Acanthizidae; genus Mohoua; species Mohoua ochrocephala. Next base: position 96,759 of record VZTA01006268.1, on the reverse strand, counting down.
AGATACAAGTTACTATGGAAGAAAAAAAAAGATCTGGTTTCACTCCATGACTCTCTACAATGGCACTCATATTAATTTCTGTTGAAGTTCTCTTATCAGTAAAGGTTATTTACAGGTACAGGAATGTTTGGGTCCAGGGAAATTTGTGATATTGCAGATCATTTTGTTCACTGTAATAAACTCTTCTAACCTTGATGGTGAATCTGCAGCATGTCTCCCCTTTATCTCGCTAGTTATTTTACAAAGTAATTTTCCAAAAAATTTAATCTGAGACACAAATTGTTGGCACATCCTGCTACAGCCCCAAACTGTGTTCCAAAATGATATCTGCATTTTAAGTATAGTACAAAGCAGGCATTAAATGATCAGAACTGGAAGGTGGGCCACTATCTAAAACACAAATGACAACATAATTTCAGAAGCAAAGGTAAATATCTTCCATTTTTAATGGAAGTATACAGATACAGACCCTTATATCTTTAAATCAGGAGGATCTGTCATCAAGGTGGACATCTTAATTTTTCCATCTTCCTCACAGTCTCATTTTCTGCTTGGCAGGTATTTTGGAAGCCTGACAAAGCACCTGGGCCCTCAGTCTGTATCATCCCACACGAAAAGCAGTCATTGACTTCACTTTGCGCTACTAGAAGTAAAATTGCCAAAAAAAAAAAAATCCAGAAAGATCATTTTGTCGTCAGACCAGCAGAATGGACCATCACCATCTACTCATCTCTGCTTACTAAAATAAGAGATGAATGGAAATTGTTGAATGCAATACTGTGACTTACATAGTATGGAACAGCATCTAATTTTAACAGGACATTGAAATTAGTCTGCACGAAAAAATTCTCATGCAGCCTGCAAACAGATGGGAGGAAATACAGTTAGATGAAATGATCAATGTCAAAATACCAATCTAGAAGGAAAGATGTCTACTAAAGTTCTGAAAACCATGGGTGTGATTATTTCATCCCTTTAACTCCCAAGAAAAATTTGCTTTGTAAGGTGCGAGCTGCCTTCTTTAGTGGTAGACCAGAGAACTCATCATTTTGATTTTTGGCTCTTAATTTGGAAAGAGTCTGGACATGGTCCAGTTACTTCCCTGACAGCTGCGCATATTTGCATCCTTCCATCCGTCTGCTGAGAGCTCAGACTTGCTCGGACTCCTCCAGATCTTCATGTTGTTTTTTTACTTATCCACACTTTATCTTGACCCAGTAATTCTTGGAACCTCTGTATGGAATGCTACTCTGTCTTGTCCTGTGCTGTTTGGCGCTCTGTTGCTCATGTTTTAGGCTTTTTTGAACAAATTCCAAATTCTCTAGCCCTATCCAGTAATGTTTTATAAGAAATATTTACATCTTTCATTTTCTGTTCATTGCTTCCTTACTCTCATAAAAGAAGCATGAAACCTAGTTCTACTAGTTTTTGTCTTGATGGTATTTGCTTTTGATGTCTTGTGCCACAGATTACCTTGCTGCACATGGCATTTTCCTCTTCTGATTAAAAATGAACTTTACTTACCTTTTTGTCTCGTTCAAATGCATCTGCTAGTTAACAGACCTACTCCCCTGCATATTTCTCAAACCTGGATGTTACTGGATCTCTGGCTACCTGCCCTCCTTTTCCATCTGTTCTAACATAACAAAGTCAGGCCTTCTTTCTAGAAACCCGTGTGGTGGATTGATGCGACGTAAACCAATGTGTGACCCATATAGATGCACGTAGCTTCTTTAGCAAAGAGCATGGGGAATCGAGACCTGGCCATAAGGTGAGCCCCACCTCAATCCCTGGCCTCATTCAAAAGATCATCTCTATCCATGTGGATGATGAGAAGGTGATCAGGAGTAGTCAGCATGGATTCATTAATGGTAAATCACACCGGACCAGCCGGATTGCCTTCTGTGGTGAAACAGCTACTGGGATGGATGAGAGCACTAGATATTGTCAACTTTGACTTCAGCAAGGCTTTCAACACTGTCTCTCACAACATCTTCATGGGCAAATTCAGGAAGTGTGGATTGAATGAGCGGATAGTGAGGTGGATTGAGAACTGGCTGAACCAGAGGGTTGTAACCACTGGCACAGGGTGTAGTTGGAGGCCTGTTAATAGTGGTGTCTCCCAAGGCTCAAAACTGTACCCAGTATTTAACTTATTCATCAATGACTTGGATGAAGGGGCAGATATCTCCTCAGCAAGTTCCCTGATGACACAAAGGAGGAGTGGCCAATATCCCAGAAGGTTGCGCTGCCCTTCTGAGGGACCTCGAAAGGTTGAAGAGATGGGCAGAGAAGAATTGTCTGAAATTCAACAAAGGCAAACACAGGGCCCTGCCCTTGCAGAAGAAAAACCCCATGGACCAGTACAGACCAGGAGTGACCTTCTGGAAAGCAGCTCTTTGGAGAAGGACCCGGGGGTCCTGGCAGAAAACAAGCGGTGCATGGGCCTGTGTGTTCTTGTGGCCAAGAAGGCCAGTGGTATCCTGGCCTTCATTAGGAACAACACTGCCAGCAGGTCAAGGGAGGTGATCCTGCCCCTCTACTTAGCCCGGGTGAGGCCACATCTGGAGTGCTCTGTCCAGTTCTGGACTCCTCAGTACAAGAGAGAGCTCCTGGAGCTCCATGGAGCTCCTGGAATAGGTCAAAGAGAAGGCAACAACACAGATGACTAAGGGACTGGAGCATCTCTCTCACAAGGACAGGCTGAGGGAATTGGATCTATTCAGCCTCAAGAAGAGACAACTGAAAGGGGACCTCACCATTGCCTATAAGTGTCTGAAGGGAGGGTGCCAAGCAGATGGAGCCAGACTCTTCACAGTGGTGCCAAGCAATACGAGAAGAGGCAACAGGCAGCGACTGCTGCACAGGAAGTTACACCTGAATACGAGGAAGAATGGTTTTTTTGTGCAGGTGACAACATACTGGAATAGGCTACCCAGAGAAGTTGTGGAGTCACCCTCACTGAAAATATTCAAGACCTGTCTGGACACAATCCTATGCCACGTGCTCTGGGATGACCCTGCTTGAGCAGGGAGACTGAACGAGATAACCCACAGTGGTCCCTTCTAACCTGACCCATTCTGTGATTAGATTATTGTACCTTAATCTAAGTTTATTTTCTCACTGATTGCTTTGGATGTTGCTCTCAGTTTTACATCAGGCTCCAGAGGGAGAAAAAGAAAGCAAAATGCTTCATCAAGTTCTTTCCCTTCTCACACTTACTCTTTGGGATACTTTTTCTCCTCTTTAACTTTTTCAATCTCTGTTTTCCCAAACTAAAAGCATTAAGACTAGAATTTTTGCATTTTCTTGGAATCTTAAGATAAATCTGACTTAAATAAATGTGTCAGTACAAGCAGGAATTATTCCTCAGTGTGAGGTCCCTCCATTGTTTCCCAGACATATATACCCATTTGTGTATATGCTTCATCACTGCTATCATCCTAATTCCTGCATGCTTACTCCACAAAACCTTGTCTGACATGGCTTCACTTGGTTTGTCAGCCAAATAAATTGGAACAACGTTTCAAACAACTAATATTTCCTTTGCTTTGGGACTGATACTCACTCAGAAGTACAATTGATTCAGCATAAAGAAAAAAAACAGAAAAGCAATAAGGCTTTAAGATCCTCAGCATGGTAGTGGACATGGACTTGCAAAGAAAGAAACAAACATGAATAGTGCAATTTGAATCTTACAATGAGTAAGGAAGTAACAGTTTCACTTGGCTTATTTCCTGTTTAGATGAAGCTACAATAGAGTGTTTTTGTTCATGGCTTTCCACTGTCAAGAAGATATTCAAAAAAAGGAGGGGATGAATAAAAGAGCAGTATGGATGAACACAAGACTACAGTGCCGACTCAAAAGGAAAACCTTTTAGAAGTATTGCTTGGCTAAGCAACAGTTAAGTGGTAAAGTACGAAAGATGAGTGGGAAGGATAACAGTCTACATGTGCATGAAGATTACAAACATCCAGCAGCAAGTGGAATTATTTCAACAGCTTTTAATATATAGACTATGTAGCATTATAGCCCTGCAAGTGTAAAAAGGAAACATAAAAATATGCCAAGCGCTTTCCCAAATGCCTGCTCTGCCCATATAATGTGCATAAATTGTGTAAGAAAGACAAGTTAAGTATTTTGCTAATTTATGGCATTACGTTTATACCATGATTATGGAAACTTAAGAAATGACCATCTGCTTTTCCCAGCTGTGTCTGAAAACTTTTCATTGTTACAGGATAACAAGCTAAACTTTGCCTAATACAGCACCTGCCTACCTTGTAAGGAAAATGAATTGCCTGATTGCCTAGTCAGCAGGGTTACAATTTGGTACCTCAGTATGAAGTGTTTAAGCAGCTTATCATCCTTACACATGTACCATCCAAGTACCAGATTTTCCATATTTTGGAAGCATTTCAAATGAAAAATAACTTTTTGGGGTTCAATTCTTCTCACACATACTCCACAGCAACAGAATTGCATGTCTCTGTAATCCTCGATTTCTTATGATTTACAGAAACAGGAAAACTAAATGAAACAGTATGACTCTGGCAACATTTTGTGGAATTCATGCAGCAAAATCTCCTTATATCACCTGGGAAACGACCCTAAATTTCTTTCTTTCTACTCAGAGACGGCCTAAGATTTTCCTGTGATGTAGGTGGAATATTACATCAGACCGTCCTTAACTGTTCTCAGTATACAGCCTTTCACCCACATTTACACCACAGTGTAGCCCTTCAGTGTTTTAGGAATATTAAAGGACTATATGAAAGGAAGGCACTATTTCTTCACTTTCAAAATGTGGAATATGTTGATATCTGTTGCAAATCAGACCTCAGTATTCCTCTTTTACTAATCTACAGAATAAAATTTCAGTTAAAAGTTCAATTTTGAAATGATCAGATATTTGTATTGCAACATTAATATTCTCAAATGGTCTCCTAGAGTCAATAAAACTGAACTGAATATTCTGGACTAAATCTTCAGTTACTCTATGAACAGCATAACTTAATAATCAAAATACATTAAAAAACTTTTTGCCTTCTTGAATGTTTAGAATTCTCTTCTCCCAGGCAAGAATTCTGAAAAAGACAGCTTGAGACTAAGTCAATAAGGCATATTTTGTGTTTTCTGGTACATGAGTAATTGCACGTGAACTACTGTATGCAAAAGAGCTACATTTGTCTTAGTATTCCTATTTATCTGAAAGAAAAAATAATGTTTATTCTTTGCTATGTTTATGACTTGTAGAGTGCTACTGCCATACTACGTGCCTTACACCCACATAAATTCAAATATTACTTTTGCAAGAGCACAGGGCACATCAGCAAATATTTGTCCATTGACAGAACTATTAATGGTAATATTTTTTTTTCAAGAACATCTGCAAGAAATAATCCTATATATATTCTTCAATTTTATGAACCTATTTATTGAGTTTGGTGATCAGTGTCTGTTGTCAATGAGCTTCTTCACTGGCTAAGTTTTACACGTGCCTGGGAAGGTTAAAGGGGTTCCCATTTATACATTGAGCTCAAGCAATGTATGGTCAGGTGTTCACAACATTTATTTATATCAAGTAAACAACCCCCCTCCCCATTTTTAACTGGCTAATCCCCCTTCTTCTAATCTTGAAGTTATGAAAGATTAAGCATTATGACATCCTCAAACTTCTGCTCTTGGTATAGGCTGGTACTCCTACCATGACCATGGTTTGGACAGTTGGGACGGAATTTGAGTTCTCCTAGAGCACACACTCCACTGCCTTTTCTAAGAGCTACTTGTCTCTAATTTACATGACAGTGAGTGTCTCTTCCAGTGCAAAAGTGGCAGAGAAGATGCTGGTAGCATAAAGTAGCTAATAGTTATCCTAAAAGAACAGAGCAACCTAGTGTATTAATATCTTTCTTCTCTCAGCAGTTCCACCATTAGCACTTAGCTCAGCTATCTCTTCCAAGAAAATGTATAATGCTGAGAGAAAAAGATTATACTGAAGAGATTTTCCAGTACTTATCACCAGTATATTTATGTAAAAGCCAGCTTATTGCACACGAAGGAACCATTCCCTGAGTTTTTTCATGATCTTTAAATATGTTTTCCCATGTCCTCCCTCTAACTGGTTAAAGTTAGCACTGAAACATTGACATGTGTACACGGGTGCTATCTTATTAAGCGATTACTGAAAAAAAAAAAAAAGAGGAAAGGAACTTAAGAAATGCAGTATAATATTTAAAAACAAATGTGGAGCAAAGAAGAAATTCAGCAGAAGAATTATGACAAGGCAGCAACAGTCCTGGCAGCACTTTTAGACTGTGACACATGGAAAATACTTAATACATGAAATGAATGCCCAATGAGTCTGTAGACAGACACTTATGGCTAACAGAAGATGTATAAGGAAAAAAAGGCAACATGAAAAAGGTAGTGTGACAGCAGGCTACAAGATGTAAAACTATAAAGCATATGCAGTTTGATATTTCGAAAGCAATTGGAAAACATCCTTTATCTTTACTGGTCTGAAAGAAGATGTAGCCTTGTACTAACACAGATACTAAATAGATCAGCACTTAGTTTCAACCAACTTGTCATCCATAAATGCTGGGAAGTAAAAGCAGGAAAGAATTTTCTGTTACATGTTCATAATGTTTTAAAATGTTGCATGATTCTCATTTTCAGAAAACACAATATTCTATCTTCATAGCAAACAACACTAGTGACCCACCATTCTCAAACTATTTTCAGATGTTGATTAACACTATATTCCTCTGAATTCTGTCATTGCTTCTCAGTCTGCTATTGCTTCTTGCCTTATAAGATCACTGCCTCAGAGCAGGGGTTGTGTTTGCTTGCATTTTGGCTAGCAAAATAATTCATGAATGGACCTCCTTAGTCTTAGAATAATGCAAATACTCGAAGGTCCTGATAGCCATAGTTTTACAATGCTATATTTCCAATGCCATTAACACAGAAATGTGAGACAAGAGGACGGACATAAAACTGGATGCTGGATGACAGCCAATAACAAGAACTAAGGGACCAAGAACAACCTCAGAAGATGAAAAGGAGAAGGAATGTCAGAACATCACAAAAAATGTCAGTCGAAGCAGCATCAGCTCGACTGACATCAGAACTTTAAATCTCATGCTCTCCTGAAAATAAGGCATTTTCTGATAACCAGCCAAGCATACAGGAGCCTCTCATCTACATATAATTGCAAAATTAGCTTTTACTCTTGCTTTTCTATTTGGTCAGGGACTCATACAATTCAGTTTTAAATAATGTCCAAAAGACATTCAGAGCAGAGCACTGCAGGTAGAACCTCTCAGCCTGCTGAAACACAGAACTGGTATTACAGGATTACATAAATAGCATGGCTGTGCCATTGAACGGAAAACTGCCATGAGGGCTGCTTAATTTACTGATGTTGTCATCACCTTCACTAACCTTCCTCTTCTGTAATGGCACATGTTAAGGATCAATGTTCTATATTATACTAAGAGATCAAAAAGCTACATGTTCTGGTTCAGTATCCAACCGTAAGTCTCTCAACTCTATTATCACTTCTAATAATGAAATTACATACAAATTGTCTTTTAGTGCTTGGGCATGTGAAATTGTCATCACTTTAAATCCCTGACATAAAACCTTCTCCTGTACCCATTCAGCTAGGAGAGAAGAGGACTTCATGTAAAGGGAGAAAGAGGAAATTACAATATAGCTGTGCTGGCTGATGAAATCAACCAGGAAAAGGCAGTAGATTTTAGGTTATCCTTCAGGATAATTCTTCCTGTGTGCCTTAATCTCACCATCGTCCCCAGAGACACTTTAGCCCTGCATGCTAAGGACGAAACATTTGGATTGTCGGTCAGATCTCAGTTATTCAGGGTAATCCACATAAAGTATAGCATGGCATAACACAAAGCCACAGTGACTATCCGGTGACGAAAAGTGTGTGATACTGGGACTGGACAGAACAAGCTGAGATGGTAAACTCATACCTGTGCAGTACAACTGAAGCATCACTTCTCCAAGACCCATTCAATACACAAAGCAAGTAAGCAGGACCTAACTATTTTGTCTGTTCACTTGTTTCATTTGCAGCATTTGTGGTAGGAAAATACTTGACAGGAATGGCATGTCTCATTTTACTTAAAAGGTCAACTGTTATCAATTTTCATAGCACAGAAAAGCAAAGAGTTCCTGAGATGGATAAATATCAGAAATACAGCAGATTTGCTTTTTCCTTTTTACAAATGGCCTTCTGGGAGTACATAAAACAACAGTGCTTCAAAGATTATGATAAAAGTAAAGATAACACAAATAGAAAAGGAGAAAAAAATATAACAAAGGGGAAGTTTCTTTCTGAGTTATTACGCTGTCTTTGTTTTCCACATAGAGGCCACAAAGACAGATGAAAAATAGTTGGTCTGAGTTTGGTTTGTTTGAATTTTTTTTTCCAAAACTACTTGGAGTGGAAAATGAAGAAAAATCTGCAGAGCTGTGGGTACTCTCAGCCAGGAGCTTCCTTGCAGAGCAGACATGAACATTTACCTTGCACAGGATGCTCGGAGGGAAAAAATCCCAGACAGAAGCTGAGCAGAGAGCCCCAGTCCCTGTGGGTGCCTCTAGAAGCAGCAGGAGGATCAGATCCCTCCGGGGAATTGCGCCTGACTCACCTCCTTCTTCACTATGTGCAAGTGAGGCAGCCCAGTCCTTTTTACCTATATTTAGCCTTTGTAATATCACCTCATCTCCTCTCCATTTCCCAAAATGCCAGTAATATTCCCACAATTCTGCCTGAGTTTGACTGAGTGGCCAGCACTTCCACAGCACTCACTGCCTTAAAGTATTTTAGCAAAGACACTCATTATCCAAGTCAGTCACAACTCATCAGCCACATCTGAAATTGTCAGGCTATGATTCTATGAAAAGAGCCCCAGTGCTGACTGCATCTGTATGGCTTGACACAAGGTCACATCACAGACAAATATAGTATGTGAGTAATTCTGTCACCTCACTGACACATTCACCAACACCTTTGAAAAACAAAACATTAACTCAAAACCCCAGTATCCTCCCCTATCCAACCTCCTTCCCTCCAAAATGAGGAGACTGGAAAAAAACTACCCACTCTCTAAGCTAATAATAACATAAACTTGTTATCTGGCTGCTGTGAAAACCCTTTCCCCACCCTGCCTGTAAGTTCTCTTAAAACTTGTAAAACCTGCAAATTCTCTTAAATGACCTAATTTTATGGGAAAAGCTTAAGTTCACTGCATTTTTTTTCATGTTTCCCTCACTCTGTACTACTCCAGAAAATAATAATGCGACTATTAGCTTTTATGCACTTTTGTCCATGTTTGAAAATTGAATCCAACAGGTTTATTTACCTTAAAACAGTCAGAAGAAAAAAAAAAGAGAGGTAAAATTGTGTTGGAAGGCAATGACTGTGCAATCTGGGAAACTATATGCTCTTCTTAGCTTACTCACTTAACCTTTTTTCTTGATTTTACAATCTAGAAAATGCAGGTTAGGACTTACACTTTACTTGTTATTACATGATAAATAAAAACTACACTCAGGGTATCTTACGAGTTCCAAGTGTCATTTTTGAGAATTACCAGTGAGCCTCTCAAAGTTACATATGAACTTCTCGGGTTTGTGCTCAGTCAAAAGTCTCTGTCTTTTGTTTTCAGTCCTTCACATGTTAGTGAGCTCTCAAGGGAAAAAAAGAGTTCAACTCACCAAAAGGTTGAAACTGCCCTGTAACTATACCTAAATTTTGAGCCATTGGAAAAGGAGAGCTGGTTGGGATCCAAAATAAAATGTGAAGCCAGCCATCAATCAACATCTCGCATGGAGTTCACAGACTTGTTTCACTTCTTCAGGTTTATTTGTGGCTTCTTTTGCTTGTTTGGGGTTTTTTTTAAACTTTTTAAATAAGAAAAATAAAAGTATTACTGGCAGAGATTTTGTGTCATTATAATGTTTTTGACAGGACTGACACTCTTGCAGCAGAAGACCTTAAAAGAAATAATAATAAAAAAACCACAAACCATCACATCAAAAAAACCCCAAACCCTGGATGTCAGATAATTATGTGACAAAAGCAAAAAAGTGTCAACAAAATGTTCAAGTTCTACTTTAACTGCACCCCTTTTGCCAATGTGTACCCATGGAAACTTCAATTACAAGAGCGTACACAGCTTTTCAAAGATTCAACATAATAGCATACACTTTTTCCTAATTTGGGGTGTTTATGTTTCAAATTATTTAAAACTGCTCTATACCATTATTTTTTTTTTGCCCAAATAGATTCCATTAACGTCATTTATATGGAAAATACAGAGTAGGGCATTTCACAAAAATATATTACCAAGCAATAGTAAGCATTTTCCAGAAAACAGAAGCCAACTATGCTTCTAGCTCAGTTAGCATCATGCTTAAACTGCTTCATCCCCTACATGGCATGTCTGGAAGAGAACAGTGTCTATCCAAACAGTTTAATGGGTTGAACAGTTTAATGCTTCAGCCCTTCAAGTGAACATTACACATGCTGTGCTGACCGACAGAAAAGAATTGTATTTGGTTCAGTCCACAATCTGATTACATGTTGAGCACTTCCCAAGAGGTGCTCAGAATTACATCCAAGATGATTAAAATTCATATCATAGAGAGGAAAGACCTACATTAAAAAAAAAAAGAGAATAAAAAAAGGCACCAAACTTCTGTCACCTCTGATTCCTATTAAAGGAAAATTAATGGAACTCCTCCAGAGGTTTCTCTAGAGTCGCATGAGAAACAGGCCCTGCTGCCTCAACAAAAAAATGCATATGCATTTAGAAAAACAAAAAAAAAAGGACATCCAGAAGGAAGGCTGCAGTATACCTCAGGTATAGATCTGAAGCCTCGTTAAACAAACATGAAAACACTGAAAAATTAAGGAAAAGACTTGTTTTACTGAGGTGAACAGGAATCCTGCTACATTATTTACGAGGAATAGGATTTTATCCTGCATGATCACGTAATTAAAGTGTCAGAATGCAGACACCCAGGAGGACAGAGCTAGTGCTGAACATGGAATTAACATTGGTATTTCACGACTCTTGAACGATTTGCCGTGTAACCTTAACATGCCCCAAATGCTGCCTTCCAACCAGAATTGCCTAGGGCTTTGTAAAATTGAATAGTGGCAGGGAGACAGTATTCCCCATTGCAGCTCCATTTGCTTGAGTGTTTCTGAAGCCTTTTTATCTCATAGCCCTTAAAAGCTGGGGGAAGGTCCCTCCTTCCTGGATGTGCAGTTAGATTGGCACCCTGCAAAGCATCCTGAACGCAACGCAGTGCAGGACTGGCCTCCCCAGAAGCAGAGCACTCTGCAGAGTCTGCTTGCTGCTTCCACCTCATTTGATGAGAAAAGTGAGTTATGCCAGCTTTTTGCTCGCTGTAGCTTCCTCACCAAGGGGAAAAAAAAAATAAAAGAGGAAAAATAACCCAAACCTTCCTATCCAAATCTCAGCCTTCTCTGTCCCCACCTGCCTGTGAAGGATTTGAAACAAGAACAGGAATGTTTTTAAGAGGAGAAGAGGGGGAGGAAGGTGACTGCTGCTCACTTCAGAGTGGTGCTACACATAATATGTTAAGGCACAGAAAGAAAATCACTTCTTCACCTTTTTGCTCCCCTGTGCGGGAACGTGGCTTTGGTCATGATTGCACCTCAGGAGCCACACAGTGAAAAGCCTCTACAGTGAGAAGGTTAGGAACCGGGCATGTGTTATCCGACAAGATGCTCAGCCAGGACTCTGTTTCCAGGAAGATGGGCTTCCTTTCGTAAGTGAAAATTTTTATCTGCTTTTCCTACAAAATGGATTGCTGGTACAAATTCCTGAGCCAACAATTCATACTGCTGATACAAAAGCAGGCTGGGCACAGACTGTTTCAGAAAAAGAAAAGGTTGCGTTTTGGAAGATATCTGCTTGTGAATGCTAGGACTCTTGTAAAGGACAGGAAAGAGCAGACTGTGAAGCTAAAAATAACCACATGCATGCAAATATCATGTACTATAGCGCTACCACAGCATTTTTGGCCATAATATAGCAATTGACTGAATATGAGAATTACTACGGATCAAAACTAGTCTTCGCTCGAGTATTTCAAGACGCTTCTTTTCCAGGAGAGAAATTTAAATTTGCAAGCCACACTTCCTTTTTTATCAGCAGGAAAGAATGCCAAATAGGCCATTTCCAGAGGCACAAGAGAAACTCCAACCTGGGAACAAATTTGCCTAAAAGACAAACTCGCACAGACAACCAACAGCTGCAAGGCATCAGAATGGATACTGCTACATAACCTAAAACTTTACCGAAACTTTCAAGACCACTGTAATACAAGATGACATTTCTGATTCTAGCACACCTTTCTTAAGGGTTCAATTATGCAAAGTACCAGTCCCAATTCAGAAAAGCATCTAAACACAACCATCGTTGCAATCATGAAAGCAGTTCCCTATTTAACTTGATTATTCAGTTGGCATGATTAAATTCTAAGTGCTTAACTGTATTAACACAAACATCAAGGTTTTGCCTCAGTAGGATGAATTAAGTAAGCTGAAATTCATTGCGCTGGTATATTTGAAGCAGTGGATTTCAGATTACTTCATCTCTTTTTCTGTAAGCATGCTGTTGTGCCAAAAGCTGTCACTACCTTGTTTTCTATGCATTTGCTGTATTTTAATGAGAAACTCTATTTATTGATTCTGATATTACCGAGAAAATGGGTTTTCCTTTCAATAAGATGATTACACATAAATGTTACAGAGAAACACAAGAGGGGGTTTTGTTTTGTGGGCTTTTTTTTTCCCTTCATAATTGCTGAAGGCAGCGTATTACCCACTTGCACAAGGCAGTAAACGAGCTAAGTCCCGGATTCACAGCTGTGCTCAGCGTGCTCCATGTGCAGTGACGGGCAGCAGAACGAACCTTTTGGGATGCCCTGATGTAAAAGGGCTGGCTCTGTACTGGACCTGTGCCCATCGCAGGCGAGGTAAAGTCACAAGGCTGTGCTGTGCACGGAGGGCACAGAGGCCCCCAAGGTGCCAATCTGCCAGCCAGGCAATGTCAAAGAAAAGCAGTAATGCAGACGTGCCCTCCTTTCCACTCGTCACACCCACAGATGCCTGACTCTTTCTCTCTTGCTTTCAGTAGTGCTGAGTTTTAGGGAGCAAACAACATGATACAGGACTTTTTCTTTTCCTGGGACTAGCTGTTAACTCTTTAAAAAATATATTCATCGCTATATTCCTCTATTTTAAAATCTAGTATAAGTAATAAATATTTTCTTTCCATCAGTGGTGGCAAAACACTTTCATTACTGCACTCTGTTAAACAAGCACTGCTAATATGTAGAGCTCTTAAAGGAAATTGCAACAAGAACCTTGCATTCTTACAAGAATGCAATGTGTTGCTGTTCTGAAATATTAATTTTTTTCTTTCTCAAGCTATGAAACTTTGTTCACTTAAGTCAACTAGGCTGACAGAATTACAATTTTTAGGTTGCACCATATAAACACATGAAACAGCAAGCATCTGCACCCTCCAAAGTTTATTTAAAGCCCCTACCTTTCCTACATAGAGTGGGTCTGTACCCATGTATTCTTCCAGCACAAAGAATTGATTCCACACCCAGCTGCGTTTGGTTCTCGTCCTCCCTGATTGAAAATAGGGCTTTGACCTGGACCTTGTGAGCTCTGCTTGATTCATCCCAGAAAGACACAGGAAAAGAGCTAGTATCTGAAGAAAATGGCACAACTCCACTTTGCCCAACTTCATCTTTTTTTTTTTTCCTCGGTGAAAGAAAAAACCTTGACCAAAGCAGGCACAATTCCAGTTGTCTCAGTGGTTCTAGCCTCCGGCAGGGTGTCAGCTGGGAGTCCAGAGATAATAACGTGCAGAGTGGTCGATTGGAAGATGTCACCACCGCTGAACAGCCTTCACCAAAGTAATGGTGTAATGGGTACCTATCCGGGAAAAGAAAAGAACTGTTATCAGAATTTTAATTTTTTTTAAAGAATGCAAATTCTTTGCAGCTTTCACATCATGCATCAAAACTGTTTATTTATTACTTTTCTCCTCATCACACCAATGAGTTTGCATAAATCTCCGAGAGTTTATGGCGAACTCCTTGGACGGCACTACTACTGCTGATATAACTGTATTTATAGTCATAAAGTTTTCTCCTGACTGCTCTCCTAATACACCATTTTTTCCAGTACAAATGCTAAAATTGTTTCTCTTTAAAATAATCAGAGTAAGTGTAGTTATTTTCAGTAATTTGGTTTGATTTTTTCTCCTCCGTCTGTTATGGTCTGCTTTACTTCCCATTATTATGATATAATTACAAACCAGCTACAGGCAGAAAGTTGTATTAATGGCAGGGACATATCGTAGCTTAACTCTCTCCCGTGTAACTCAGAAGTAAAATGAAGGAGCATAAGATGAATCAGAACAATTTGATTGATTCTTAGTCACAGTACACCAGATGCTATGATTTGTTCTGATCTGAACCTGACCTGGTAAAAAGCCCTGAGTCTCCCCACTCAATTTCACTACATTCCTAAAGCAAATGTCAGGCACCATAAGAAACATGTTAGACTACTTTATATATTTATACAGAAATATGCCCAGAAAGATCAGAAGATAATGTCATTTTGTGTTTTCAGTGAAACCTTGATTTAATAACAAATGATTTTTTAGCACTAACACATACAAATTTTATCTTTTTGTGTATCTGTTTTTATTTCAAAATTTAATCATTTAATAACTCACAGAATTTACAAAAAAAACATTTTTTTTTTAGAAACGCAAACTTCAATACTTAAACAAGACTCTTCTCTGCCTTTTACGACTGTGAGCCTTCTCTGCCCATGTAAAAATGTATACTTAGAATAATGTTTTTAAAAGTATAAATTCTGTCAGTCAGAACCAAACATAGCTTTGCCTTTTGGGGGAATCACCAGGTAAGCAAAGCTGTCTCTTAAACAGACATCCTCCTTGCCTGAGTGAGCAATGAGGGAGACAAGAAACATTTACGAAGTGCCAAACATGAAGGGGAAATAAGGGTGAAATTAAAATAGATAACAGGGCATTAATTTGGAGTGAACTGCTGCTACTTAGGAAACCACGGAAGAAAGAAGATTTCATCCTTTCTACATTTAATTAATCTAAAAAGGCTAGACATTAAATCACATACACATTAAACACTCTGGACTGATTATCATATTCCTACCCATTACTACTAAAACTGAGTGAAATGTGATATCCTCTATCTGTTTTCAGCATGTCAGGCTCTTTCAGCTGCAGAACGCCTATGCATCGTGCTGCCAAAGGTACCTAGAGGGCAGAAACATGAAACAAATAAAAAGCTCTTCTGATTACAGACTGTATTTAAAGCCTTTTTATAGTAATCCCTTCTGTGGTACTGCCCTGCACCAGAAAGGCTTTGCTTAGAAGCTGGTGGGATAAACCACAAACCCACTGAGCGTGTTTGCTAAGCAGCAGCAATTTGAAAGCTTCCATATGGGAAAATCCAGTGTCTCCCTACAGGCAAAATGAAGAGAATAGGCAAGTCTTACCTAAAGACCCTAATTTTTAAAACATGATGCTACAGTTATAAAAGACATCACTCCAACGTGGACCAAAATTCTTCTCACAGCGGGATTAACAAGCAGGTGTCATCCTCGTTAGAAGAGCCTAGTTTGAAATGATTAATCCCAAGTAGTCATAGCTCAGTTTTGATCTGGCCCTTTGGGTAAATCATGACCATATGACAGTAATTACTGACAGGGCTGCCAATGAGTGTTAAGGAAGTAGCTGTGCTTTCCCTGTGATATGTTCACTTCCTACTGCTCTGTTCAACTACGGTAAGTCTTGTTTGTAGTACAGGCTGTTTATGCATCCTTGATTTCCCTCTCTGTGTCTAAGTTACATCATGTTAAAGACATCTGATATTGATAAACTGTCAGTTTATTTCAAAGAGGCAGCAGATTGTTATTTAACGGAGATAAAAATACAAAATGGATTTTCTTAAGAAATGTCAGTAAAACATTTACAATATGTTAAGAGTCTTTTCACTAAGCAGTTTGAAATGTCTTGTTCTTGCTCTGAACAGACATTTCAAACCTAGAATTGCTCTAACCTTTATCTCGAACAGTGTTCTCTTATATCCTTTCTTTTACACCTGCAGGAAAGTATGAAAGCCACCATATGGAGTGCCATGGTCCCCAGCCACACGCCACAGCACAGAACTGAAAAACGCACCCAAAATACCAACTGAAAAACAGTCCATATGCTAGACAGCACAATCTGATGAAAAGCAGAATACTCACACCTCCTGGAAAAAAAAACGTTGTTGTGGTTTACTCATTCTCAAATACTTTCACCACACAGACCCAAAATTCCAATTATTTTTATTCAGCTGTGTGGCAGCACTTTCTGCTCGGAAACACTCTTCCCTCCCTTTTTCCTCTTCTTCAGGATAAGTCTTCCTATTCCTCTTAGAGCCCTTTTTTACGGTTTTTTATTTATAGTTCTTCCAGCATACAGCCTTTTATATGTGATACCTCCAAAAGCAGAAGTCTCTGGTATTTAAAAATCATTTCTGTTTTGGCAATAATTCTCTATTAAATTGCATTTCATTACCTTTCTTACTGAGACAGATAGACAGACAGGTAAGTAGACAGATATATACACACATTTTTACAGATTTTTTTGATTCATTTTGTCCAAGCATAAGTAGCACTTCAATATCACGTGTTCTATGAAGTCCATAAGGATCAAGTCCACAAAACAACATAAGCAATGTCACAGCATTCATGAAACTGAAAACTAAGAGGTAGTGTTGGTGGTTCTTTCCTCATTAAGGCATAACTTGAATGTTCGGGGTTGCATTTGCAGCAGTGGATAAAACTAACACTGACAGCAACAGAGGGTATTCAGTGCTCTGATTCCAGTGCCTTCACTGTCATCTGTGTTTACTGACTTGAGTGTGACAGCAAAACTGACCTGCGACCATTTTGTACTTTTTGTTTAAAGATGCTCTTTTATAAAATGCTATCTTTTCTGCACAAACAAGATTCCGAGCATACAAAACTGAGAAATATTTACATTTGTAATTGATATCATTAACTACCTAGAACAAAAGTGCACCTTTACATCTTGTTTCTGATCTCCAAAATGCTACTCCCCTCCCCAAATAGCGGCAAAACGCAATCATATCACCGCATTCACACTTTGCCAGCATAAAAAGTAACTTAGGCCTAAAAATTAAATTGTCTGCTACTGTATTTAAAGCATTAAGCTCTAGCTTTCACATCTAAGCTTGTATTACCTATTTGTTTTACGTGTAGTCCTGGCAATCACAAATATGAAAAATATAAAGTAAAAGAACCAGTGTGTAATTTGGAGAGTGTTATGTGATCTGGACAGTGCACATAGCATGTCTTAGCTGAGCAGTAACGTGCTGTCCAAGTGAACAGCTGTAAGAATCAAAAAAAACCTCCAAACCCCCAAAAAAACAAAACATAAAAAATATCCACTAGATATCCAAACTCTCATATTTATGTCCTTAAATAGCTGGCTGATACATAAAACCTCAGACTGAAGAATATACATTTGAAAAAAATAATAACCACTTCATTCAATATACATCATAAACCTTACATTTTCTCCCATCTGCTGTACAAAAATTAAACTATATTTAAGTCACAGTGTTCTGGTGTACACTGCTAATCTGAAAAATGTTACTACTCTACTTCGCCAAAACAATCTGGTAGTGTCAAAAAGACACTATTATGCACTGTCTCCAAGGGGCAATCCTGATTTGCTGAAAACATTCAGATCATGAATAAGATCCTAAGCTTAAAGGAATAGTCCCCCTCACTGCAAGCAATTAAGGGTAATTTACACCCACTGAAAATCTCTCTGAATATTTTGCTTCACTCCATAATTTCTAAAACAACGCATCAAGTCTAGTGTTCGCTCTTTGTGTGTCACAATGAGCACCAGGAGATAAGGACAAGTTTTCGGTCTCAGAGATATTGTCTTGGAAGCCCTCCTTCCCCATGTCTGAGATTTCCCCAGCCCTGTAGGGCAGTTTGCTGAAAGCTCTGGAGATCGTCTTTGCACCACCCAACCTTTGCAGCCAAAATGCAAATTCCTGCAGACTTCTGCTCACACATTGCTACCAGTGTCACAATGCCAGCTTAATCTATGAACCATATCATTTTCCTGTCAACCTCTTCAACCCAACAGAGAATTTTGTCCTTCAGCATATTTTGTCCTAAAGTGTTTCTAATGTGTAAAATGCTTCAGGAAGAAGTGGAAATCCAAACCCTTTTCCATTACTAAACTCCACCACTCTGGATTGCATTACTCTAGTTTGAAATCTCCCTGTCAGCCACTCACTGAAGTTGTAACTGAAGAGTTTACCACTCTTATTTTATTGTCTTCTCTTCCCTCATCTTTCCCCCTGCCCCATTATTCTCCTCTCATCAAATTGCTTCCATTTTTGATCCTACTGAAAAATTCACTGCGCAAATATGGACCTCACTGACTCTGAGCAGCAGCCACCTGCTAGTAAATCTTGCTTTAGCTTGGTCAACAAGGCACAGTTATCCCACGTTTAAGTTGTTTTTTCTCTCCTTTAGTCATTCAGTAAAATCAGACCCAGGGTGTTGAAATAATTCCAAGGGTGACTATTGCCACTGGATCTTGAACCATGATCCCTTAAACAAAGTAGAACCAGCAGGTGAGCCCCCTGACAGCTGGACTGCCCTCACTGAAATATTTATGCTTTGACATTCAATTTTACAATGCCCATTGGACAGGGTGTTACATTTAGTGGCAGAGAAAATTCCCCTTTGTTACAAGCCTGCAGCTCCTCCATGTCACACATCCTAAATATTACAGGAGACTCCTTGGCAGGCACAGGAACAGGAATGTGATCCTTGAGACAAAAAGGTTTTGAGAAGATAACATGTCTAATTACGGTGTCAATTGCAATGTCTGGTTATCACTTTTTTCAGGGAAAGAAAGAAAGAAAAGGAGGGTGCCTTGGAGCAAGTGAGGTGGGGACCCTGCGATGAAATGAAGCTCTATGAGTCAAGGCACTACGATGAAACCTATTAACTCCCTGTGCCAGATGACATTACAACTACAGACCACAACCTCCTGCCGCTAACTGGCCTAAATATTCACATGGGAGATCTGTAAATGTAGTGCACATCCTGCAGTCTGCATCTGGTTATCCAGCAAAAAACTATCACTACTCCAAACATATGGCACTGTTACACTAAACTGGCTCCAATACCCTCTGACTCAGGTGAAAGGACCTGATGAGACGACAGAAAAACACTAGGCGCACTGCAATAAATTATATGGCTTTAAAAAAATGCATAAAGAAAACCAGGCAACAGCTTTTGGTCTTTTATACTGCTCTGCAGTTGATCATAAGATTGCACGTGTCTAGAGTGCTAAATTGTTTGGGTTGTTGGTAGGTTTGTTTTGCTCTCCAAGCAAAATTAACAAAAGAAATATATTTTTTTTCCTAATATAATTTTCTCCATGTGAAAGAGCTGTATTGGTTTTTCACCTTGCCATGGTACGTTTGAAAGATCTAAGTTGCTGGGAAGGATTATGCTAATTTGATCAGTTATTGAAAAGAAACGCCAGCAGTATTTGTGGATCTGGGACCAATCAAGGCAAATATTTAAATTTCCACAAGCTCAATTTCTGCAGCCTCATTTCAGCTGAAGAACGTCACATAATGCCTAGGGATGACTTTCTTGCAGAACTGCTGAATTCCCAGAGGAGGCACTCCTGCATTACTGCTTAGAGTTAAGCCTGGTTTGACAGGAAGAAGCGAAGTAACCATCTATTTTATGCACCCTTCCTCAGCTAGAATTTAATGATTTTTATTGCCACAAGAAAACAATACCCAGAAGTAGCATGAAAGCGTACATGGAAAAAAATGTGTGTGATAAACTAAAGGGAAAGGAATGGCTCAAGAAAGGCCTTCATTGAAGAACCGCTGAACACATCAGACACGGAAGCCAATAGACCAAAAACACACACAAAAACTTACTAGACAACCCACCACTAGGACTGACTCTCAAGCAGCATATTCACCTGTAAACCATTTGAAGTTTGAAATATTTTCTATTTTCATCACACATCGGACTCAATTTGTGAGCTGAATCCCTTTGAGAAAAGGCTTAGCCAGGTTTACATCAAAGTAGGAATTTCAGTTGGAGTAGAACAATATAAGGTCTTGCATTAGTTATGATTGTCTTCAGTCAAGTCTCTGACTGCTGAAGAAATAGAAAAATGTGGGCACAACGTGTACGCACAGACAGTCATACGTGAAAAGGACAGGCGAAAATCTACATGGATGCTGTATGCATTCTTCTCATCAGAAAATTCACAGTCAATCTGCAGTTGTAGAAATGCTTTACAATTACCCTTTTACATGGAAAAATAAGAATACTTTGCTATTAAATCAATAGCAAATAATCAATAGTGCTTTGTTATTAAATCAATGGAAGTAGACTTAGGAGAGTTGTGAGGCTGTCATCTGACTTTTAACACAATTCTAATGACCTACATCAGCCTTTAATTACAGTTAAGACTCCCGTTATAAGGGTGAAATGTTCCTTGATTAAAACTGCAATCTTTAATGGCTTTTTGGAGGAAAATAGGCTATATTACTGATGTTTGTATTTTCACTCACATTAACTGACACGCATTTCTAATGTGCAGTGGTAGCTCAGATTATTACCTTTGATATTTTCCTAATATTCCTGGTAGTTTTAAATCTTTATCAAGTACTCAAACCCTAGATACTGCACATACTTGATATCAAAAGCTGTCAGAGCTAGGCCTTCCCTTACTGTGGATTTTATTTCAATTGTTTTTTAAATCTTACTTAGCCTTTCTTCCTGACCCTGAAAAAAAAGTGTGTCTAGATGTCTAGATTAGATCCCCTGGTAGTTGCAGACTGAAAAGCTATAAAATTGCGTACAAGGACTTTAAAAAGAATAGCATCTTTGGTCCCTGGATAGTTCTTTTGGCTTTGTTAAGTGGGTTTTGTGTTCTTTTTCTCCTCCAAAGATGGTAATACATCCGTTGCACTGAACTAGCTCTAATGAGGCACAATCGTACCATTTCCAAACATCCTCACTTCACTTCTGCATCGTTAAAACTGGTATGATATTGCTGAGAGAAAATCAGCATCACTTTACAACTGATCTTTATCTGTTGACCTGTTGTACCTTCAGAAGCTACATGGTAAGCAAACTTAATTTAGTTATGCAACTTTCATGCTACTGCCCATCTAAACAGCTCTGCACCTGAGATTATGTAGACCCATCTTTCTCAGAAACAGAGTAAGGACCTGGCTTTCACCAGTAACAATTCCCTGCAAGCTCAAATAATGGAACAGAGAAACAATTAGTAGAGATAATAAAGGCAGAAAAGTAAAGTCACGCATTAGTGCCAAGGAGAGACTGTTTCAGAAACTGGCATGCTCAAGAGTTTGGCTCTTCTATGTATTTATTTATTTGTCCTGGAAAAGCAATTTATTTTCTGCAAAGCTGCAGAATCTCCTATGTTTTAGCTGAAAAATGGCAAGTCAGTATGTCTTGTTAGAGAGACTATGAAGTATACTCTGCCCTTTCAAGTCTCTGGTTTGACTTGAGCAAGTTATCTATCAGAACACAAGATTTTATCCTTGCAATGGGAAAAGATTAAAGTATCAGCATTTCAGTTCCCAGAATCAGAGCATATCACTAGTATCCATCTCCCATCCTTTCCTAAATCCTGGGGAAGATATTGTTTGTAGAATCTTGGCTCACCTGAACCACTTCACCTTTTGAAAGCAGTAAAAAGGCTAAATCGTATCTCAAAAAGGGATATTTTTTTTTTCCTCCATTAGCAACTAGAAGTCTGAGGATCCAGATGACAAACCTCTTGCTACTGGTGTACACAGCCTATTGTAGGAAAGCAGGACATGCCTGTGTGTGGATATGTGGATGGATTGGGGGACAGGGCGGAGGGGGAAGGGTCAGTATCAGCCAAGCACTGCAGAGCTAGCCTTACCAGCTGAATACTAATCAAAGAAATAGCTCCCATAATTTCAACGTTTGCAAACTCTAGAACATCCTTGACACAGAAGGACGAGAGCTCGGGGAAATAACTCAGGAAATTTCCTTGTCTCTGTAATCTTTTGCACTGTAGCATCACCACCAGACTTCGAGCCCAAGCAAGACAGCCGCTTTGGCTTGGCAGAAAGGACTGAGACGGTCAGGACTTTGGGCTGCCTGTATTTTGCACAAGTCTCTGGTCCTCCCTTCCCCCACCCCACTTCCCCGCTTGTCTGTGAGACTTCTCCAAAGAGTCAAGAGTGATGCTATTGTTCTCTTATTTCTCAGAAGGTGCACAAGCGCCTACGGTCCCAGTACTCTCACTTTCCACGGTTTCCCGGCCACATCTGGTGTTGGGTGCTCCCGCGGCCGGTCCCAGCCGCGCCGCCCGGGCCGCCCCTAGCCCCGGGAACGCGAAAC
>VZTA01006268.1:11060-73345 GCA_013398855.1 Mohoua ochrocephala | reverse complement strand
CCCCTCCCCGGCCCCCCCACCCCCCCCCCGCCACTTCTCCTCCTCCTCCTCCTTGACAGGATATACAGATGGAGTCCTTTGGATAAAAATCAGGAGCCGGGCTAGGGGGTGGGGCGGGAACCAATCTCTCTCCCTATTTGCATTTGAAACGGGGAGTTGAAGGAGAGACTTCAAGATTTATTTTTTTAATTTTATTTTTTTTTAATTTCTCCCCCCACAACCCACCAGGCAATTTGTCCTACAAGCTGCGACTGAGCTTTCGAGGCGTGAAGGCAAAGTCGCAAAACTAAGCCGAACTTGCTGAGTCCCCGCTTTAAAGCTTTGCCCTTTCAGCCTGCCCAGCCTGCCACTCGTGAAAACCGCACTCCTTGCCCCGGCCCGTCCGCCTGCCCGGCGTGGGGCAGCCGCGGGCACTGGCCCGGGCCGGGCCGGGGTCCCCTCTCCTGGTCCCTGAGCAGGGCACGGAGCCACCACCGACCTGCTCAGGGGACTTAAACCTCGCAGCCCTGCTGCCCTCTGTCTCCCTAGAGCTGCCGTCACGCCTCCCCGGCCGCTGTTTGTACCGCGGGGTAGTGGTGAGCGGGGAGGAGAGGGTTAAAAAAAATAAAAAATACGCTGAATAACTAAACCAGGTGCTTTCACAGAATAAAGGGTGAAGAGAGCGGAGTGTGCGCGCCGGCAGCAGGAGAGGGCTCAGTGTCGCGCTGGGGCTGGAGCCCGGCAGCACCCACGCACAGCCCCGCAACCCCGGAGCTGCTCGGGGCAGCCGCTCTGGGAAATGAGTACCTGCTTTGTTTGGACGTGGTCCGGCTGGGAAAGCGGCAGCACAAACTTTCTGCCTCATTTCAGCACTGCTGAAGCCGTTTGGGTCTGCAGAACGAAACAGATCTACAACTGAAACGTGATCAGCCAGGAGTCAGCGCGCCTCCTGGAAAAAAAAAAGAAAAAAAAAAAAAAAAAGGCAGAGGTTCCAAATGTTGGCAGAGCTGCTGAACTGACATTTTCCACGGACAAAAATATTTTTAACACGTACTGTTTTTAGAACAATGGATTGTACCAAGGGCAACTGTGAGATATGCACCTTGGCCAATGTCTTTTGATTTATATTTACCAGAAAAGCATTTTCAACATGATATAAACAAACTAACGATGTGCATATATAATTAATTTGCATTCCTACTATGTATTATACAATGAAGTGCCTTGTCAACACTAATAAAATAATGTGTGGATAAAGTCAGTTCATAAGAAAAAAACAGCAACAAAACAATTAGTTCGGATCACAAAAGTTTTCTTTAAAAATAATTTTGATTTCTGAACTTGTTTGTAGCCTTTGAATACACAAATGCAGGATCCGTGACTATTTTAATAAATGTAATATGTAACTGCTGTGTGTTCCTTGTCTTCAAGCTTCACACTCCGACATGTGATTTCCAATGTCACCCTTCTGATCAGAAGGAGGCAATTCAACATCATGGCATTTGTGAACTGAAGAAGTGGTTTAAAGAGAGCAACTAGAAGCAATCTTCATTCTCCAAGTTGTGGAGTGTCTGAGTGCATGGTTACAACTTAATAAGATGTATTCAGGCAAGAAAATCCTGAAACATGATTGCACACAGTTGCTTAAGATTGTAATTAAGGATTTGCCTTTCCTTTGTTCTCCTTCCCCCAATCCCTAATTCATCTTTTACAAGTTAATCAAAATAAGACTCTTTGCACTGATCCTTAGAGGACAAGGTTCAAGGACAGATTATTTTTTTCATCATGAAATATCACAAACACCTCTGCTTTATCTTCTTTCTAATTCATTCAGAGATGTTACCATGAAAATTTATCTTTTACTACTTAATTCAGTAGCTATGACTTCAATGATGAAAATAGAACAGTTAAAAACAGAGGAAAAAAAAAACCCCTTTGTTTGCAAATAGGATGATGTAAAAAAAAGAATCTACAAGGGGTCATCAGCTTCATAAACTTCGGCTAAGATCCTCAAACTTTTTCTTTGCTCTTCAGGTTCAAAATAGGGACTAAATAGTCAGTTAAATCATTATAAAGGAAGGACTCTTTCTTATTAATTTTGATTCTGATCCAGATATTGCTAATGGAGAAATGGAATAGTCAATTATCACCCAATTAAAAAGCTTTCATGTGTAGACCTTCACAGAGTATTTCATGACGTTCTTCCTAGCTTAACAGACTTCTCTCAAGGATGTGCTTTATGTTCCAAAAATCTAGTCCCTCAAGCAAAACCTT
Source organism: Mohoua ochrocephala (assembly GCA_013398855.1). NCBI lineage: Eukaryota > Metazoa > Chordata > Aves > Passeriformes > Acanthizidae > Mohoua > Mohoua ochrocephala. The sequence continues at coordinate 71,092 of VZTA01006268.1, read as the reverse complement.
TCATTAAACCATGTGCCAGTGAAAACATTTGAACTTATTTTTACTCTGTTGAAAATCAGATAGATATTTTTGTCTTATTATTTTTCTAAATGCTTATGTTGTCATATCAAAATAAAGTGTATGAAACCCTTTGACTTTCATGAGAGTGAAACAGTGACTCCAAGCAAAATGTGTGACTAAGCAGACCAATTTAATTTCATTGCACAGGCAGAATAAAATATAAAGAAGCAATTATTCTTAGTCACTTTTGGCAATCTACCATTTTTAGTAACATAAGCAAATGTATATTTTTTTAATACAATTTGGTTTTGACTGTCTTGATTGTGGGTTCTTGCCAATGAGTCAGTCCATTCCAATGCATTGACTGGATCATTTTGGCAGGAATTCATACCTACAGCGCTGTTGTATTTCTTTCTAATATGTTTTGTAGCGCATTTACTCATCCTGAGAGGTACGGGTGTACCACTTCCAGAGGAAAGTCTGTCTTTTGTACAAACAAACCTTGGACCTGGCTAGATTCTCCCTTGGGTGGATGCTGTGGAGGCATAACTGCAGGGACCTGAGTGCATTGGTTCTGGCACCTTTCCCATGTTTTGACTTCTGAAAACTATCAAGGATGCCTCTTCACGGTACAAGTTACATTGCTGTTCTGTATAGCTGATCCATAGGCAAATTTAGGACCACAAAACCTGAAACCACATTTCCTGAAACATGCTACTAAATGCTTCTTAGACAGTGAGAGCTTTGGTGGCCACTGCTTATGGGGGATTTTGACCTGAAGCGCAAAACGAAAATGTTTAATGGTTATATTCAGTCCCCTGAGCCTCTGACTGTCTCTCGATATTAACATTTCTATGTGTACACTCATTATACACCTTCTGAAAAAGAGCAATGTCAGGTAACTGCTACCTGGGTCCTGGTAATTCACTGTGTAGGAAGAAACAACTTCCATTATGCGCTCAGCAATAGCTTGTAGAGTTCCTTCAGTATGAAAATGTATTACGCTCAGAGGCAAAATGCTAACTTTTCCTTTTCTTAAAAATTTATGTGGATATTAGTCTTTCATAAAGCAAGCAGGAGAGCTTGCAGTTTAGTCTCTTTTTTAAAGGAAAAAGCTTCTCAGCACCATTAGCACATGGTTTCCCTATACAGGTACTAATGCCTCTGTATGTTACTCTTAGCTAAGGGCTTCAGCCGTCCAGAAATAACACTTACAAGTGGCTACAATTCTGATGTGAATATCTCACCTTCTGTGTCACAGGGAAAGTCACTGTCCATTGCTGTGGTTACGCTAGCTCTGATTCCAGTCTAGAACTGAGCATTGTTTTTCTTCAGTCTTCTTTTTTTTTCATTTCTACAAATTGCAGAAGGCAAAAAAAAGTCTATTGAAATTGAAGACACTCAACGGACTTTAACAAGATACTCAACAAAGGGAGGTCTCTGCCTTTCTGAGTCCTCACAGTTCTGGTTTAATTCCCTATTTAAACTTTGAGATTTTTGAGACAATTACATTATCCCAAAAGTTTTTTCCACCCAGTGTAGAACCACAGTAATTATGGGGACCTGCCTAACAATAACACGTTCAACAACCTGTTCTTTAGAATATGTTTTGCAGAATATCCTCTAAAGACATGTCAGCCAAAATGACACAATAATATGAACTAAATTATAATAGTGGGGATTCAGTTGGGGAATTTATGAGGTCCCTTTGTGTATCCACAACCACCCATTCTGCTTAGGAAGTGTTACCTTATCAATTCCACCTTACCATCATGGCTCCATCTGTCCCTCTTTGGCTCCTCTCTATCCTCCCTTGAGTTTCCACAATCTTTTGATGACATATTTGGTCCCCATAACGTGGCAAATCTGAGGAACCGATATATTTGCAAGAGTGGTATTCTTCAAAAGTAAATCTAGTTAATCTAAGGCAATGTAACTGTAAAAGTAATAAGAAGTTACAGTTGCCTGAGGTAATAAAAGTGAATGCAGTTAAAAGTGGAGTTTATGTTGTCAAGAAGAACAGAGAAAAGCAACAGAGGAGTTGTAGGAAAGGAACTTGTAAAGTTAAGAAAGTGTAAGTTGAAAATGGGCTCGTTTAATCATAAGGAAGCTGCAAAATTAAAAGATTCTACCATTGAGGGTAATTTATTAGTCACACACCCGTAAGAACAGCACAAGAATAAATCAATGGAAAAACAACAACACGGAAAGAATTCTGAAAATGTCACAGGACGATGGTGGCAAATGGAAGGTAGGCTGTCAGAAGACTGAAAAGAGAAATGGAGAATTTCATTATGGCCACACAGGAATGGGCTATTTCTACAAGCAAGGATGGATGTCTTAAAAAATCCCTAAGACCAGAATGGAGTCTGTGTGGCCAGGCTCCAGATACTATTCATCATATTATAAGTGGATATACCAAGCTGGCCAGCACTGAGATACAATACAGAGTGACAAAGCTGGCAGTGTGGTGCAGCGAGTGCTCTGCAAGAAGTATGGATTACCAATAGAGGAATAAAAATATAATCAGCAGACAAAAAACAATCCTGATAATAAAAGTACTAAAATTATTTTAAAACATTAGAATTAAGTTTTAAAAATGGGGCCTAAGAATAAGAGATAGGAAATGAGATATTATAAGAGGATTAAAAGGGAGGCAGAATCATTAAAAAACTCTTCTTTTTCTGTTTCATTCAAGAAAGTTGACCAAACAAAAAATGATCAAAAATGGGAAGGAGCAGAGGAGAATCCAGTAGAATCCCGTTTTTGAGAAGAGCGTGCAGAATCATTAAAAAACTCTTTTTTTTTCCTGTTTCATTCAAGAAAGTTGTCCAAACAAAAAATGATCAAAAATGCAGTCAGGGAAGGAGCGGAGGAGAATCCAGTTTTTGAGAAGAGCATGCAAAACTACTTGTATATCCTTGGACCTGCACTAACATTGCAATGGTGTTAAGTTAAACAGTAGCTCTCTGTCAGATGTCACATAGCTGCTTTTATGAGCATCTCTTGATGAACACAATCATTCAAATTGTGTTCAAAAAAGCACGTGGGTCTCAGATTGATGCCTCATGCCAGCAAGATCCTGCTGGTGGAGAAGCAGCATCACCGTCATAATCAGCAATTCTCTCTTTTTTGATGTATGCTGAAAAAAAATAGGTTAGATGCATTTCTGCTGGATATTAAGATAAATTCTGCCATGCATTCATACTGTGGCACAACTGATGTAATTTTTTTCAGAGGAATTGTGATAGAGAGTGAAAGCATTTGCCTGATCCAATGAAAAGCCATACATAGGAAGTCCAATTGACTTCAGGGAGTTTTTGCATGCTTCAAGGAGATTGCCACTGTGCCACCTGAAAATCTGCAGCTAAGTTACTTGTGAAAAATGCCAATATATATACATTTAAACCAGTAACTGCCCATACATAGCAGGATGTCTGTCTTCAGGTCAGACCCTATACTCTGCATCAACTATACAAAATTATTATGAATAACTCCTCCACTGACCTCTAAACCCAAACCAGACTTCATTGCTCCAGTGTAATTTGTCAAGACAAGCTTGAACACTTGCACAAACAAAATTGGCGATTACAGCTGCAATTTTAGAAGTGTTTTCTGAATAAATGGCCTAAATTATGTATACTTCTGCATCATAACTGGTATTCAAGATGCTCATAACCTTCCCTGTGAGAAAACTTTAACTAAGTAAGAAACTTTCTTATTATTATTTGTAGGTTTTCCCCCGACCAAAGCAAAAATTATACAAGCACTCTCTCTTTCAGAAAAAGCCTCCCAAAACTGAAGACAAAACCAAGGCAAAAAATCCCCAACAATCCCAAAACACATTTTCAAAATGTACAATCCAAGTATTATAAACACAAGAAACACTACAGGCAAGGAGCATGCTGGTGACCCTTCCTTCTCCCCTTCAAGCAATCCAACTTTTCAAGTCTGGATGTTAAACGAAATGCTAATCTTCTGTACCTGAATATTTATGGGGAAAGATTTCTACACCAGCATGTAAGCAGTTGTATAGGAAGCAGATGGAAATGTCTTCTAAGTGAGTTAGAGAAAAAAATGTCACTATCTTCATCATCCTGAACTGCCCACTCTCAAAATTACTTGGTGTGAGTGCTGAGGGAGACATAATTTCATATGTCAATTTTCCACCCAGCTAATGTATCCATCAAATTTTTTATTCCTTAGGAATGACAACTTAGACATTACTTTTATACTTAAAATATTAAAAACCTTTTAAATCCCTTAATCCTATCCAGCTTCTATCTTTTCTTGGGGTAGAGTCTGCATTCATTAAAATCAGTGGGAAAACATTGTTTAGTCAATGAGAAAAAAATAAGTTTTATGAAAAACTTAAGTTATTGTTGGTTTGAAAACTAGCTCAGAACATGGAACACAACATTTTGTCCCACTCCTACTGAAGGTGATGGAAATCTTTGCAACTCCCAAATGGTGGAAATGAAGATGCAAGTCCCAAAGCATTATACCAATCATTATGCTGCAAGAATAAAACCAGAGTTTGAGCAGTCCTTATTTCCTTTTACTTCTACCTATGGCTGTATGTATAAGGGGAAAAAAAAGGACCGAGGGCAGATGAAAGAAAATAGCAGTTCTGTGGAACTTGCTTCCTCCCACACTTAGCAGGTTAATAATGCCCTAGCACCAGAAGTAATTCATTCAATCTCCTTCACTCTTTTATTGTATTTCCTCCAGTCTGGCCTTTGGAGACATCGGCGCTGGTCACTGGAATGCTGTGTCTAATCATTCAGCAGCACTGACCTTGGTGTTAGCAGCCCTGCAAGCCTTGGTTTTTCAAAAGTACTGCTTTTGTTTTCCACTGCCTCACTGAAGTTTGTCATATATATTTCTGTTGGGAACTTTCTGGGACAAGGCGTTTTTTAGGTCAGTCATGGGACACAGAGCAGAAGCACCCTGATCTCGGTGTGAGGTACTACCATACAGATATATACCAATAATTTACTACACACGTTAATATAACACACACACGAGTCAGCTACTTTAAGACATCCCACGTCACGAAGCTTGTGTTCATCCATAGATATTCATCCTGCTTTGAACTTAATGATTGTGGTCTGATCAAAACAAAATTCAGTAAAACTGGAGGCTCCACAGGATTTCTCCTTGAGGATTCTGGCAATATCTTTTGGGTCTACAGATGTATACTTACATCAAGCTTTATTGCTAATATATGTAATTGAATAACTCTACTACACTTCCTCTGAGTAGCTTTTATTTAATTTACTGTGATTATCCTCCAAATAGGGGAAGGCCGATAAGAATGACTTCATGTATGGGATGCAATATACATCCTCTGTCTCAAGGCCAACAAAAGAATAGGTGCCTTTTGAGCAGCAGATGCCTGCAGGAGGATAATATACCCACCAGTTACTCAGCTGCTTCATCTGTCATTTTTATGAAGGCATGTCATGGTTGGACAGAGCAAAATTGCCTGTGAAAAGCTATGTGAGGAAAAAAGGGAGCGAGAAACAGGTAACTGCCTCTTCCTAAGTGCTGGATGAAATTAATGTTTATGGGGGAGGGGGGAGAGAGCACACAGGAAAACAAACATAAGAAATAACTTTGCAAAATATATCTTCATACAATATCAGTCATCTCAATAGTGCTAAAATGCTGCAGTTGCTCCACTGCTATTACTAGTTACTTTAAAAGATAAATCGATGTGGAAATTAGAAAGTAACAGATGTGAAGCAATCTTAAGCATAAATTCCTTCACACTTCTTATTAACTGTGGTTAAGATTTTAGTTGTCAAAAACCCTTTAGTTCAGACAATAAAAGCAAAGAAAGGAAAATTTAGCTGTTCTTCAGTGTTGTGAGCCCACTGAGCTCTGTAATTTGCTGAAGATTTGTTTTCTGACACTTTCACCAGAAAAAGGGAGAGTGGGGGAGGGAGTGGAGAAGTATTTCTTCAAAAGCATTCTGACCCACAAAAAGACCCAACTGTATGTGTTGGGAAACATGTCCAAACACTTCTCTATTTAAGTCTTTCTTCTCTTTCAGTAAAGTGTCAGTAGCTCTTTGAATAGCTATTGGCCTTGGCCAAGACCCTAGTGAAAGGCAACAGATGTTGCTAAGATTGTACCCAGGCTATCCTCTATCCTGTTTCATTTCTGAAAGGGAAAAAGAGAGAAAGGGAGAAGAAAACTTGCTTTAAATCACTGGACCATTTTGTACTTCAGCAAATCTGTTTGCACATGCTCGACTGGCCTCGCAGAAAAGGCTGAGCCTTTTGCATTCAGCCTGAGGTCAGTCCTAATGCTCTGTTCAGTGGTCCACACTCCTTTCACATGGAGCAGCTGCCTCTGATTGCTAGAACAAATTGAGGTGATTCAGGCCACCAGCAGGGCTACGGTACAAGTGCTTTTCACCAGAAAGGGAGGGAAAGCCTTAGAACAGGACCAACTGGGGCTGCCCACAATAAACCGTAGGATTAATTTGATACAGTCAATATTAAGACATGCTCTTGCTGAAAAGTGGGCCATGGTGACATAAACGACAAGACAGTTGGACTGAAAGAAGAGCGAAGAAAGTGGTGTTCAAACATTTATTAAGTTACACCTAATTATTTAATTGGGGGACATTTAAAACGGTAACACTGACAGCTCAGGCTTGGGAATGTCTTGCTGTTTAATACATTAATGGCCGAATATTCTTGATGTAAGTGGGATTCAAGATCAGTTGCAGCATCATCCCCCTTACAATATTGTTTGAAACATTGACTGCAAGTTCCCTAAACTATATCTGTGATCCGTCTACAGAGAAGAATAATCAACAGCACCATTTCCTACCATATTTATCAACCTGCTTCAGTGACTGGAAGTGGTTACATAGATGTTACCCAAGGGAACAAAAAAAAAGGGAAAAAAAAGGGAAAAAATGAAGATTTGGTATTTACCTCTTTTTAAATTCTTTCCCATCTATGAAAAGAGATAAGAGCACAGAGCAGGCGCTAGCAGGGAAAAATGAAGTCAAAACCCTCCCCCTTTCCCTGGTGCAGCCAAGCTCCTGCGTTACTTGCTTCAGTCCCAGCGATCAGATCACAGAATTTTCTGCTGCATGAAGGATCAGGCCAGCAGCTTTTTGAGTCTGAGGCCGAACAAAACAATACAGTACTGCATTAAGGCACGATACCAAGCACTTACCACTTCAAAAGGAAACACGCTTTGATGCCTCTGAAAGGAAAGCAAAATCTCTACAGATAGATAGGTCATTTTACCAGACTGGTCAAAAATGAGTGCTAATGGTAATTCATAAAACCGTGGATTTAAGATCAGGGGAAATTAGGAATTACAGCATTTAATCTGGCTCTGCATTTAGATGGAATGGCTGGGTGTAACACATGGCCTTTGAAGTAGAGGTATCCAAGAGGTAGCTTAGTAAGCTGAAGAAGAAAGGAGGAAGATCTTTCTATTTACTTAATTAGCAGGTATGGAAACAGAATTTAAGGGAAAATATATGCAAAAACCTGCCCGTTAACTCAGAAAAATTGAGATGTAGAAAAGTGTCCAAAGAGTGTACTAGAATCTGTGATACACGACTTCACAAAAACAAAAATAAAAATAAAAATATATTTTAATTCCTCGAATTATGGACACAAAACTGAGGTACATCTCAGTCTTCCTTTATTTGCATTTCATCCTATTACTTGCCACTGTTGTCACATAGAAAAAATAGAAAAAAATAAAAGCTGTATGTTCAAAGAAAAGTTTTAAAAGAAGACCAGGAGGAGTTGCATTTTCAACAGAAAATTCACTTTTTTATTCTCCTTAAAAACAATATGTAAGTAAATATACATATCATGAAATCTTCATACCACTTCTTAAAACTGTTTTTTTTCTTTAAGGCATTGAACATAATAAGTGTATGAGCTTTGAACAGCTGCATTTGAAAACTCATTCCCAATTGTAATATGTGGTTTTCAGCTAGACAAGGGTTGGAATTGTGTGTTTCAGTGCCACTGACAACAAAGCCAGCTGAGACATTCCTCTTCTTCTTCCTTCCTACCCCCAGGGCTGGCACCCGCTCTCTGTTCAGCTGGGGTGACATCACATGTGTGAGTATACATTGTGAAATAGATCAGTTCGATGATTCAAGTTCAATCAAGCAATAAAAAAAAGAGACGTTTTCAATTAATTTTATTTAACATGTATTGCTTTCCTGATCAACTTCACAGCATGAGTCCATATGTAACTATACAGAACAAAGAGTAGGGATGAGAGGGCAGAAGCAAGCAAATTAAACTTTCAGTTTCTTTCAGAAACTTTCCTTCTCCTTCTTTGGGAAGTTTAATGTGAAAGGTATTTGGGCATATCTTCTGTTTTACTATTTGGATTTGATCTCATTCTGCTAGTTGGGTATATGCTCTTCTGGTCTTCTCTTCTGGTCTTTTTCCAAGCCTCTGCCAAGTCAGAGTTTCCTGAGGTACAGATATCGAATGAGAAAGGGGAAGGAATTGAACCTTACCAAGGTCTTCAGTGGCAAGTTCTGGAGATGGAAATGGAGCCTTCTGGGATTAATCTGACAAGAAAGATCAGAGTCACTTCAACATGCTTCTGCCTACACTTGCCAGATTTATACAGCATGTAAGCAGGAATGCATGACTGACAGTGTCAAGCACTGCTGAGGAGAAGAGTAGAAAGGGTATGGGCATTTGCCAGTTGTCAGTCTGATGTGATACAGGCTTTAATAAGATAGGCACCAGGGTATAGAAATGGACTGAATTCATGTTTGATAGAAGCAAATTTTCATTTGGGCTTCTACACAGTTTCTTCTTGTGCATAAAAGAAAATAAAATAATAGTGAGCGTGCAACAGCTTATGCCTGCCCTTTCTGGATAGCACCTCCTATTTTTAAAAATACTATCAGTTCCCATACATTCATTTTGAGGGTACAGGGCTCAATATTTGGGTGTGCACATTGTTTTGGTGATATAAAAAAAAAAGAGTTATATATATGTGTATGTATATATATGCTTCTGCAGAATGTAGCCTAAGCCCCAAATAATCAAGCCCTCAGAATTTAAGCAGATAAGCTACTAGAGAAAAGAAATTTTAAAGACCTCCTCATTAGAGAGAATTCATGGATGGTTATTGCTATGCCATGTTTTAATAAAGGTGCCATCCATATGATATTAGTTGTGCTCCAGGCACTTTCAATACTGAAAGGAACAGGGAAGAACCCTACAGATCTAAGTCTGAGCTCCTGTATGTGCATGCCTCCTAATTGGTAGCACTGACCAAAGGTCTATAAGAATCTCTGATGAGTACAACATGAAAAGGAAAAAAACTACAAAGCTTATTGTTACAGAGATTTTTACATTCTTAAAGGGTTAGTACTACTTGGGATAGTTAACAAAATACATAATAGAAGCAGGCAATATAACTGATTTAGAATTTCAAGAGCCTTTTGAAAGATTTCTTCTTTTGAGGATATTAAGCAATGAGAGGGGATGATGCGCAGTCATGTCATGGATTAAAAACTAATTAGGAGACGGAACACAGAGTAGGAATGTATTCCAGCTCACAACCCAGAAGTGAGTGATTGTTTTTACACAGCAGTGCCAGAGCAAGCCTTATTTGCACAAAACTGTGCTCATTGCTCTCCAGTATCCTTACAAATTAAAGAAAAAATAAATCAAAACACTATTTCAAAATTTCCTTCTTTCTTTTTTCACTAAAACTGGTATAGAGTGATCTTCAACATCCAAAGGATACCATGAATTTTAGTTTTGTTCTTGACTAGTTACCTGGAAGAAAGAGGTAATAAGGAAATTTCGAGATTAGCATAGTGTTTCTTTGTCTACCTGAAGCAAGCTGATGGAAACTGAAGGGGACTATTCAGCTCTGAAGTGGCTTCTTTCTCTGCAGCGAACTACACCGGTGGTAGCTGGCATGCAGCATGATCACCTGAATAATTTCTTGTTTACGTGAGGCACCTACATTTGGCATGTCGGCCATTCCAGGACTGTCGAGAAGACTAGACAGCAGTTCAGAGGCTTAGCCCACTATGGATCTATGGGAACACTTCAGGGCAAATTATGCCCATTTTATCCCTTTCTAGTCCTTCATGGGGCTCCCTTCAGCAATGATTATTTGCTAACCAGGACCTCTGGCATCCATTAGCATATGGCCGTGCTGAAGGGATGGGTGATCCTTGTAATGCCACGCTGGCTGCAGAGGATACCCCAGCGAGAACTCATTATCTCAGTTTAGTTCACAAACCTCACTCTGGTCCTTGAGGCCACAAACTGCAGGTAGTCTCCTAATGAAGTTAGGAGCCTTAGGTAAAGAACTTCTCTACAAAGTAAAAGGCTTTTTACTGCACAGGGATCTGCTATCCTCCTCCTTTTTAGAACTGAACAGAACCTGATAAGAGATACAGTGAATATAGACTGAAATGCTAACAAATTAGGAATGTAATCAAGGATTTGCTGTCGACTTCAGGCATGTTTTCACTAAGAAGGGACTTCACTTATTCCCACTTGTGCAGTATCATTTTAGTCTTTGGCCAGTATCTTAAAGGTCTATCAAAAATTATCCAAATGAAAGACAAACCAAGAGATTATGAAGGGTTTTGATCTTGATTTAGTTTTAAACCCAGAATAAAGAAATGATTTTTGGGTGAGAGGATTAGCATATACAGAAAGTTACACTGCACTGTAATCCCCTGATAGAAAAATAGAACATCAGACAAGTAGAGTCAGAACATGGATGCAAAATAGTTGACTGAAAATGAGATCATGGATAACAGAGATGCTGAAGGTTTTAGCAGATGAAAAGGAGCTAAGGGTTGGATTTTGCTTGCACACAGCATTTTTCTTTGAGAAACCCTTGCACGATTGTAAGAGTTAGGGCAGCCCACTGATTCACTCAATTGCTTCCTTATACAACTGCCAAAAACTTTTCTTCACCCACATCTACTTGGAGAACTTCGCTTTTTTTGCACACAATGCATAAAGTACTATATTTTTGGACATAGAGACATATTGAAGTGCTTCATGATTCAGGGTTGAATCTCTGGTTGCAACCAAAAAAATATCAAAAGTGGATGCGGAATATGTGATATGAAGTGCCTGTGGAGAGGGCTCCAGGACTTCAAAGCATCTGACACTGGCCACTTTCTCAGACAGTGATTCTGCTCAGGATGGGCTTTGGATCTGAATCAATATCACAATTCCTGTGTAATAATAGCATTCTGTGGTCACAGAACTTGTCACAATTTTGCAGGAACACTTCTAACTGTATACAGTGTGGTACAGTGTGAACATAGCGTCCCATCTTTACCTTTCTAGAACAACTCAATGATGTGCTCTTGCACTTAAGTTTTACCCAAGAAGGAAGGCTGTATCTATTACTGAACAGCTTTAAATGATGTACTGTGAAAGTGGGAAATAGCTAAAGGAGTTGCATGATATTATGGTAAAAATAAGTCTTCTTTTATGTAATGCCCTGCTTCCCCAAAGCACTTTATAAGCATGAACTAATTAATACTTAATAGAGTATACATTATTACATTATTTTTCATTTAGGAATTACCCTTAACTATTTTACTTGAACAGACAAGAAAACGCAATGCTAATAATTTCTTATAAAACCCTTTTAATGTCTTCACCTTCCTTTTTGATGGAATTAAATCACCAACATCTTGAAATAAAAGCATTTCACTGTTGTTGAATTTAAATATAGTTCTTACTTGGCAGCCAAAATGGCACCCTCACCAGTTCTAAAATCTGACAGTCATGTTATTTTCAATTTTTTCATTATACTTTTTCTTTTCTATTTATCATATACTGAGATTTACCTAACCCGTACTTATGGTTCCATATGTGTGGTTTTGCATCTATGTGTGTATGTGCATATGTTTGTGTATATATATATATATATGAATAGTTCCTTCACTACTTTGTCAGACTTCAGCTCTCACTGAAGTCAAAAAAAATTTTATTTGCCATACAGTGAAGACTTAGGCTGCAGATTTCTCCCCAAGACAAAGTGTTCCATAAAGTAATATTCCTCAACTCTTTCAGGCTACATAGGCTTGAAAATATGTCACTGAGTTGAATATCACAAAAATACCCAAGAACAGGCTCCCTTCCAGTCCAGAAGTTTTCATTAATATACTAATTTACATTCAGTATATTTTCACTTCCCTCACCTTATAAAGTGCCTTATGGTACTTTGTTTGGTGCTTTCCAGATTAAAACAAAGGAAAAAAAAAAAAAAAAGAAGGCATAAGTAACAAAAACCCCACAACAAGCTGTAGGATAACCTGAGACTAAGTCATCCCAAGAGAACACACTTCTTAAAATATTTGAACTGTGGTTTTGGACTTCTTTTGCTATTTTCAGTTCAGAGTAAAACACTGTTCTCAGTTTGACTAGACTTAAAGCAGAATTTGGATGCTTTTCTATTAGGAGGCAATTACAAAGGTGATATAATTACTTACTGGCTTAGAAGCCTCCAAAACATTTTATGCTCTTACCTAGGGTATACAAAAGTGTTTGAATGTTGTTTCAAATGAAAAATGTATAAAGAAATTCCACTTAAAAAAGCAACTCCCAAAAAATCCCCTACAGTACAAGGTATATGAAATATTATGTTAATTAATATATCAGCTACTCTGATGTAACAAAATAAAATTGATAAAATTTGTCAGTTTAGAATTTTGCCACTGAAGAATAGCTGAGGGTTATACAGGTTAACTGACCTTATCATCAGACACAGTGACAACACTCGCAGAGTAATTGCAGAATAAATCTGCTATAGATTCCCATCCAAATAATTTTAGCCCTTAGCAGTTCAATTATTTTGGCCAACAGCAGTCCTTATATTTTAGGGAAAAAAAAGAACAGGAATAAGTCATAGTTTAATTATGTTACACTCTGTTAAAAAGCTTAAAATATAAAGCATAAGCCATGAAAACTTGCATATCCAATTAAATACATTTAGAGTGAGTTTTGGGTTTCTTTTCCTGAAACTGACTTCTGAATTTAGCTTTGGTCACCCAAGTAATATTTATGAACATCCTGAAATCTTTATATAGAGAGAGATTAAGAAGATTTATTTGTATGAAATGGAGGCAGAGAGATAAAATATTTTAAACAGTTTTTTAACTTCAGTTGTTATTTTCAGTTGATAAAAAAACTCCCCTTGAAGAACCTAAACAGTATTTTTCTAATTGTTTTATATTCAGTAAATACAGCAGTCTTAACACAGAAATGGACCCAAAGAGCATACAAACTAAATTTATTCTTAAGAAATATCCTGGCTACCCAGAGTCACTTTGTCCCAAGCAAGATCTGTAATTAGAGAGATTATGGCAAAGGGCATTCCACTACTGCTTGCTACAAAGCCCTTCAAAAAATATGTATATTTTAAAAGAGATTTTATTCTCAAATGAAAAGAAGAATGATGCAAAAAACCCTGATGTTTGGTGAGGTTACTGCTTTCTTAGAGGCATGAAGGAATTGAACTGGCTATCAAATGCCCTCTATACATCCAAAAATCATAGTCATCTATCAGATGCTGGAATGTATAAAAAACAATTAAAGCACTCATCTGTTTTATTATAATGTGGAATGAAGAAACCATGAGTAAAAATGCATAGTACTACCTTTAAGAGATAAAATAATATTTTAATGCAGTATACAAACAGCCAAAAGAAATCTGTGTTTGTAAGAAGAAAAACATTGATTAAAAAAAAAGAAAGAAAAGGGGATCTGAAGGAATGATTCTCTATTTTTTATGTAGAAATAAAGTCCTTTAATAGCTACTGTGAATTTTTAATTCCCTGGATATAAAATAATAATCATTGCAAACAGTGAATACATAGACCTCTCAGCCTTATGGCTGGCTGGTATGAGCATTACAGCTGAAAATGTGTGCTACAACCATGATTTCTAAAACTAATTTTAACTATGTGGAACACTGGACTGATTTGTTAAACCTGAACATAACTCTATCCCTTGCAAAGCTGTTCATACTTAGATGAGCTCATTGACAGTAAGAATATCAATACTGTAAGATTTACAGGTTCATGAAGATGTAGATGGTACTTCATTGCTTAAAATAAAAATACCTTGTTCATTCTACCTTTAGTTCTTACAGCAGATTCTATATATCTGGGGAATATATTGCAAACATTGCTATCAAAGTCTGGAAGGTAAATACACATTGAAAATTAGGAGCATAAGAATATGAAAAATTCAGTTAGTTGGTTTGTTCATCACCAGTAGTTCTGAGATGTAATCAGAAACTGAAATGTAAAGTCACTTTTCAAGTCAATTTACTTAGTTTAGAAGAAAAAATGCATCAAACTGATCTGCTGGGATCTTGCAAGTTAAATCGATAACCCTACAGTTTAGAATTAATGTAGATGCTGAATCAACGCAAGGCCTATTAAAATGAGTGTAAAAGAGTTAATACAATACATTATATATATCTAAATGCATTCACTAGTCTGCACATATAGCTTCTCAAATGAATGAGTGGTGTGCAATTTGTATACTGAAACACCTCTGCAAATAATGCAAGTCCTCTGAAATCATACTATTTTTAATTGTAGATCATCTAAATTTAGACACTGAATGTTTCAAATTTCTTTTTATATTTTGTAACATTAGCCTCTCTTTCCTGTCTAGAAAGACCCCCTACTTCACTCTGGGTACTTGTTCGTATAACTGATGAACAATCTCTCAAAACATAAAATGTTCTTCTGGGCAGAGATCCCAGGTAAGGAATCACAGGAACTGAAGGATCCAATGACTAATAGAACTGTGTTTCAAGTCATCCATGGGGTCAGTTCTCTGTGGCACAGCACCGAAGATTGATACAAATAAAATGTATTCTCCACTCAGCTCTCATTTGCTTGAGCCTGAGAATCAGGATTTCAGCTCCATAAATTTATTGAATCTCCTCTTCAAAAAGAATTACATAAGCTGCATTTAACCTGGCCTTGGTTTTCTTTAGAGATTGCTCAATAACTGATTTGCCCTCCACTTTTCTTTTGACCTCTATTTCATGTTGATTTGGGGGCATTCTGCTGACAAATTCGCAGCAACACTTTCTTTGCAGCAGCTTGCCCTGTAGCTGAACTCGGTGGAGAGACAGCGCAAGGTATAGGGCTGATATTCTTGCTCTTTTAAACTGCGTGTAAACAGCTTTGAAATAGATTTAAAGCGCCTGCCACAATTTCTTGGACACCTTAACCAGGACCACCCTTGCTTATGTGAAACATGAATGGCAACAAGAAGTGTCGAAAAAGGGGAACATCTTATTTCCCCCAAAAAAAGTGTCAAGAAAATCTCCCCAAGAAATATTAGCTTGGGTAGAATATTACTTACCTTAGTTTCCACTATACCATCAAAAGAGATTCCTGGAGCAAGAGACATTGCGTCACTGGGCACAACGCAGGTGTGTGGGGTTTGCATGGCCAGGTTTTGGTAGTGGGGGGGCTACAGGGTGGCAACTGTGAGGAGCTGCCAGAAGCTTCCTCCATGTCCAGCAGGGACAACGCCAACTGGCTTCAAGATGGATGTGCCACTGGCCAAGGCTGGGACAATTAGAAATGGTGGTAATGCCTCCGCGATAACAGATTTGAGAAAAAGAAAAGAATGAAAAAGTTATTGCGCAGATCAAACTGTGGCCAGAGAAGAGCGGAGTAAGAATATGGGAAAGGAACAACTGTGTAGACACCAAGGTCAGTGTAAAAGGAAAGGCAGGAGCTGAGATTCCCCTGCAGCTGGAGCTGAGATTCTCCTGCAGCTGGAGCTGAGATTCCCCTGCAGCTTGTGTGACAGACCATGGTGAAGCAGCTGAGCCCCTGCAGCCCATGGAGGACCTTGAGGATGCAGAGATCCACCTGTAGTCCCTGAAGGAGATCCATGCTGGAGCGGTGGAAGCCTGAGAGGAGGCTGTGAATCTGTAGGAGGCCTGTGTTGGAGCAGGCTCCTGGCAGGGACCTGCAGACCTGTGGAGAGAAGAGCCCACTCTAGAGCAGGTTTCCTGGTAGTAATTGTGACCCTCTGGAGGACCCCCGCTGGATCAGGGTGTGCCTGAAGGACTGCACCCTGCGGAAGAGTCACTTACTTCGCAGCAGCTCAGGAAGAACTTCTTGTCCATGGGATAAACTCATGTTGGAATTCATGGAAAAATATATCCCATGGGAGGGACCCTACGCTGGAGCAGCAGAAAGATTCCTCTCACTGAGCAGAGGCAGAAACGACGTGCCATGAACTGATTGTAATTCCCTTTCCCTGTCTCCCTCCAGTGCTGGGGGAAGAGATAGAGCTGGGAAGGAAGGAGGGGTGGGGGAAAGGTGGTTTTAAGGTCTTATTTTACTTCCCATTATCCTGCTCTGATTTTGTTAGTAATAAATTCAATTAATATCTGTAATTTGAGTCTGCTTTGCCCATGATGGTATTTGGTGAGTGATCTCTCCCAGTTCTTATCTCAATCTCTAAACCTTCTGTTAAATTTCTTCTCCCTCTCCACTTGCAGAGGGGAATGATAGAGAAGGTTTGGTGGGTGCGTGGTGTTCAGCCAGGGTGAACCCTCTGCAGCAGGGAAAGCCCAACTGTGTTTCAATAGTTGTTTCTGAAGTTCATGATGTTTCTCTGGTTTGTTATGCCTTTAGACCAGTTTGGCTGCCATTTAAGTCTCCCTTTTTTTGAAAGTTTTACCAAAGAAAAGTTTTAGGAAATAATATCTAAAGAAGCCTGAGCAACTTTCTCCACATCATCAAAATCAAATCAGTTTTACTGTGTAGGTCTAGGAGTGAGACATTGATGCAATCCTTCATTACAGAGAAAGAATTTCAACCTAAAAAATGTCCTTCATCTAAAGTTTGTATTTTAACAAGTTTGTTTAAAATTAAGAGTATACCTGAGAGTTTGTCTTCTCTGGGCTGCCAAACATGTTGGTACATTTCTCCCTTACAACCATTTTCTATCGAATATGTGATTAACCCTATAAACTTCATGCAGTGTCTCTCTCAGTCATCTGAATATTAGAAGGGTGACTACCCTTTTTCCCACAAGTGTTCTTTTTGAGATATAGTGGCTACAGCCTTGTCAGAGGGGACCCTCTTTAATAGTGATCTTTAGTCATTTAACAAAATACTTGAAAATCAGTACTGATTTAAAACCCAAAAAAAGTCATGCTTAATATTAATTATTAATATTAACATGATTTCATTCAGTACTTTGTCCCACATAAAAAATTCTAGAGTTCAATTAGCTGTGCTTGAAGAACACAACTTTCTCAACAGAACTTGTCTTATGTAAGACCATGTGAACTATTTTGCCACAAGGAATTGCTTTTCACAAGCTTGCTCTGAGCTGCAGAATCATTTATAGACTTCAGAAAATAAAATGATGCTTTCCACTTGTGTGAAACTTTCTACCTGAGCCTCAGAAAGTGCTTCCTGACACTTTTATTTCACAATCTTTGCAGAACTGAATAGCATCATTATGATCTTACAGATAGGGAAATTTAGGAAAAAAAATCTCATGTAACTTGTATGCTAGAAGTCCTTAGCAGAAATATACACTGGACAATGGAGTAGATTATTAATATATATATAAGCTAGGTGGCCATGCAAGTAGATTTCCATGCAGTTATTAACAAAACTTACAGGTTTTTTACGTTTGTCAGGAAAATTTAGACATGTCTTTGAACATAGAAAAAATACTTGTCTGATGCATCCTGGACCCAGTGTTACAGCTAATATTACACAATATTTCTCTCTTCATCTTCCCAGGCAGAGACGCAGCAGCCAGGGCAGGGTCCCAGGAGGGTCAGTGGGCATCTACTGGGAGTTCCCACTTATTTTAGATCCAAGAAATGTCTAGCTCGTGCATTGATCGCTTAGTTGCTGTATGTTGTCAAGCAACAGTAGCCTTGTTGTTTAGAGCATGTTGTGGTCAAGTTGTGCTGAACCTTAGGAAGAAGCCAGAGGAGGAGAAGATATCTCAGGCTGCATTTTTACTCATTGTGTTCAGAGGATTGCATGCTGAGCCACAGTGGATCAGAGCAGGCTAACACGTGTGGCGTAATCCAGACAATTTATCTAGTTGCGTGGGTTTAAGTGTAAGTTTGGACATTATTTTGAAACACATGTGTCCTAGATCGATGGATTAACAGATTGTGAAATGTTTTTTTATTTTTATTTTGCCTCAAGAAAGAAAAACACTGCAGGGAAGGCATGCCAAAGGAGGGAACTTTGTGCTAACATAAGATTTCAAACATATTGGTGCCTATTCAGGAAAATTCCAGTGAAGTCAATAACATTATCCTGCTTTCATACAATCTAATTGAGTCCAGTGTTATTCTCGAACTTCTCTGGTATCACCTCAAACAAAAGAAAGCTGAAAATATGTGGCAGTGTTCTTTAAGACAGATATACTCTAATGTATTTTCCCTACTACAGAAAGGACTAATTCACATGCAATGCACCAGCACGCTATATTTCACATTCCCACTCAGAAATATACACATGTACTCACTCTCACAAGAGTATACAGTAGCTGCAGTCAGATTTATGTCTCTGTGGAGCAATTTGAAAGAGTGTGATCCAGAAACTAAGCTGAACATTAAGCCTGGAGGAGCTGTTAAGCAACAAGGCTTTCCTGATTAAAACATGAACTTTATTTTAGTTTATTTAATTCATTTTGCATTCGGCTGTTTTATGTTAATTAAGTCTTATGCAATTTTTATTAAATTTACTTTAGGCCCTAAATGAATATTTCAAGTTGCTATTGATAATTGTTTATTGACTATGGAACCCACATTGAATGCATTGCCACATTTAATTCCCAACACAGTTATGAAAAATAAGAGTTTCTCAGTGGTCAAAGACAAGGATAGAAATTCAGAAGGTATAAATATAAATGGAAATCTGCAGTGTACTCTCTGTGTAGGCTGGAAAGCTGCAACTACTTTAGACGGGGATGATGACTGATTTTTGGAAGAGTAGCAAGTCATAACCGTTCAATGCTTGGAAGAAGATACCTTGGAAGACCTAGTTAGAGTATGCTCAAGCCAATAGTAGGCCCCCAAAATGAAATAATTTGAAAGACTCTGCTTTGTACTGTCGTGGAGGATAGGGAGAGTTACCTGGAGAAAAACCCAAAACTTGTATTTCAATCTCCTCATTTGTATTTGGTCATGGTTGCCTGCATGTTTGAAGTGCTTCAAATTTTATAATGCCTTACGAAACAGATTCAGTTCTGGTATAAGCAGATACAGTTTGACTGGCAGTTGTACTACAACACTGGGTAATCTTTTAAGTAATAAGTACTATCAGTAATGATATTATTAAAAAGCATTACTATCTTAGCTTTGCAGTGCAAGGCAGAGTGGAAAGATGATCTTGTTGTTACAGGACAGAAGTTAGGAGTTTGATAGCCAATATCCAGGTTTATTATACACTTTAGCAAGTCAGGGGTAGTGTCTTCATATTTCAGTAAATCCCCTTTCTGCAAAACTACATAAATTGTTGAGATTATTTTTTTTCTGTTTCTATGTTTAGCACCACCACAAAAGGACAATTAAGGTATTCTGAGGTATTAGCAGAGGTATTCTGAGACATTAGCAGAGGTTTTTTGTTTGCCCTGCTGATATTCTCTGAGATAGTCTAAGCAGTTGAAGCAGAATTATCTGTGACTATGCTTGCTTTCCCTCAAGTTATTTTGTAATATTTTGAAAAATGCCAAGCTGGCAACAATGGGCAATAAAATTCATTTATCCACAGGCCAGGAACCTTAAGAAAGCGATGTGTATTGGACCCTTTCACATCTGGAAATTTCTGCGAGGTAGTTCAGCTCTTCAGTGTCTTCTCTCTTAAAGCCACTTAAAAATAGTAACATCTGTTCTAATGGTTTTTGCTGATTGGTGTGCCTGATGAACAGGAAATGGGCTGAAATCAGCAGTTTGTTTGTAGGCCAAGCACAGCAAGTAGAAATATGTCCAGGCGGTCAGCTTCTCTAGAAAGAATCGGGTGAAATGGTCCTCTCCAGGGGCAGAAGGACGTGCAGCCCCAGCAGGGGGTTGCTTTGCTCACAGGAAGTAGCTCTAACCGGGATGTTTGTAGAAAGATGTGAGCTCAATGCAAAATGGTGCCAGCCATTTAGTGAAATGACTGAGGAAGTATAATGGCTTTTATCACCTTGCTTCAGTCTTTTTGTTAGAACTAAGAGATGGTGTTCTTTTCTCCCCGCAGAAAAAGGTACTGTATTATAAGCTGTTCTGTCCACTGGCCCTATGACACAAGTGATAACAGTTACTGAGTGCATAAATGTGAGAGCTCGTCTGGAGTTATAGATGGATACAGCCATGAAAATGTAGGAAGATGAAAAGGAAAAAAATAAATGCGTTTTTATGGCCTTCTCTAAAGAGAAAGGGTAATATTCCATCTTGGAGTTGGTGCTTCAACATCCACATGCAGAACAGTTCTTTTGGCTGATTTAGAAAATGGCAGTAGCGTTACAAAGACAATGGGGATTCTTTTGTTATTTGTTTTCTGACCACTCTTCAGCAACACACCTGGGAAAAAAATTTTTAGAAAAGTCTGTAATACTTCCTCCCTTCTTCCTAATGTCTTCCTTTTTAAGGGCTTGCTGAAATCAAGCCAACAGTTTTGCTTCCCACAGAAAAATGTGAAAAGAATAGTAGTGCTATAGGAAGAAACCTCTTCAAGGACCTTCAGCAGAGGAATTACGTTATGGCAGCAAACAGATGGCAGATCTGAAAACTGGTAAAAGGATATACAAGGAGTTAAGCTCATACACAGTGTGATTTTTTTTCACTCAGCTACTGGCTTCTCTCCTGTGTCTCTGGTACACCGGCTGAACATGGATGACTGATGACATGGATAACCTGAGTTCCATTCCCTCATTAGTGTTGCTAACTGCTAAAGGAAGAAATGTTGGTTTGTGCTAAAATCATGTTAATCATTAAAAATATGTAAATTTTTTTATACGATCTCAAGCTATTAAACTGAGAAACAGGACAAATGCAATTTGTTAAAATGTCACACTCAGTGACAAATAGTGCTAAAGTTAAATTCCTACTTAATATTATTATCTGATAAGGCTTTTCTCATCTGACTATGCTGCACAAAGGCAAAAGATAAAGAGCATGTACTTTAGATGCTTGCAGTCTCTGGAAGAAAGGGCCTTTGCCATTCTACAGTAGGGCTTTAAATGTTTATTTTATGTGTGAGTATAAATCCCCCCTGGAAAAAGCACTGGGGATGATAGAAGATTATAGGGTGCGATTTACTCACATCCATATCCTGAGAGACAAAATGCCTTGAAATGGTCCCCCGTGTAATCTGATGTAAATTATCACGGAAGTAATAAAAGTAATGAAGTATGTGTACTGTTTCATATGTAGAAACTGTTATTTCGCATAGTCGAGAATCTACTGGCAAAAAAAATCGTGGTTTGATTGGACTGTTATTTCCGACAGATCATCCACGGGTTTTTTGTTTTGTTTTGGGTTTGTTTTTTGTTTTGTTTTTCATGATGTGCACTTTTGCCCCACCCAGTGGCCTTTACCTAAATTGCCTGCTCGGCTTGTTTTTTAGAGGCATTTTCTCCCCTCCGCCCCAGTCTGCAGGGTGGATCTGCCACTGAAAACTGAACAAAAGCAGCATCTGTCCCCTGTTGCTACCCTGAGTATATTAGGCTATCATTATCTGCAATGACACTACCATCTGTAATGTGCTCTGGGGCAAACACAGGCACTGCCAGTAGCTTCAGCACCACAGGCAGATGCTTCATCATGCAAGAAGATACATGAAGCCAAAATATGCTGTACATGAATTCAAGTACTTGAGAAGAGAGAGAGAAGGAGAGGGAAGCCAGGAAATAAATGCTCTTCATGTGTCTCATCAACAAAGACAGAAACAAGGAAGCATAGGCTAGGTCAGGTACATTACTCAATCTAAAGAAATAACAGGTATAAAAAAGAGACTCATTTTATTGCACTAGGAAATCTGAGAGTCTATAACTTTTTATGGACTTTTATGCCTTCCCTCTTTTCACAAAGAGCTTACAAAAAATTGGTTTCAAATTTAAGTAATAAATAGAAGTTTGGGGTTTTTATCCTCAAAATTCCTGCCTTCGCTCATCTGTAACAGAAAACAAAACATACACACATTGAGACAGAAAATAAAGACACAGAAAGGACTTCCTTTTTTTTTTTTTCTTGTATTTTTGTGATTTTCTTCTCTCTAAATCTTGTAACTTTTATGTAGAACTCCATCGTCCTCTCTCTGAGCCAATGACTCTATCATTAACTTCTCAAGGAAGCAACTCTCTCCCTGGACCTCATTGTCACATGTGAAGGCACAAGTGCAAAACAGAGAAAAACAAATCTTTTCAGAAGGCACAAACATTCCGGCCAATATTCTTTTATACTGTCTTTTTAGGGTGGAATGCAAAACCATGTATTTGAACCAATCTCCTGATTTGCCTACCTGCAAGACAAACATTCGAAGAACGCAGTTCTCTTTCGGTTATAAACTAGATGCTCACTGAGTATGTGCATTGTATGTCTATTACAACACTTGCTAGGTCTCTTGGCCAAGACTTTGCCTTCAGCGTCATCTATCTTGTATTCATACAGCAAAAGAGACCCACTGTCAATAAAAAATTCACTTTCCTTCCAGAATGGAATGCCTCTACAAAAGCTCCTTCAGTACTCTGTAAAGATGTTAACAACATAAATTTCCAGAAGTCCCCTAATACATGAGGAGCATCAGATCTGCATTTTGGTATCATTTTGTTCCTCTCTCTCTGTCTCCCTTCCCCCATGTGTGGTCTCGGGAATTTACTCTGGACATTCCAGAAATGGACTGCATTGCTGCAGGCAAAAATCCATCTCCTGAAATATGCAAAATGCACACGCTCTTACATGACTGTACACAGCACATATATAAATCAGCAATGTTTTCCCCACTATTTCATCTGCTCCATAAAAAAAAAAAATATTAGTCATTAAGGCCTACACTATTTTCACGGAAGCAGAGAAAAATATTTTTCTATTAACATGTTGAATTACACAACCAGCTTTAATCACAGTTAGGTATGGAACAGAGGACT
The DNA here is from genome assembly GCA_013398855.1 of Mohoua ochrocephala. Taxonomy (NCBI): domain Eukaryota; kingdom Metazoa; phylum Chordata; class Aves; order Passeriformes; family Acanthizidae; genus Mohoua; species Mohoua ochrocephala. The sequence goes on along the minus strand of VZTA01006268.1, from coordinate 47,930 downwards.
GTAATAATTCAGTGTTGAACAGAAGAAAAAAAAAAACCCTGGAGAATTCTGGCTTCCTAATCCACAAATTGTTGTACATCACCCTGCAGTCACTCTTTTATTGAACCACAAGGACACCGTCTCGTTGCGGGAGGGAAGGTGTGAAACGTTGCCTTTGTATGAGGTGGTCCAGTGCTGCCTCTATCAAGATTAAGTAGGTCATTTATAAGAGCCCAAGCACACACCGTATTGTGCAGTAGGAGTTTGGAGTTTAACAGACAAGCAGCCATCCAGGCAGCAGCAGTGATCACATTGTGTATGAGACAATATTTTTCTCAGAGACTCTGCTTCCAAATGAGAACAAAGTATCTTTAACATTTCTGGAGGCGAAATGGTGCTTTCACTATGTTTTCTCATATGGTAAAGGTTCTGTAGGCACTGTTTACACATCATCACAAGAAACCTATTTTCTGGGCATTTTTACAGGCTTGTTATAATATTCCATACATTTTTGCTTCTTTTCTTAAAAGACTCTACGTAAAAATACAGTCCCAAAGAGTTAAAACAATTGAAGCTATTCTAAACTTGCCACATTCGTCTAGGGGAAGTTTCAGGGGGTTTGTCAATTTTAATTAGAAATGGCAAATGATTATGCACAATGCAGCAGATTATCAGGGCTACTTGTTAAATTATAAAAGGCTGGCTAAGCTTCAGAGTGAAGCTAGTGTCCAAATTAGCAAATCTGATAGTTTATAGTTTATGCTCACAAAAATAATTGCTTTTTCCTCCTTTCTTTTGCAGATTGTGTTGTCTGAGAAAAAAACTCACCAAGTTTATAGATCTCTAGCTAATTTCTGTGAATTAAACAATTTATTGTTCACAACAATAGAACCAAGTAAAATGCCATGCCCTTTCATAACCCCTGTTTTTAACATTTCTTATTTTTTATGTTAAACCCATAATACACTCTTTGCTGGAGTATAGCATTTTTTCACCTCAGAAGGTCATTTATTGTCAATTCTAAAACACATTGAACTAAAAAAACCCCTCTGTGTCTAAGAGATGATATGCATGGATGGAAAGAGAGGGAGGAGTAGTCAACCATACACCTCTTCTATTAGGACTGCCTTACATGAAAGACAGCTCCTCCTGCTCCAGCACTGAGGCAGAAGCCAGGTCTTCCTCTACCAACGTGGCCTGAAGAAAACCTGGCACTGGACACACACAGAGTTGAAACTTGGGCTTCTGCATCATCCCCCATCATCCTTGGATGATTTGCAGGGTTGTTTGCACTTGACTTGTGGGACAATTCTGATTTCATGCCCAGGGATAATGTGCTGATTTTTTTCCTGTAGAGCTAACTCTGGAGACAATACAAAGTCTTTATGAAAGTTAAGCAAAAGAAAGATAGGGATCAAATTCTCCCATTATAGAAGTCTCAAATGTTAATCCATGACACACCAGCCATTTAATAACACTGCTGGTGGTCACTGGAAAGTTATAAGACAGTTCTTCTTTTAATCTTCAAGCATTAGCTTATGTTCAAACACAGTTAAGAAAACACTGAGTAGGAAGTAAACTATATTTGCAAATAAAACAAAATAGATTTCAGGGAAATCTATCAGAAATGTATGACCTGAAGCTTGACAAGAAGTAGTTCTTAAGGTGTTGTAAGCAGTTATAACTATCCAAAATCTTGGATTCATTAATTTATTTTTGTTGTTTATGAAAAAAAGGTTTTCCGAGTGGCATAACTGCATGTAGCCTCAAGCTCAATAGATAGTCCACTATTATAAAAAAAAGAAAAAACTTCTAAGTCCTATACTCTGAAAAGACAAGTGAACCAATGACACTCTGATTCTGAAAAAAAAAAAAAATTCTCAAGGATAAAATGGGAACAGGAGCTAAAATCCAATTTATCTGTATCAAGTCCAGCCTCTCTACTGATTATCTGAGTTGCATTGACACCTGAGGGGCACAATAAGACAGCTCAAAAATGTACCAACCGTACATCTTCCCTCTTTGCAGTCACGTAGTCGTCTTCCCTCTATCACGTAATCAACAACCAGATGGTTTGCTGAGGTCAAATGGTTCCCAGTACATGTCAAGGGGGTCAGAGAAAGGTATGGTGAAGTGTTATTTTTAATTCTCTCCCTGTTTTCCTCCTCCCCTTCTGCCCTCCTTCCCGCCTTCTTTTCTCCTACTCTCTCTCTTTCTCATCGAGTCTGTTGACTGTCAAAACAGCGTATCTGCACTAATATATTCCATCTAGAAATAATCTCTTACAAAGTACCTTATTAAAGAGTAAACCCGTATAATGATTAATTTCATTAAGCAACATTCTTCCCTGAAGGCTCCTGTTTGTAATGAAATCTTCAGACAATCACTACCTGGGGAAGCAATACGTCTGCTAAGAGCATTGCAAAATAATTATCAAACGACAAAATATGACATACCAACCTTTTTAGATGATTGAGTAATAATACTCTAAAGAACACCACCCCACCTCCTCACCCTCCTTTTTTTCCATCTACATTCAAGCTGTTTACGTTGCACTGTGTAGTGCAAAATGACCGCTAACTTAACTAAAACTTCACAAGACCAAACCTCTCCCACTAGAGCACACTGACAACATGCAGAACAAACAGAGTGAACCGGAGAATCCTTAATTTTAAAATATTGCCACACATTGTATATCCCAGAACTGAGTATGTTCAGTGGGGATACTTATTTACCGTACTTCTATATGTCACAGTAATTTAATGAAAACCTGAATTTTTTGTTTATGGATTTTACCAAATGTAGGAAATATGAAAACTGCCCAACACACACAAAAAAAAAGGATTTTCTGAAAGCCATAACTTAGAGACCTGATTAAAGCTCTTTGTGGAATCCGTAATAAGGAGTTTGTTTATACATATTTATTGAATGAAAACATCTTGATGCCAGAACTCGAGAAAGACTTGTTTCAAATTAGAATAAGTTTCATTTTGGAGCAAGAGAATAAGTTTACAGTGGACAATGTGTTTTTTATTTTCTCTACACAGACAGCTATCTTGTATTGACAATGAGCTATACTGAAGAGGCCTTGCTCTGAAGGAATAAAGAATATCTGCATTGTGCACACATTCTTGTGCTGAATATTTACATTTGCCTACAAGAGTTTAGACTCCTGTAAATAAGGATTATGCGGTGGATCTGCCCTTACAAAGGTTTGCTTACTGTGTGAAAAAGCTAGCTTCCTCTATTGCTCCCTTTATTGCTGATTTTCTTTTCAGTCCTCAACAATTCGGAGATAAAACATGTTTTGAACCCTTTTTCGACAAAGTTGCCTCATGTGCACAATTCACCCTGTATCTCAACCTCTGCATTTCGCTAGTTTGCTCTAATTTATTTAAATGTAAGCATCTTTCAGCACAGCTTTCTTCTGTTCTATATTAAAATGATTGCAAAGATATTAAATTTTCAGAATAGTGTATTAGCTCAGACTACAGAATGGGCATTCTAGTGGAAAAATTCTGATTATTCAGCAATGCAACTCATACTTTTAGTTTTCAGCGTGGAAGGGATGATGTAATCCCAATTGCCCTACTGTTGCAACTATCTGAGCTAGGAGTTGAAGAAAAGGAAGAAGATAAGCAGGAGGAAAGTGTGTCTATCGTGATATGTTTTTTTTCCAATTATCCTGTTTCATGTTTTAAATAAAATTATCAACTTCAGGAAAGTACTGGTTTTCATTATTTTTTTTTCATGGTTTTGAGAAAACGGGATTCTTTTTTCTTAGCAGATAGCAGTTTCTCAGTGCTAAAAAAGTTGCAAAGTGTTTGCAACTTACTGTCTATTATATGCAACATAATTTATTCAGTAATTAAAATGCAGTAATTGCCATTATGAGTTCAATATTTGCTCACAATTGCTGCATGTTGATATCAGAGACGATTTGAAATTACACTTTCCTTACCATGGGAAGGTATGGCCTCATTCATATCCCATGCAGAGCACTGCATTAACCACCACTGACACTCTCATTAACTCCTGGATCTTTAGAGCTATATTTGGTATGCTGTGTAGGATCATCTTTCATGCGTACTCTCACCATTCTGTGTAGAAACATTCATCTTTTACCTTTCATTTCCCCTTTTTCATCATCTCCAAATGATGGGGCTAAATGGAAGCCATTTCAATGAAGAATACAGTTATCACTCCTCAGCACTGCCACAAGTACCTGAGATTTTCACGTGATTTCTGTAATCCTTGGGTGGATACAGAACGGATTTGTTTCCAGGTTCACACTCCTGCCATTACAGCAGAGAGAGTACTTAGTTGCTAAGGTAATTTATTTCCTTGCTTTTAGCATATAGCAGAGTATTCCAATCAAACGGTTAGTACCAAAACTAAAAGTCCTCCCTAATCTGTTTCAGGCACTATTTTCGGCTTTGAAATCCGTCTTGCATGAGTCCTGCCCAAGGATTCAGAGGTCTGTCAATTGCTGGTGATGACCCCACTCCAGCTCAAGCCAGACTCCTGGGGTGGGAAGACCCGGGAATAGGCTGGACTTGCAGAACATGCAGCAGCCTCAGGTTCCCTAACATAGGGAGGCTGTGGGCTTGCTTGGGCTTCTGATCAAAACTGCAGTGCAGCAGCATGGGGAAGGAGAAAAGGTGGCCTTACAAGCAGGTCTTTTTCCTAACTTTCTAAGGAAACAGGTAGTTAAAACAACTTTTGTTAAAACTGCGTGTGCTGAGTTTGCATGGCAAGGTTTTGGTAATGGCATTGGGGTGCTGCTGCAGTGGTGGCTTCCATGGGGAATCTGCTAGAAGCTTCCCTCATGAGAGACAATTCCCTCAGAGCCAGTGCCAGGTGGATCCACCACTGGCCAAGGCCAAGCCCATCAGCGACAATGGTAGCACGTGTGGGATAACATAGTTAAGAGGGGAGGAAAAAAACCACTTCAACAATTTCATCCAGAAGGAGGAGTGAGCATATGTGAGAGAAAGACACGATGACCAGTGAAGAGGGAGAGGGAGGACGTGCTGCATCTTATATGAAAATAAAGTGTATTGCAATAGTCTGCACTGAGCATGGAAGGAGAAACCCAGCTCCCCGAATGTGAGTCCTGCTGCAAACAGCAGCACTCCACACCCCAAACCCACTGTGACTGTGCTCTCTCTGCCCAATCACCCTCCTCTCTGCTCCATTAAATTCAATTTCAGCCTATTAAGCTCAAGAGTCAAGAAAAAGAACTTTAAAGAAAGTTACTTAATATTAATTTGAACTCCAAAGTATTCCACTAAAGGAAAAAAAATCAATGTTGTTAAGATGTGCAATATTTTACATAATAGGGCTGCAGGAATAATGAGAAAAAAGTTCAATATCTTATTCTGAAAACCTGTAAAATCTGTTAAATGAACCGCTTGGTAAATATATTCATAGCTCTTCCAACCAAGCCCACAAAATAATGTATTCAAGATATTTTAAAATACTATATACAAAATGTGAGAAAACATTACACTTATAATTTGATGAACAGTATAATTAGACATCAACAGAAGCTATTGTTCTTCTTGCACGTTGGGAGTTATGGTGTATGAATGGGTTGTTACTAATTGGATTTCATGGTTACATGGTTACATGATTACATGGTTAATGTAGAGTTTATCTCCTTTGCATACCACTAAGTGCAACTTCACAACTTCTTGTTTTTCAAGGTATTTAAAAAGGAGAATAGTTATTTAATTTTCTTTGAACTTGATGAGTTCTGACATCAAAATAATAAAAAAATCTTTTAGTAAACTCTATTTAGAGATGATAAATTTGGCCCATCAAAATGATTAAATTTTATTCCTCCTGCTGCATTTTTTTAAAATTAAAACTTGCTCATCTGAAAGTTCATATAATTATAAAATATATGATTAAAGTATGATCAGAATTGGTTGGATCCTTTGAACTTGATATTAATGTGTCAAGACTGCTCTTCTCCATGTTGGATGCTGGGCTTTTTGATAAACTTGGCACCTAGCAAGTGCATCCACCATACAAATGTATGAGAAATTCAATAGCCAAATTATCCACTAAAGCATCCTCACTACTTTCCATCAGGTTATACCAGGAGAAAATTAGACTTGTCAAGTATAGTGTAATTAATCTTGGATTCAGCGTGGTCAAGGGCAGTAATCACTGAATGTGATCCAAAGAAATCTGTGGTGGTGTTTTTCTCATCCACAACTTTCCCAGACCCTTAGAGGTTTCAGAATACCCCTTAAAGCAGGAGAATAATTCTGACTCTTTGAATGATGTATGTAGCCAGACAGTGTAGAGTGGGGAAGACAGAATTGTTTCAGTATACTTGAATGAAGTATTCATGGAATCATAGAATCACTTAGGTTGGAAAAGACCTCTAAGATCGAGTCCAGTCATGATCGACTCAATTCAGTGCACTAAGGCCTTTTTCTGTGTGACAAATCAGTGGAAAAACAATCCTCGTGATTATTCTTGAAAGAGAAAGCAAAATTTTGTCCAATGCTGTAGTTTTCCACACTACCTACCTGTATAATGGAGTAGTTGAGACTGGAATCCCAGCCTGCTGGTTAGTTATTTGGCTGGTATTGTACTCTGCAGCACCGGATCTTTGTAATGCCAAGGTTACAAATAAAGCTGCCTGAGAAGTAGGCTGTTTTTTATGTAAAATATTTGAGTTACAAAATCACTGAATTTTTTCAATAATGGTTTCAACTTTTAGCAAATAGATATATTTTCCCCCTGGGAGATGAAAACTCAGTACATTAAAAAAATAGTCATGTTACATGTTGGCCAAAAGTGCATCAAGGGGAAAAATCTTTTCTAATGAACCAAACCTATTGAGAGTAGTGTCATGAGACTTCTGAATGCCCATGGGGCATTATTATCAGCAGATTTGAATAAAATGTTTCAGCTGAGTATTTTTGACATTCAGGTGTTTTGGTTCTGTTGAACAGATGCAATTTTCTGCAGAGGGCAGACACATCTTCCCAATTTTTATTTTAGTCAAAATCTATTAAATATGCTCTGAGAAAATATTTTCATGAGGTATTTGTGTATATGCATCTCTTTCTTCTACCCTGTAGCCTACCACAAAGCCAAGAATTATTTCATTACCGCTGGATTTGTTTTGCTTCCTTGGTCTCAGAGAGACAGCGTGCTTGAGAGAGAGCATCTTTTCAAACAGAATATGCACTTTGATATTAACAAAAATAGTAAGAAAATAGAATAAAAACAAAAATGTAATTGCTTTTGCTGCATGACTGATTGCGTCCACAATACAATTAAGCAGAAGGGAAAAATTATTGCATCTTTGGCAGTTAATTCAGGGTGTAGCACACCACTAGTCCCCAGAGAACTTAATTTTCTGCCAAAACTAAAGAAATTATATTGAAAAAATATCTGATCGCCAGAAAAGGTGATTCAAACAATTGTTTCTAGCTATTTGGACCAGGGTTGCTTAACATCTTTGTCAGTGACAGGAATACTGGGATAGAGAGCACCCTTAGCAAGTTTGCCAATGACACGTAACTGTGTGGTGCAGTTGACATGCTGGAGGTAAGGGATGTCATCCAAAGGGACCTTGACAGGCTTGAGAAGTGGTATCTAAGAAATTCATGAGGTTCAACAATGCCAAGTGCAAGGTCCTACACATGGATTAGGGCAATCTCAAGTACAAATACAGGCTGGGAGGAGAATGGCTTGAGAGCAGCCCTGAGGAGAAGGACTTGAGGGTGTTGGCTGATAAGAACTCAGCATGGCCCAGCAATTCTTGCAGCCCAGAAAGCCAGTTGTGTCCTGGGCTGCATCAAAAGCAGCGTGGGCAGGAGGGTGAGGGAGGGGATTCTGCCCCTCTGTTCTGCTCTCATGAGACTCCACCTGGAACACTGCATCCAGCTCTGGGGTCCCCCGCACAGGAAGGACATGGAGCTGTTGGAGCAAGCCCAGATAAGGACCATGAAACTGATCGGAGGGCTGGAGCACGTCTTCCATGAAGACAGGCTGAGATAGCTGGGCTTTCTGAGTGGGGAAGAGACTGCTCCAGGCCTGCCTTATTACCTCCTTCCAATACCTAAAAGGAGCCTGCAAGAAAACTGAGAGGAGTTTTTACGAGGGCATGTAGTGATAGGACATGGGGGAATGGCTTCAGACTGAAAGAGGGCACATTTAGCTCAGATATTAGGAAGAAACTCAACGCTTTGTGTGTGGTGTGGCACTGGAACAGGTTGCCCAGAGAAGCTGTGGAGGGCCCATCACTGGAAGTGTTCAAGGCCAGGTTGGATAGGGTTTTGAGCAACCTGGTGTAGTGGAAGGTGTCCCTATCCGTAGTGGGGATTGGAATTTGAGCTAGATGATCTTTAAGGTCCCTTCCCACCCAAACCATTCTAAGATTCCATGATTCTGTGAAGAAAATTAAGCTGCACATCATAAATCAGTGTCAGACCACAAACACTGTTTTAACTAAAGTCATCCCTGCCTTGAATTGAAGGGCTTTACTTACAGAAAACAATTTTGCCTTCAACAGAGTTTTTTTTCCTGCTAAACCGTCATTATAACAAGCCACAAAACATTTTTTCTTTAATGTTGTGGAAGAATAGCTTTGACAGATCTAAATATTTAAGAGAAAATAACAGTATTGTGTTTATAAAATGGGGAAACTCATCTGTATGAGTAAAAGCATATCTATATTTTCATATCTTTATATATATACAGGTATGTTTACACACAAACTTACCTATATAGATGTATGTGTGTATATATATACACACACACACACAAATAAGGTCATTTGGCTCATGCCAATCTACTGTTACTCCTTAGGTGGCAACAGTTTTATTCGCCTATACATGCAATATTACCTAGGTGCACTCTACAGTGATTTGACTCACAATTTAAAGGTTTTCTAACACGTTTTTGAGGCACAAAACAGCATCGCATTGAGGCATCAGATGCTGGTGATATTTCAATGGATTAATGCTGACATTTTAACTTCAGTCAGTTTCCTTTTTTTGACTTGAAATTATGTGATCTGTTTCAGTAGCACATGGTTAAGGTTTGTGCTCTCTGTAAAAGAAGTAATTTTTCTTTTAGTTTTGTTTGCTTTAGATTTGTAGAAATTTATAAACAGCATGATATGTCACTTTAACAAATCTGTTTAATAGTAGTAGTAGTAGTAGAGGAAGGAGAAGTAATAATAACCATAATGATAGTAATTATAAAGTCTTGCAAAAGCTGCTTCCTCCAGGTGGCAGAGGTGAAATCAAATTGGCATTTCTGTATGCTCAGAACAATAACATTTTTGTGAGTGTTCTGATATTTCTGTTTTCATATCTTATCCTCTTATCATATCTTATTTTGTTATAAAAAGATCAATTTTAAAGCCATTTGCAGTTACAAGTGAGGAAAACCATGCACTTCTGCAGGTAAAGCCCCAGCTCTGCAAGTGTAAGTGCAGTGGAAAAAGTCTGAGACACTGAGTAGAGCAAATATGTAATTACTGCTTGGTTGAAAAAACTTATTTATTTACGGTTAATGCAGGCTTTTGAAAGCAAGTGCTTTGTGTGTTCATTTATTTATCTATTTAATTCACAGTTACTTATAGCAGTCTTGCAGCAGATGCTTGAGCAATTGATAAAGGCATTATAACTGGCTCACCTGTTCTGTCCTGTATTTCTTTTGATAAAGGAGAAAATACTAATTCGACCTCAAAAATGTGCCTGTCTTCTATGTTTCCTGACAATGAAAGCATCCCTCCAGTGACTGTGTCAGGCTCCGAGCCTCTTCTTAATAAGAAAATTACTCATAGCACACTTTATTCTTAAGCTATAATAATAACTAGTATTAAGTAAATTTTTTTTTTTAAATTCTCTCCATTGATTCAGTTGGAGACAAGTTTTGAAAGTATTTTTGCAGTCTGCTGTCTGAGGATCCTCTTTATGATAGCAAGAGAAGAAAGAATGCTGCAGGATCTTAATCACTTCTCTTAAATACAATGTGAGAGAAATAGAACAAGAATAGAAAATGTATCCAGCTGTCTTCTCTCTGTTCTTTTTTTTCTGATTTGTGCTTGTTATCCAAAGAAAAAAATGCCTAAGCTTTGACTGTACCTAAAAAATTCCCAAATAAGTTGTTCTGCATAAAACTTAATCTCAGTGACAAAAGATGTCTGATGCAGTTGCCAAATAAGAGAACTCCATTATTAAAATTTTGGCTTTTTCACACCAATGATATTGATAAGAGATTTAGTTGCTAGTCAATATATTTTATGTTGAGGATTTATACAAAGACATCTCTCAAAATTTCCAACAAAAAATTTAAGGGAATCATGTCTCTGTGGTCCAATACCCTGATGAATCACACAAGAGAAAAAAGTGACTAGACACAAAAAATTATGGAGCGTGATAGCAGCAGACAAGTTGGGTTAGGAATTAAGCAAATAAGCTCAAGACATGCTAATTCATGATTTTATGTGGATGTCTGAATATAGGAATGAACTACTCTACACACACGTACTTGGGGTCAAACTGAGAAATGCAAATCTATGCAATTGAGCAAGCAGTAAAGATAGGTATAGATAAGGAATAGATAGGATAGAAATAGATGGGACGAATAAGGAATGCTACTTCTTGCAATAAATAACACTGAAGTATTACCATGAAACAATGTTTTTATCCTTGCATCTTTTTTCCCTCTCCTTGTCAAATAAAATATACATGGAAATAGAGTTATGATATCTACTTAAAAGAATAGGCACTAAAAATAACAGTTCTTTTACATATACAGGTGGGAGGTGACTTGATGAATGTGTGTTTTCCATGTAAAAAGGATAAATTAATACCTCAGAACCAGCTTAATATATTATTTTAACACCAAATTGACTACCTTCTTAAAAAAAAAAAAAAAAGAAAAAAAAGGAAATTTAAAAAAAAAAGTAAAAAATGTTTAAATCTTTCTTTTTAATTTGGTTATGGTTTTGTTTGTATTTTAAATAATTTAGTTCTGCTGGCATCTGCATTGTAACCCTGAATAGCAGGAATTCCCCACTGAAGGCATATGGAAACATTAGAAAGCTGAAAGAAATCTCACAATTTTCAAAACTGTGATGACTTTTATTATTGCAACTTCTACCACAGGTCTCATCCCTAAGGCACTTACATGGTAAATTATCATTAGACAGAAGGAAATACGCTAACATACACCAGCAGAAGGTATCAGCAATTTCCACACTGGGACCATGATTTTCTGCAGGATGGAGACAGGATAGAAAAGGCTTACGAAGACATTTGTACCAACACAGCACTCTGGTACTTCACAGCCCAAACATTCTCAATATGCACACACACAAACCCTCAGTGAAACCAGCAGCTCAGTGAGATTTAGATCCTAATTTTATCTAAGTCTACTACCTTTTGATCAAGAGTTTTGGTGTGGATCAGTCACTAACACTGCTTAAAACAAGCCTGTGCTTTGAAAGGCTTTTCTAGTAACCAGACATAGGGGAATTCAGTGATTTTTTTTTTTTTTTTTTTAACGCTGGGTGCATGCATGTTGGTATCCATTCTGATTTTGCAAAAAGGACCAGATTTTACAATCTGAAAATGAACACAAAACTATTTGCATAACATCTGCACTGCTTGGAGGGTTGGAACACTACAGCAATTAGATCCATGCTCTATTCACTTGCAGTTCAGACTACTACTACAGTTGAGCTAATTTAATGTTTAGTTAAAGGAGAAGACATATTTTTATTTTCCCTTAATGATTAATGCTGTATCAGAAACCATCGCATAAACTACTTTGCTTTTAAGCAGGTAGCTCTAAAAATATTTTCCATATATATTTTTAAAGTGAAAGAAACTTTGAAGGATACTAATTTAATCTGTTTAATATGTGGCTGTTTTCATCTATAGTGTGTGTTTTAATTTGACTGATTTTACACAGCTGTCATTCTACAGCCTATAATCTGTATGCATACGATATAAGCATAACCTTTAATGAACAAGATTCACATGCAAAAGTTGCTAATATAATGCTAGCATAGCAGCACCTGCCAACACCTCCACAATTAGAAGTCTGTGTCAGCATTTCAATTATAAAGCAACTTCTAATTTAGAGGATCATAACTTGACAGTAAAAATTCTTTCTGTGTTGCAAGTTGACATGCAAGGTCTCAGTTCAAAGCATTTTTATTAATACAGGTTTAAATTGGTTTAGATATTATGAAGTTATAGAAGACTACAGTGAAAAATGAAGACACTCCGTGGATGTTTTTTCATCACCACTGCAGCTCAAATGCTTTGAAAGGGAAATCCACAAACTTTACAGTTGTTTATGTGTAACTAGGACCAGTGACTGATTTGATTTTCTCCATTAATTTAGCAGTAAGATCTAAGCTTTAAAACTCCAAAGTGTTATGTTTCTTTCTGTTGTTTTGGGGATATATATCATTAAGTATAATATATTAATTGCTTAAAAGATTTATTTCTGAATGCATCGACTCACTGCTAAAGCAGACCATGGCAGTACATGTGTGAACCTATGGACTAGAGGACTCTCCATAATGACATATCATTTACTAATAGCATTTCCGTGAATTACAAATTTCCCAAGTGTGTATTGACACAATTGTTCCAGCTGAGAAATTACCATGCACTGTGTCAATAAGCTACTTATCAGAGTTTCCTATTGCTTTGTTGCTTTGCACTGACACAGTAACAACTAACTACTGCTCAGATACAGCACTATCTATTCTGGAAAGGAAATAATTTTCAGTTTGAGACAGGGTTAGGATCCACTGAGGGAGATAAATGACAAGGATTTCATTCTATTCTTAGATGGGTGGCTGTAAGAGGCAAAAATGTCAATAACAACTAGATCATTTTTGTGACCTTGCTGAGAATATTCCCCTCCACCCTATTTCTAGCCCTTTCATGCTGTTTTCAAAGCCCTAAAGGACTGAAAAGCATTCTGAGGAGCTTCTGGAGTCCAGCAGTTACATGGAGCAGTGTGCAAAGGTTCTCATTGCATTCTTTTGTTGCCTGATAGAAAAGTGCATCTGAGCTTGACAGGGAAAGCAAAGAGAATTACCTCTGAGGAAGGTCAGAATACTGTGGGCAACCTGAGGTGCCGGAGGGAGGGTAGCATGCAGGCCACAGCAGCAGGGGAAGCTGCTCAGCAGAAGCCAGCAGCCAGCTCATGGGGCCAGAGCTTCATACAGAGCTGCTTTTCATCTGGGGCACACTGCTACACAAATACGTAGCAGCTGCTCCGTGGCAGAGGATGGGCCACGAGAACCCACATCTCCCTGAAAGTGACTGTGCACTCCAAAAGACAGTTCCTGGAAATGTTTTCCAAGCGACGTGTTAAATCTGCGCGCTTCCCAACCGCGTTAGGCCTCCTGTGGGCCAGGCGGCTCTCTCCTTGCTGAGACACAAAGCTCCCGCAGGTGGACACCTTCGTGTCATGGTTCCAGCACCTCACAGGAGTCACAGCTCCAGGGCTGCAAGCAGAGGCAGTACCTTGCACTACCGTGCCAGCAGCAGTCCTGGGGATTTGTAGGTCTCCAAATACATTATGGTGTCTCGTACTAGTCCTTTTAAGTTCAAAACCATTATCTGTAAACACAGATACTGGGCAACATAATAGGTGGTTCGTAAATGCACTGGAAGTTAATTTTGATAAAGCAATCACAAGTAAGGGAAGGCTGGGGGAACAAAGTTATCAAACAAAAGCAAAGAGGATGTACATGATTAAGATGGGCTTCTCTTATAATCCTTCACCTCCATGCACTGCTATCACATCTGAACTTCATTTGGCTGAAATTATGACAACCATACTGATACGTTAATCACACATACTCCTGTATCACTCTTCAGTGCTCATTACCTTACTTTTTTTTTTTTTTGGAGGCTTTTAATTGGTAGCTATTTTCTCTGTTATTTCTCACAGTGTCTTAAATCTGCCAGAAGTTAAGATATTGCAGGTGCCCCTCACTGTAATTTAGTGATTTGGTAAAGTCACAATGTATTTCACCATCTTTTAGAGGTCATAAGTACACACAATAGTTCAGAAGTGTAGACTGTGATTTGTATTACTTATACACAATTCAGCCTACGCCACACCACACACTATTCCTTCTATTGGGTTATTGTTTCCATTTAGAAGTCTTTGTAACAACAATGAAAAAAAAAGGGGCCTGGGCCTCATATTATATTAAAGAGCAAGATTTTATTTCAGTCTTTCCAGAAAAGTACAGTTCTTACCTTCTTAATTAATCTTCTTGACTCAACATAATAGCATGCTAATGGTCAGAAGACATGCCTGAAATGAATTTGAACTATTATATAATTGTGCAAAGGTGTCCTAATCAAGACCCTTTCTAATGCGTATAATGAAAACCTAAAACATACTGTTATTCATTAGCTAATGTTTTGGGTCTCTCATTTAAACTTGAAAATTTTTCTACCTTTCTCGCAGATTATGACATTCAAGCCTATCAGCCAGTGATAGTTCATCAGGACTTCATATATGGAGATTTTCTGTCCTGAAAGTTTCGACCTGTATTTTCTACAAACATTAAAATAAATACTAGTTATCTGTATAATACATTAGGAAACAACTTTGCAGCACCCTCTAGTGACACATTACCAAATCAGAATGTTCTGGAAAATGAAGTGACCATGGGATACAGCCTTATTCCTAAGAAAACCACTTTTGACATTACCATGGTGGTAGAAGCTGTTCGCTTTCACCATTCCAATTTCATAAGGTAAATTACAAAGACCTTAACTCTCCAAGGCACTTATAAACAAAAATGCATTTTCTTGACCTTAAATCATTCCAGTAAAGGAACTGGATTTATTTTGTGTTTGAAACCACTCTGGTAATATAAAATCAATTTTTTTTTCTTTTAATATCTGTTAAGAAGCTAAATTGACACCTGCAGAATTCCTAAATCCCTTTTATTCCTTGTGACTTAGATCTGTCATTGTTCAGTGCTTCCTGTGTCAGTGTGTTCCTACAGCATGAAGATGTGACAGCAGACACCTGACAGCTGAAAGATCTGCTTCACTGCATGGAAGTATTTAAGCATGACTTTTCGAGTTTAGTATAATTTGGCTCCTAAGCATTTAAAATCAGCTGGAGATCAACTCATATCCTAAGCTTATAAATATTTTTTCTCTCTTTAAAACCACCACAGCCCAGGTGGTTACAATACAAAACCATGCATGTGTATGAAAATTAGGCTTTATCATTATTTATATCCAATATTGTGGTAATCCAGTTTAGGAAACAGTACACTTATTAATAAAGGACAAGGATTTTTAGCAAGTTATTGGTGGGTTTTGGTGGGTTTGTTATTGCATTAATGTCTTTGTTGCTATAAATGGAAATTATGCATGTGACAGACTCATCTGTTTAAAAGCATAGCTCTTGTTTTACCATTTTGTGCAATTCAAAGTTTGGCTTATGGGGTTTTTCTTTTTTTTTTTTTTCCTCTCCAAGAAAACAGCATATACCTCTAATAAATTAATAAGGAGAATAATTTTTTTTATGTGATTTTTTGCCTTGGGAATTAAACTGCTTAGAAACACTGACATAGAACTCCTCGTTCTGTTAAGTGATGCTTCGCCATGTGGGGTATGACACTTCTTTGTTTCCTAAACCTGGATAGATAACTCCCAGGTATATAAAGAGGTATAATGGTATAATTTAAGTATAGGATCTAGTGGAAATCTTAAGGAGTTGCTTTGAGTTGTTTTGCTACATTTAGAAGTGTGCCATTTTAGCTTGTAGGGGAAAGTTAGAAAGGCAGTTTTCTCAGAAAAAGAAACACTACTACCTTCTTTCATTCTCTCAGCTCTCTCCTCTAAAATAAGGGTTGCCATACTGTCATATACACAGATAAAAATGACAATATAGAATAAGGACAACTAATTTGGTGTGGATACACACTGTGAAACATAAGATACTCCTGTCTTCTTTCATCTATTCATAAATACTGAATAAGTTCATCTGTCCTTTCCCTTTCCCAATCTGATAACAAAATAATTTTAAGAGAGATTTTCCTTGTAAAGGTTCCTCGAGTTCAGTATTTCTTGCATGGCATGTATTGTTCATATACTTCACATATATTATTTACATAAGCAATTATCAGGTTGAACAATGAATCACAGACCTTAGAAAAAATGTTTTATTCATTATCTCCTGCACCTTTGCATACAGTTTGACACTATCTGCAGTATTTATTGCTGGTATGTGTTTTCAAAGTATCCAGACATAAATGATCTGTAATGAAAATTATTATCACTTCTTTAAAAATAAACACCTATGGTCTGAAACATTAAAGCTATACAGCAAATTTGCAGAAAAAAAAATTATAAAACCATCATTTCATAGAATAGCAAAATAGTTTATAGTACTATATACTATTGTATATAATATATAGTGTATAGTTAACTTTCTTGAGGAAAGATGACTAAAAATAAAAAGACATAAAAACATTATTTTTAATATCTTTATCAAGAGAATAGAAAATAATGGTAAGTAATATATATACATGTAGCAGCAGCGGGGATATCTCTTCAAGGAAAAGAACTGCTATTTTTTCCAACAGATTATATTTTCCCGTTGAGGACCTAGAAGTAAAGTAAAAGGCCCACCTAAATCCCTGCCGTTTCAGGTTTTGCTGCAAATACTACACACTGACACTATTAGAGACTGGTTTCTGTACCCAAACTCAAACTTAAGAGCACTTGTCATGTAAAATAAAGTGATTGCTACCAAAACTATGCTACGGAAATAGCAGTAAAAAGTGTGTGAAAATCAAGTGTAAGTGTCTAATACAAGTCTCTGTTTCCTTTATGGCCCAGTATGAGTGGTGCCTTTCATATCATGACCATACCAGATCACTACACATCTCTGCTTATTTTATAGTTGACTCAGACTCAAATTCCTCTTTGCTTTTCCTATTCAAGTTCTCCTAACTTGAATAGGAGAGTAAGTGAAGGTGAGTAAGTTCACCTAACTCCAAAGGATGTGTATTCACAATGTAGAATAAGCCACTACAGAATCAGTCACATCATATGGGTAGGAATGAAAGAACGCATTAATCTTTAAAATTCTTTAATATACTGACAGACATAGTACCTCACATATTCTGTAGAATCACTATTATATCACCACTTGTTTGTGTCAAAAAAATTATTTCTCACTTCTGATAATTCACCTCAAAAACCTTCTTTGCATCCCTCTGCAGCTAAAACCAGATGTAGGAAGAAAGGCATCCTATTCTATCTTTGTCATTAATTTCTTCCTCCATTAAAAGTATACTTTTTCTAGATGGTTCAATAAATGTATTGAGATGTCAGATGTTGTTTTTGTTTAACTTACCTAAAGAACTCTGAGTAATTTTACAGGCACACATAGATTTAAACTTTGTTTTAAATGCCTCATCTGCAAAGAGTTCAGAGAATGTCAATTCATTCCATCTCAGAATTTTGCAAAGATCAGATCTCCTCAAAGATCATGTGAAAGATCATATAAGTTCCTTTGCTCACACTAAAAATGCAAGAGAAAGTGTACCTTTTAGCATTAAGTCAATGCTAATTCATTGTCATAGATTCATTGACTCTTTCATTGCAATGCAAATGTCATGCCAAGACTGTCTTTTTTGGTGGTTTTAAAAGGATAAATTCAAATTTTATTTCCACAGAGGAGAATATTGAGAGAGAAATATTTGCTTCATGTTAAAACTGTATGTGGGTTTTTAGTAGCCAGAGGTAGGATTTAATAAATTATAAAGAAGAAGAAGTACAACATATTTCATTCCATTTCACTTCATTTCCACCTCTGAAGAACTTACAGAAATCAATATAGAACAAAAGACAGTGATAATGTCTGACCAATTTTTTCTTTCTGGCTAATAATTCAGTGGGTATTTTGTTGTTACTTAGCGTTGTGTCATTCGCAAGTACACAGATAGTTTTTTAAATTTCTTTGGAGTTTGGCTTTCTAAAGAAAGCTTTACATCATGGCTGATATTCTCTATTCAATAAAGTACTACTTTTACACACTGATCTGAAATTCTTAGTACTCACACACTGCGCCGCACTTTCAGGAAATGCAAAAGTGCTGTATTCTGTGCTGGGTTACAAGTCATACAGGTGTTATCATTTTATTCAGCATGAGTCCGAATTTGTTGTCTGGGACATGATCTGACATATGAAAATGTTTTCAGTTGTCTGTAGCAGAAAGGACACTGGGAACCACCGACCTGTCACCCTCACCTCTGTCACTGGAAAAATCATGGAACAGAAGAAGCTATGCTAAGACCCATGAGGGACAGGGAGGTCATTCAAGACATCCAGCATGGCTTCACCAAGGTCAGGTTCTGCCTGACCAACCTAGTGGCCTTCTACAATGGAATGACTACATCAGTGGGATGTAGGGAAAGGGCTACAGATGTCATCTACCCAAGGTCTGTAAGACCTTTCACAGTCTCCAGATTGGAGAGAGATAGATTTGATGGGTGATCAAGGAATTGGTAGGACAGCAGCATCCAGAAGGTAGTGGTTGATGGCTCAATGTCCCGATGAGTATAGGTGACAAATGATGTCCTTCAGGAGTCTGTACTGGGACCGGTGCTATTCAATTAATGTTATTCAATTAATCAGTGGCATAGAAAAAGCAACTGAGTGCATCCCCTACTACTTTGCAAATGACACCACATGAGTGGTGCAGTTGACACACCTGAGGGGTGGGATGCCATCCAGAGGGACCTGGACAAGCTCAAGAAGGGAACCCATGGGAATCTCATTAGGGTTAACCAAGTGCAAGGTCCAGCACAAAGGTCGGGGCAATCTCCACTACCAACACAGTCTGGGGGATGAACAGACCAAGAGCAGCCCTGCCAAGAAGGACTTGGGGGTGCTGGTGGAGACGAGGATGGACATGACCTGGCAATGTGATCTTGCAGCCCAGATAGCCAGATGTGTCCTGGGCTGCAGCAAAAGCAACATGGCCAGCAGGGTGAGGGAGGGGATTCTCCCTCTCTATTCTGCTCTCATTAGACCCTACCTGGAGCGCAGTGTCCCATCTCTGAGATCCTCAGTGTAGGAAGGACACAGACCTGTTGTTGTTTCGAACTTAGATTTTTTTCCCCACTTTGCATAGTGGTCAGTCAAGCATTTTTAATGATCTTTGGGAGTCTATACTTTTATTTATTTCAGGTGTTAATAATTTTTTTTCATTTTATTTTCCCTTTTCAGGAGCTTAAGTCTTGATAGAGCTAGTTTTGTGCCACTTCTCTTTTACTCTCATATCACAGATTAGGTCAATGGTAGAAGTTGTCAATAGTAGTAGATAATGTAATACCACTTCTGATAAAGTTCTTTCCCATTTCAAGCTTTGTAGTATCTCCCTCCTCCCATATAAAACCACTGGGATTATTTCTAAAGATAAAAAATTCACACTGTTTTAAAAAGAAGTAGAAGTACAAAGATTTATTTTCTGCTTTTATTTTTGTATAAAATTTGTGACAATATCATATCCAACCACTTGCTGAACCATGTTGGATATTCTACAACTAAACATGAATGTATAGACATCTAAAGCATTTTTAAAAATAGATAGTATGCTTGTTTGTATGAAGGTTTTACTGAATTCACAGAGGAGTTATTCTTGGCGTAAGTGCACTTAATTTACCCTTGTGTATCTAGCTCTGGCATGAATTCAGACATAAGGAAAGCACTGTTTAATGCAGTCCCAATGAATATCATGAGTTTTGCCATAACCATACAGAAAATGTTGCTTGTCACCTGCCTTGTAGTGTAAACCCCTCAGGTCCCCAGTATATCATGTCTTATAATTTACATATTATAGTTACAGTACATGTTTTAGAAAAAGAAAAAATATATGATGGGCATATGTTCCTTTACCATTCCTTAGTGGTTACACTTCCAAAGAGCAAAAGCCATGGTGAGCAAAAGCAATGAATTTCAGAGAACAATAAAACAAAGTATGGAAAAATAGATTTAGACAACCAAATTATTTTTGGTTCAAAATAATTCTGAAAATGCTCTGTGACTGGGTTCTGTACAGTTCAGAAAAGGAACATAGGCCTTCATCACTGATATGGGTGACATACCAACAGATAGGTATGGGTGACACTGTAGTGAGTGTCTCCCACAGGCCACCTGATCAGCAAGAACAAGTGGATGAGGCCTTCCAGCAAGTTTGCTTATGCTGCAAAACTGGGAAGAATGGTTGATAAACCAGAGGGTTGTGCTGGCCTCAAGGGCACCAGGCTGGGGAAATGAGCTGACAGGGAAATTTTCAAGGGAAAATGCAAATTTCTGCAGCTGGGGAGGAGCACCAGTGTATATGCTGGGAATTACCCAGCCGGAAAGCAGTTTTGCAGAAAAGGACCTGGGCATCCCTATGGACACCAAGCTAAACATGAGCTGGTACCATACCTTTGCAGTGAAGAAGGCTAAGGGTATCATGGGCTGCTTTAGGAGACCTGTTGCCAGTAGATCGAGAAAGGTGGTTCTTCACCTCTGCTTAGTGTTGGTGAGGCCACACCCAGAGTGTCCCACAGTTTTGGGCTCCTCAGTGCATGAGATGCTTGGACATACTGAAAAGAGTCCGGCAAAAGGCCACAAAGACAATGAGGGGACTGGAGCATCTCTCTTTTGGGAAAAGACTGAGAGAACTGAGACTGTTCACCCTGGAGATGAGAAGGCTCAGGGGGTTCTCATTAATGTACATAAATATCTGAAGGAAAGGTATAAGGAAGACAGGTTCTTTTCAGTGTGCTCGGTGACAGGACCAGAGGTAATGGGTGCACACTGAAACACGGGAGGTTCCCTCTGAACATCAGCAAACACTTTTACAATGTAAGAGTGACCAAGGCCCGGCACAGATTGCCCAGGGAAGTTGCAGAGTATCCATCCCTGGAGACGTTTAAAATCCAGATGGTCATGGTCCAGGGCAACCATCTCTGGGTGAACCTGCTTTAGCAGGGTGATTGGATCAAATGACCTCCAGACAACCTTTCCATTCTTGACCATTCTGTGGTTCTCTGATTGTATGATCACTGAAGGCAGACACAAATCCTTCAGAGAACCTAAGCCCCTATTAAAATATGTATTGGTCAATGGCTAGTGTAAGTGATCAGAATTCAAACTACAACATCTTATTAATGACAGAAAAAAAAATAGTACTGGACAGATTGTAGTATTTGATAAGCCTGCCACTTAACTAGAATACAGTATATTACTCCAAGGTGATAATAATACAAAAATAGACTGTGTAAAATATGTACTCACCTGCCCTATGTAAAATAAGCAATTCCTTAACTTCCCTTACCTGTTGATGAATAATAGAGTTTTTAAAATATCTTTTAGAATTCTTTGATTTGAAGTGAAAACTGATGATAATTTAAACTTTGCATTTAGAGGTACCGAATGTTTAAATTACTGGAAAAAAATCTTTTCTATTAGAAGATATGAATGCAATATTTTCTTGATTTTTTAATGTTAACAAGACTTTACTAACTTTTATGCTTTTTTTGTTTCATCCCCGGTCGCATTTATGGACCAGGAACTCAGCACCCAAGGGTTTTTGCAAACTTGCCTGAAAAATCCCAGAGACCTGAAATTTTTTTTCTTGTATTTGTTCTTGTTCAAAGTTCCATATTATGCTAGTTTAGAAATATACATACTCAGGATTTTCTCATTAGTTATTTTTATTGTCATCATCTCTGGTAACCTAGAAATTGGATTAAAGTCTGTAGAGAGTTTTGCTTCACCTTTCTTAGTTCACTGTGTGTTTTGGCTGACTTGTATTTTTATCTGCATCAAAGGGAGAGAAAAAGAAGAAATATGTTCTTACTGCTTCCATATAACTCATGCATAAGGAAAGCAAATACTTGAATAACAAGCATTCACAGCATCCTATTCTTCCACTGAATTGTTACTGATGCCTCCCCAAAGACTCTTCAGTATGGTCTGATTTAAAATGTACTTTGAAGCAGCTTCAAGCTTGTCTTGAACTAATTATCAAGTAACAACACACTACCATACTTGACAAGTTGCACCAATTCTAAGTAAACTAAGTCTCACTCTCCGGTTTTGTTTTGCATTTTGATGCTAAAACTAATCCTGACCTTAAGGTCAGGAATAAATCTCATGTCTGACAGCTTGCTGAAGCAGCTTCTGGAAGGACACCCAGTCATTTATCATCTTCATAATTGATAATATCTCCTGTGAAACAATATTAATTAAAGGCAAGGAAATAAAATAGTGCGGTGAGAAAGCCTTTTAGCATTTCAGTGTAATTAAGAAATGAGGAGGAAAAGGCAAATACTAAGGCAAAGCCTGAACCGTTTGCGTGTGCTTACGGAAAGGTGAATTACAGCCTTTTAAAATGCAAAGATCTGTTTAGCACTGATGAGAGTCAGATTAGCATGCCTGTTGGTTTTAGTGGGGTTGCCACATGAAGCAAGGTTTCACTCAGCAAGAATGATGGTTGGTAGCAACACACACCCGGGAAGGGCTGCAAACAATTATGACTCATGCCTCACTCTCTGTGCTGTATGATCACATGCCTCATAGATCCTCCTTTTGGATAAATCCTACAGGATTTACCTTTTGGGGTTTGTCAGGAATATACTTTTTACTTTTCCTCCTGAAGTTGCTTTCTCTTCTGTTTGCAAACAGCAGAATAATTCTACTTCCCTTAGAGAAGCCCCTTTTTTCATGGAGTTATTCACTTCACTTATTATTTGACTGACATGAGGTTTATTCACAGCCTTTGAGGTGTGGGATTTCAGGTACCAGATTCTAGGGCACTAGAAATAATTACAGGCCAATTCAAAGTTGTGCTCCAGTCAAACACATGGTTATGTGCTTCATAGGTACTTCAGCAGTTTTATCATATCTGTAAAATACTAAAGCTGACTTTCACGCAGTTCAAGCACTCAAATGCATTTTGATCTTTACTTTTTTTTTTTCACAGTAGATAATATATAAAAGTGTAAGGTGTCATTTAACAATTTGTCTCTCAAAATGTATTCTTTATGAGGAGGTTACTAGATTTCTGCCAATTTATTATTTTTTAAATGAATGTAGGATAGCATATGAAGAGAATAAAAGTTTTCGAAGTTCCTAGCATGCTTAAGGTGCTGAGTCAGACCATATTGATCTAGGGCTTACAGAACAGGGTGAAGAGATGGTCCCGACTACTTTCAACACAGGAGAATATTCGAAATTTTAAACAACATAGATGAAAATTCACCCTTTCTAGCCTTGTGCTTCCATTGCTGCTGAAGAAACATTACCAGAAAGTAGACAGAGTGTGTTGCTTTAGCTGTTTGCTTTAATAAAATGTACCTGTGAGATTGCATTTCCCTAATTCTCACAGCTGGCATTAAAATGGATTTAGCTAGCTAGCTGGAGATTTAAAAGTAGCCTTTCAAGTTCACCTTTAAGAAGCTATATTAGCTTTGCCTACTAGCCTGTTTAGTAATGCAGCATACAGCATACCTGGCTTTAGACAGGACTAGAGATCAAATCTAACCTCATAAATCTCCCAGTTCATGACTACAGGAAGCTGTCAAAAACTAGATGTTGTTTCATTCTCCAGGGGCTGGTGTACTGCTCTGGATCTCTCTTAAGTGCCCTCTAGCAGTTGATCACCAAAATGTGTAATAGCCTTGGGAAGGACTACACTACCCTTTTGACCCCAGAGGTAATATTTTGATAGGGCTTGACCTTAATAAGACTGCCAGCATAAAAGCCTAACAGTAAGAGCAAAGGAAAACCTTTTCTGAATAGCAAATAGCTGAAGAAAACATTTTCCGCACACTCCATAAATTATTACATTTACCTCTGGCAAGTACATTTAGAGAAAATCGTGTTCTGAATCACATTTTGGAACACTCAGATTCAACACCAGTTTCTAACCCAAAAAGACTAGCTTTCAAACAAATGCTGGGCAAAATTCTATCACTTTCACTCAATTTAATCTTTATTTGACCAACAAATCCTACTGAATAATAACGTCTGGATTTCTCCCCCTTTCTCATTTAGTCTTTTACATTTATTCTACTGTTTAACTAATTGCATTCCAATTTAGGTCAAAGGATAAGGATTTCAGATGTCTTAGGATGACAGAGTGTTGGGGGGGGAAGTCGGGGGGGAGGAGGCGGGAAGGGGGGATTGCATCATAATGAAAGAGAAAACCCCTTGCCAGTTTTTCTGACAATAGATTCTGAATCAGTATTTGTAACCCTTGACCATTTTTAACCTCACTTGACCACTACAAATATAATTTGACAAATCACTTTCTTCTTCCATTCCCTCTAGAGCCATGTGTCACAGGTGATATATTCTTTCCTTTGAGCTTTACCACTAATACGGTTCCCTGCTGTACCTTGTGGGAAAGTGGTGTCATTTGGGCCACTGGGTCCATAATGAGCTTAATTTCTGCAGGATGCCAGAGAAGTTAAATGGTTTACATAGTGTGAAGAAACAATTAAGCTGCCTAGAAGCTACCTGATGCATAGCAAAATAATAGGCAAGAGGAGGACAGAAGATTCAGAATGAGCTAGATTTGCTGTCCAGACAAGCAATGTGGAGCGGCTACAGTGATGATGAAGGGCACATTGACACATAATTTGACTGTAGCAAAAACTTTTTCAACAATGACACTGCCATGCTGCTTCTTCAGTGCTGATTTTTGTCAATATCACTGTAGTCTAAAAGTATTTGCATGTTTATAAGTACATATTACTTCATGAAGTTTTACTTCATTTTGTTCTCTAAACTAAAGGCAGATTTCACCGTAGATGGAAAAGTTCAGGGAAATTTCTCAGGCTTCGCAACCTGTGGGGAACACAGCTTAAGAGTCTCTATCCTTGAAAACAACTAAGCCACTTTCTGCGCTTTCTATTGCTGATTTAAGAGTAATAGTTTCTTCTTTCACTAAAAGCTATGATGCAAAAAACACAAAGATGAGCTCCCGTTACTTTGACAACTGCTGAGAGCGTTCTTATGAGAAAGTTCCATATAAACTTGTATAACTGGTAGAAGTGGAATCAGGATTTTGAAGAATTTCTACTTGTTAAAAGCTCCAAAATTATTTTTGGAGGCTGAATATATTTTCTCCTCACTGAAAAAACAACACAGTGTGTAAATTGTTTATGGATTACATTAAAGCTCGTAAATTAATTCTGCTAATTTTTTCATGTCAAAGAATATTCAGACCATGTCATGCATATTTACATGTGACCCTTTAGATAAGAATTATGTTTGTTCTGCTTATTGCTTATGAAAATTATAAGCAAAAAGAATGGTGAAATGTCTGCATAATCCTTTTTGTGACTGAAGTATAAATCTAGCTTTTCAGAGTTTTTATTGATTCCAGTTCCATAATATGTGAGTGTTTCCCAGGCTAATTAGATTAGCATAGTAAGCCCCTAATGGAATCTTTAGCTCTGCTCGCTCAGTCATTTTGTGAAACTAATTGGGGAATGTTTGTTTGTTTATGTTTTCAGGGAAAATGGTAGCCATTATTTTGAATGTCATTCTAATTATGGTGGAAAATTTTTGTCAGGATATATGGAGGTGTGGGCAGACTTTGAATTATTCTAGACTTCCCTGAAAATTCATTGTACACCAAGATCTTTCTGCATCTACCATTCAATTGCCATAAATATAACTCCCCTGTACTGTGATGTGAGTTTTCAACAATGAAGATAGGATGACTCCTAATAAAGCCTCTGAAAGAGGAAGAAAAGTTGGAAGTCTTTTGGAACCTGATTTATAGTACAGGATCAGACTTTGTTTGCCTATGGCAACCTACACTTGTGAGAACAGTCTTGAGACAGTAAGAAAACAATGTACAACTTCCCCTTTCTAATAACAGTGACTGCATTCTAGAACATGGATCGTTGTGCAGAGATCCTCATCAGGCACAAAGAACATTTTGGAAAACATTAGAGTCATGAAAGAGGTTATTTATCAAATTGTTCAATAAGAAGAAAAGTAATGAAACCTAGTTTCACACCTGTTTGTACCCCTACAGTACCAGTGCTTCATCTGTGAAATGTTCATCTGAGGAGAAATAGTTCTGAAAGGTTCATTATGGACAGCAATCTGGCTACTACCAAATGGAAGATATGAGGCTGAGTTCTTCTTACTTTTTTTCTCATTAGGTGTGCTAATTTCATTTTCTTATGCATACTTAACAAATACTTTATTGTCCATAATGGTCTTCTTGCTGCACTTTCAAATCTGGTTGAAAATAATGGAAGGGCTTACAATTAGCTCTGGAGAAAACTGGTTGACAGATGAGGAAAAAGACAAATAGGGATGTACAGAATCTATTCCTACTCAAAGCTAATGCTATCTCATCATCCAAACTTGATAACAAAGCAACTATTGAAGTTCTGCATCTTGGAAGAAAAGGAGCTGCCACTTCCAGTGGAAGTATGTGACACTGCTTTGGGGAGTTCCAAGTTAAACTGTGTGTGAGACACATGCTCTTCACAGAAGAATTTTGCCTGAAACATACTGGCAATTTGGTACAGATAATGGCAGCTGAAATCACTGATATATAGGACATAATCCATTACAAAAGAAATAGATGTTTTAAAGTGCTAGGAATACTGTTCAAATGCAGATGGACTGCAAATGGAATGGCTTGCTAGTTCTCTAAAATTGGTCAGTAATAGGTGCTTATACCTATACAGCACATTTGAAGGTGTCTGGAAGATGGGTGTTACTATTTGATTTTACAGTTTAGAGAACTAAAACACTGAGGAATTAAATCGCCTAGGTGGTGACTATCTGAAGAGGCACTGTGGAAGAGCCTGCATGTCCTCCTGGAAGGACTGTGTGTTCAGCAACATGGAGTGACTAAATTCTGTAATATCATCTGATTGTTTATATTAGTCTGGGAAAAAGGTCTGCCCATTACCCTAGTAATCCTGTCTGGATGGGCTAAACACGAAGGACAAAAGATAGCCTCTTCGCTGTGGGAAAGATCAGAGGCAGCATCTGTGGGAGTATTGACCATATCATAACCATAGGGAAAAAACATCCAAAATCATTGGCTTCTGCCAGACACCCAACCTCTGTAGAGCCCCACGGAGATGCCTCTGTCAGGTCTGTGAATAACCTGATAAGACAAATAGTAGCCAGTGATACAGGAGAGAAGTAACAAAGCCTATTCCCTGGGATCAGGGGTGTGTCTTCACATGTCTAGAGGTCAGCGTGTAAAACCTCATATATCGACCTGAAAGCAACAAACATGGTGTAAGCCATCCCTTGCCCTGATCAGGGATTCTGCAGTGTTCCCATTGCCCTTACCTGTTGCTGTTGTGAATGATATTAATTTTATCTGTGTCTTCCCAGATATGTATTTAGATCTTCTGAAGAATTCCTTTCTCAGGTAGCATCCATAGAGCTACAGGATTGACTCTGGAGACCGAGCCTTTGTGTGGCTCATGCAAGTGCTGAGAAAAGTCAGCAGGTAACAGGCATCCCAAGGGCCAAAGAAGACTGAGGAAAATTTTTATGACCAGAAAATCACCAACTCAACCACGTATGAGCCCAGAAGCAAATATCAACTTCAGGGTTATAACTGACAGTGGGAGAGTTGTTTATAAATATGTTTATACGCTTCCATGTGTGTCTATGCCATGTCTATGTCTTTTGCTTGTTCAGGGATCCATCTATAGGAACCCTTGGAATTCAATATGGCTTTTGCTATCTGAAGTGTTTGGCACAAAGAACGTCAGTGGAGCCACATCTCTTGATGCCACCTCATGTCTATAAGAAACTTAAGACCTCCAAGAGGGATTTCTCCTTGTCATTACCTCTACAAGAGAGGCTGCTGGTTTGGGTTGTTTGTTTGTGGTTGCTGTTGTTGTTTGCTTTTGCTTTGTTTGTTTTCTAGAAATAGGACAAATTACAAATGTTACCACTCCATACAAATCTTCTTTCACTTCAAAATATATGAGGTCTTTTTTATCAGATCAGACCCATATAACAGTTAACCATAAGAAGCTATTTTGAAATAACCTGAGTGTTCTAATGAACTGACAGTATTGAGACACTTTCTCAGTTATCTGTATGTGTATACATATTTTTAATAAAATTTTGAGATGATAAATTATGATTAGTAAATTCTTCAGGTAATGACCAACCTTGAAGACTTCTCACTAGACCTGTCTGTGGAAGACTTTACTACAGATGGAGTTCTCTGAATCTAAAAAGTCTATTGCAAAAGCTGCAGAAAAAAACTCATTAAACAAAAGAACCAAAATATAATATGAAGGGTCTCAGCAGCCTAGAAGCAAAGATGGTTCCTTTATCTCTCCTGAGATGTTGAGACCAATCAGGCAAATGATTATGTGATAATATATATCAACAAGCAAGGGGACATCAAGAAGAACTGAGATGATCAAAGAATGCAAATGTTCCTGTGCACAGCTGAAGCGAATTCTGCAAGCTGTCTCACGCCTGCAAAAAGGCAAAATGCAATCTCAGGACACACAGAATAAAATTACACATGTGGTCATGGTGGTGTATTATGAAGATATACTACCTATAAAGTGAAGTGAGACTGGGAGGTACCTAATGGCTTTAGCAGTCTCACAGAGTACCTAAATCATTACCCCTGGAAGGTGTTTATTTTCACAGAGCAAGGAGAGGTTGCACAGGAGAGGTGTCTGAGGATGATAGAAAAACTTGCAGTAAGTGGAGAGGAAAGGATGTAATTACACATTCATCCACTGTATAATTTCAGTGTGTGTCAGCATCTTCGATGTTATGTGCAGTTCTGGTGCCTTCATCTCAAAAAGAATGTATCAGAATGGGAAAAAGCTTAGAGATAGCAACGAGAAAATTAAAAGATACGGAACAGTTCCTGAACCAGCAAAGATTGAATAGACTAAGTCTTCTCAGATAGGCAAAGAGGAGACTGAGGGGTTGTATGATAGAGATGTATAAATATTGTGACTGGCACTGAGTCAGAAAAGAGAAAATAATTTTTCTTCATGTCTTAGAAAAAGAATTTAAGGTCGTAATGAAACTAACAAGTACTCTTTCTGAAACAAATTAAAATATTCACACAATATACAGGTAGAAGTTTCACAACTAGCCACAGGATACTGTAGATGCTAAAAATTTGAGAAACAAAGAAAACTTGATCCTTTGGATTAGGAAGGCCAAGAGCTACAGATTGCTGGGTAGTTAAACAGGAAAATTATTTTTCTTTATATGCTTGTTTTTCCCTTTTGCTCTTCTGTGGACAACTGGTGCTGCTGAAAGCTGGAAACAGAGCTCTGCATTTTGCTCACTGGCTCCATGCAGCCACTCTTACACTCTTGATTGCTTTGCACCCCTGCCTTTACGTGATGACACCTCTGAATTTCCTGCATCTAACAAATGCATCAGGCTGGGTAAAGATGCAGTCATAAATGACTTACCTTAGATCTAGTCTCCCCAGAAAGGTAAGTCCAATAATTTGGAAAATGCAGTTATGTTTACTCATTTCTGACTTGACAATAAAATGATAATGCATCCTCTATAAAGTTCAATGAAATGCCAACAGCCATAAAATAATTTTAAAGGTATATAGAGCCAAATTTTGCTTCACTCTGTGGTCAGCATGATGCAGCAGGATGCAGCATAGCAGAAAAAAGCTTATTTTTGTCTTTTTTTTTTTTCCTATTATTACTTCACACACCACTAAATACATATTTATCAAAGGTTTTGTTTCCTAACCTCATGTTTTCTCTGCCAAGGATAAAGCATGCAGATGAAAAATATGTCATGGAAATTACAAATGGGTGTATAGGCTATGGGGAAATGATGTATGTAATGAATTAAATCTGCAGATTAGATAGAGAATACTAATGAGTTTAAACAATATCAGATCAGGGTACTCAGATTCACCAGAATCACTGAGCCAGAGCAGGTTGTGTTCTCTCATTCTTTCTCTCTCTCTTTCTTCTTCCTCTGCAGCCTGAACAGATTAATTGCTGGTTCAGTGCAAGGTTAATAATCACTACCAACTGCCAGATTCACTTAAGAGTTTACAGAAGAGATATTAACAACACACTGATATTGCAAAGATTGGATCTTCTGAGAAGTTGTCTCTGCCAGGAAAAGAGGGAACTGAGACTCAGAGGGTATTTCATGCAGGCAGACCCACACCTACCTCAGCAATTTAGCTAGTTTACAAAAAAAAGAAACCCCAAAACCTAAAAATTATGCCCCTTCCTTGTCCTTATGTAACTGAGCACAGAAATAGGTTCAGAGAGAAAGGGGACTGGAAGGGTGACATACAGATTTCATTCTTTATTCCGAAATATTTTAGTGAAGTTATTAATATCCTGAAATATTTTCAGGAAGGTATTAATATTGAGTGGCTAATTTTGTGGAGGTACATGAATTAGAAAAGTCATAGGATTTCAGTCACAGAAGTGCGTGTGTGTGTGTGTGCGTGCGTTCAAATGGGGGGCAGAAGGGTAAGGGCTATTATGGACTGTTGAACTGCCAGAGAGGAAACATCCTAAAGAGTAGCACAGCAATAAATGAGGCATAAAATGCACTTTTTAATAGCAAAAAAAAAAAAAAAAAAAAAAAAAAATTCTTTTTCTTCTTTAGGAAGTAATATAGCACATCCTTTAAAATAATTAATTTAGAATCCGACAATTCCAAGGATAACATCCTGCAGTGATTAAGACAGACCTGTGCTTCTTCCAGACACGTATCAGGGAATCTGAAACAACTCTCTGAGGGGAAAAACAAACAAACACATAAACCTTATTGTCTTCCTACTGATGCACTCCTGTTTACGGTAACAAGTGCTGGGGTGATGAAGCCTGGTACACCTTTGAATACTAGCATCTTGCTTGTCCAAGTGCAAGAACAAAGAAGACAATGGTCTTTAGCCTACATTACAGTTTCACTCACCCACTTCCTTGACTTTCAGTGGGGGGATGGCCCCTGCACTGGGTCAGTTGGGCAGAAAGTCATCTTAGTTCCTGCTGTGCCATCACTCGATGTTGCCTGCCTCAGGCATCAGTCGTCATGGCTCCAGCACCAGTCTCTGCTCATCTGTCCCATCTTCAGGAGCTTACCCCGTTTCTAGGAGCCTATCTCCAGTCAGGAGCTTCATCTTTCTGAAACCAATTCTGCTTCTTGGGAACAATTCAGTTGGACATCAGCTCTTCAGATCCCCAAAAGCCCCAGTCCTCCCACTTTAGTAGCCTATGTGCAGAAGGGTTAACACATGATGAGCCTTCAAATTGGTGATTCTGTCTCATGCCTCTGTACGATGTGGAGGACTCGAGATGTGCCACTTTTTTTTTTTTAAATCTGGCTATTAACAAAATTTACCACCAGCCTGTCCTGGTCACTGAAGTAGCAGGCTTTTGTCAAGGAATTCAAAAGTTCACTTTTTGATGTTGACCCCCAGAACACAGGCATTCAATTAGTAGCCATCTCTTAGGACTCATAATTTAATTTAGGTGATTTTTTTGGCCTCTGAAAGCAAGTAGCACTACTCACATGAGGGAGACCAGAAAATACACGTTATGTCCTACGGTAACACTCCATGATTTTGCACCACCACTGAAGACAGACCCTTTGCAAAAAAGGCTCACAAACCCTCCTCTTATACTTTTATATATTCACATTATATCCAGATAACTTAAATCCTTCCTAAACCCATGCTCTTAGAGTTTCTTTAAGTTGAGAAAGCTTTACCAGTCTAAAAGCAGCCAGGTTTAGGCAGCTATAAGCTGAATAAAGCCCTTACTCTCACTCCTGCATAAAAGGGAGCTGTGCTGTAGAAAAGTCATCTCTTTCAAATGGCTTTAAAGGTACTCCTCAGCAATGCCTCAAGAGGCTTTATACATTCTCATTTCTCCCACACTTAGGACTATACCTAAAGGCAGCATTTAAGCCTGAATCAGGCTTCAACTTGGAATTTAGTAAAATGTACCTTCTTGAAACATCTTTGACTGTCTCCCTCGCAGAGTGACAAATACAGGTCTTTGTTCTTCTGCCTCATCACTGAGACTTTCACTGAATGAAAGCCATCATTGAGTGACCAATGAGTCAGTCTCAGACAGCATCACAGACTTTTTGTGCTTCAGTTCTTCCTAACATTAGATGCAATGATGTGGAAAATAACTACAAAAAATAAATTTAAAAACAGGTGACATTTTTCTTAAGTTACTTTCTTAAGTTTCTTTTAAAGCAGAATCTGGTTCAGAGAAATAGATTGTAACATTTGGCCTTTCAGTGTTGTGCTCTTCAGCTCCTAATTTTTCAGCAAGGCATTTCTTTTTGCCCTAGCAATTTAAAATATAGTAAATGTGGAGATCAAATCATGCCATGCCCAGCTTCATAACTGTCTGATGAAGTCTGATTCTAGAGAAATTACTGAGATTTTTTTTGTTGCTATATAATATATGAATCTGAGAAAACAAATAAAAAAACCTAGAATTTTTCAAATTGATCTTGTTTGACCATATCTCCAGATAAGCAGGCAACATACATATATATAGCTTTACTTATTTGTTATTCAGTGGCATATTCTTATCATAAACCATCATAGGCCACTATCCACAAGCAGTTAAAATACTTTCTAATAATCATCCTGTCAAACAGTTTCTTTCTGAGTTTCTAGCAGAATTTGCTTCCCTAGATACAGTAGCTCTGAAACCTATACCTCATGAGAGTTCAGGTTTCATGAATGCAAAGTTGCATTCATGAAAAAATCAGAGTTGCTCCCATGCATACCATACTTCATTTTCCTGTGGGAAATACAGTCAGCCTTGACTCCTCTAATACAAACCAGAAGAAAATGGCAGATCTATCTTTGACATGTCACATGGGAAAAAGACTGCTTTTCTGAAAGAACCTGCCTTTCTGACTGCTGTGTGACACACTGCTGCATTTCTATCCCTCTTTGACTATAAAAGGGGACATTTTGGAATCATTCCAACAGATGCTTTTAAGGCTGAAAGTCCACTGTATCTACATGAATAAGCAGTACTCATCTGTGGGGTTGGACAAATAATACCAGCTTGCTTTTTCAATATCCGATATCAATATTAAGCAACAAAAGAAGTGTGTTCAGAGTTAAACAGAAGTTTGGCACAAAATAGTGAATTAACTCACAAAGAGTTAAGCGTCCTACTGAGGAATCTAATTTAGGATTGAAATTGCCCTGGATCTCTGTGCAGTCTACGGACACCAGAAAACACCTTCAACCCCCCTAGGATTTTAATCACCTTCTGCACAAGGTGATTCATCTTTTAATTGATCATATAGCATGCTTATTGTGGCTATGTTTCTTACTGAAGCATCTCAGGGGCATAGAATTAAATCATAATTACAAAAAATCAAGTCCAAATTCCATTTCAGTAAGCGCTTCACACCTACACAGCTTTGGGGTCTTTGAGAAATTGTACCACTGGGATTTTTCTTTAGGAAATCCTTCCCCAAGTTTTTTCATGTGCCACTAAATCCTGTTTTCATATTATTTTTGCATTTCTTTACAAATAAAGTTAGTCTAAGAGCTAAATCTGCAATTTCTTGCTTGTATGCGTATTCTGTGTGTTCGTGAGTTATAGATATCTATGAAAAAGATGCATTCACAGTTAGACCTGAATGAAATGAATTTGAGTTTCTAGAATGCTTGTCAGTGTAACACCACTGTCCTGTTCAATATACTTCCTTGGAAAGCAAATTTACATTTCCTCAAAAAACTGCAGAGGTGAAAAATATTAAAAACATTTTTCTAATATATATTAAATACAGACAGCAAGAGGCAATACTTGTTAAGCACTGTTTGTGTGTCTTGAACAATGCCTCATTTTGTCATATCTCAACCATTACTATTACTTAACTCTTATTTACTGTTTCTGCAAATTTTTACTGGCAGAAAGGCAAAGTTCCAAACCAGAGTTTTAACTTTTCCATCTTTTCCTTCTCTCTCCACATATTTGTAAAAATCACAAGGGAGTTAAACACCATTTTCTTGTATTTCTCTCTCATTTCATATCTTTTTCACCCAATGCTGGTGTTTAATACCTTGCATTTGCTCCAGGGTGAATAAAAGATCTATGATACACTGACTTGCAATGGCTTATTATAACCAGAGCATGTAGAGCTGGGTGAAGAAAAGGATACAATGTTCTAAAATCATAATCAACAAAAATATGACATCATGTGGTTTTCAGAATGCTTTCCCTGTAATTTGTAGATTAAGTTTTTTATTTTATGAACAGATTAACGGTAGAGTTGAAAAGACGTACTTCAATATAGATCTCTGTCTTCAAATTTAAAATTATACATTAAGCATAAAACTAACAGAGCTTTTGTCCTGGAACCAATTACTTTTTGTTGTTTATATTACTTGATCTTCTTATTCTTAAATTCTTAATCTGTTGAATAATGACACTTTGAACAAAATTTTTACAAAAAATCATGAGAGCTTGCATTAACATAAAGAACATGAACATAAAGCAAGATACAATTTAGGCCTTGATCCTGTAAGCATTTATCCACAAGATGAATTAAGATGTGTACATAAGACTGACTTGGATGGCTGTTGACTTTACTGTAATCTCTTTGATTGTCCAAGCAATTTGCAACTTTCAGCCCCCGATACTGAAAGCTGGGAATAGAATAGCCAGATGCAGCATCAACCCATAAAAAGATACACCTCATTTATACATACATACATACATACATACATACATATATATATGTCTGTGTTTAAAATAAAGATCATTGTTTAAGGTTTGTCCTGATGAAACCTGAGCACCATGGACTGTCATAGAAGAATAATCAAACAGCTATTTTCAAATCAGGTGGTGGTCTGTGTTTAGTAAATGTCTCTTTTGTCTAATCACTGGCATTGATCACTCATCTGACTGAGTAATCAATAATGGCTGAAGATAGATTTCTTAGGCTTTGATTAAGAAAGTGGAAAAAACCAGCAAACCAAACCTCAAATGGTCAGGAAAAATACTTATTTAGCAATGATTGTGGTGAAAATAGTGTAAACAATTTCTTTAGTCATATTCTCAACACGAAACTGAGCTGCTGCTCTTGTTTTGTACTAATTCTAATTGTCAAGTTCCAAAATATTACAACTGATATCTGTTAAAATGTGAGAAAACTTAGACTTTAAAATCCATGTGTTTCTGCACTGGACCTGTTTGGTGGTGCCCTATTTGTACAGCTATGCCACTGTTTGAACAAACCTGAAGGAGTTTGGTAGAATAGGGACTTCTGAATGCAGTTCTCATACCCTCAAAAGTTTACTTTACATCCCAATTCACTATGAGATTACTGTTTGAAATACGATATTAGTTTTCTCATACTGCTTGGCTTTACATAGAAGCATTACATGCCTCACTGGTATTTAATCCATATTTTAGAATATGGTCTGTAAAGTTAGACAAAAATATGGCACTTCGTGTTAGCAACAGTTTGTATTCTATCTAAAATGATTGTAAAAAGATCCAATACTCTCTCTCTTGTTTGAAGTTTTATGTGTTTATATTTTTCACTGTCTTAGTCCCTCCTTGTTAACCCACCGTATTAATCATTCAGCATTTGTCAAGAAGGAAGCCTGGTCTGCAGCTTTTGAGGGTAATTTCCAACCAAATTACCTTTCTTCATGTGGAATTACCAATGTGATCCCTTGGAGACAAATGGGACTGGCAGACTGTAGGTGGTGAGCAGTAGGCAAGAGACCCTGCTGCTACTACACATCTCCAGAGAGTTAAGAGCACTCTGCATGTAGTTATGATTGATGCTGGTACCGCCTTGGTAAATATGCTTCATAGGTAGACAGCTTCAACAAGTGTGCTTAAGAAACACAGACCCTGCTAGGCAGCACATTGCCTCTTGAACAAGAAAAAAAATCAATATATCAAGGAACTTTCTACTGTAAATTTCAGGTTCTCATTAACCTTTTCGGTTCCAACATGACAGAAAAAGGACTGATGTAACAATGAAATGTCAATTCAGTCTGAAATGATTCTGTTGCTGAAACCTAATTTAGGAACTCTGGATCTCACTTTATCAAAACCCCTTTATTTAAATGCATAGAATCATAGAATAGGTTGGGGTTGAAAGGACCTTAAAAGTCATCTAGTTCCAACCTCCCTGCTATGGGCAGGAACACCTTCCACTACATCAGCTTTTTCACAGCTCCATCCAGCCTGGTCTTGAATATTTCCAGGGATGACACATCCCCAACTTATCTGGTCAACATATTCCAGTGTCTCATCACCCTCACGGTAAAGAATTTCTTTTTTATAAAAATCTAGACCTACTCTCTTTCAGTTTAAAGCCATTCCCCCTTGTACTACCACTATGTGCTCTTGTCAAAGTCCTTTTCCAGCTATCTTGTTGGTCTCCTTTAGGAGATAGAAGACTGCTATAAGGTGTTCCCAAAGCTTTCTCTTCTCCTGACTGGACAATATCAACTCTCTCAGACTGTCTTCATAGGAGATGTACTCCATTAGTCCAATCATCTTCCAGTCCCTCCTCTGGATTCACTTCAGCTGGTCCATGTTCTTCTTCTGTTGGGGGCCCCCAACAGAAGCTGGATGCAGTACTCCAGATGGAATCTCATGAGAGCAGAGCAGAGGGACAGAATCCCCTCCCTGGACCTGCTGCCCACCATTCTTCTGAGGCAGCCTAGGAGACAATTGGCTTTCTGGGCTGTGTGAGCAAATTGCCAGCTCCTGTTGAGTTTCTCATCAACCAACACCTTCAAGTCCTTCTTCTCAGGGAGTCTGTCAATCCATTCTCCTCCCAGCCTATA
>VZTA01006266.1:16792-106974 GCA_013398855.1 Mohoua ochrocephala | reverse complement strand
GGAGCAGCGGCGGTCACGGAGAGAGCTCGGTGCCCGCAGCGGTGGCTCTCGTACTGCTGACTCTCCCAAATATAGCTGGTGCTTAGTGAAAAAGAAAACCGGTTTCTGCAACCCGCAGTGTGAACGTACAGCTGTCCCAAGTGACATCTTTGTAGGACTATTTCTGTCCATCGCTGGACGAGGGCCGGCAGTCCGAAACAGCCGCTGACTGGCACGGGAGAGGGGCAGACAGCG
Organism: Mohoua ochrocephala; assembly: GCA_013398855.1. NCBI lineage: Eukaryota > Metazoa > Chordata > Aves > Passeriformes > Acanthizidae > Mohoua > Mohoua ochrocephala. The sequence continues at coordinate 106,740 of VZTA01006266.1, read as the reverse complement.
TTTGGTGGCTGTCAGCAAACAGCGGGACAATCGGCTACCCTTCATTAGTCACGTTTTAAAGCATGTGAGATAGTTTAAAAAATACAAAGGAGAAAGGGCATTTCATCTCGTACTGAGGATTTAATAAAGAAAGGACTTACTCGGGAATTTGTCTTGCTATGTGGCAATTTTTTTTTTTAAATGAAATTAAATAGTGCTATATAGCATGTACATGGTGATCTGTACAAAAAATAAATGGCATGATTTTGTTTGCTTCGGCTTATATGAATAGTCTTTCTCGTGCGAGTTGTTCCTCATAAGTTGATGCAGGGCTCACACATTTAAATGAATTGTCAAATGATAGCTGCTCCAGAGTCTTATGGCTTTGTTCCTGCAGTTTGTTTTGCCTATGTGGAGACCCAGACTTGCTGGAATGACCACTGGGGAGTTACTATTGCATATATTCACATGGCTGATCTTGTAGATCTGATTTTGTTATTTCTAATTTACTTGAACTTCTCTTGTGAGGTAGTTGTTTTAAACACCAACTTGTATAAATAAAGGCATGATTAAGGGAGAGATGACATCAGGCAGCAGGAAGGAAGGAGAAAGGCTTGTTTTAGGTGAGAGACGACTACCATGAATGTTTTAAAATACACTTCTCTGAATCAGTCATAGTATTAGTAGGAGTTTACAACAATAATGGCATTAGGCTGGCCTGTGTTTATGCGTTTTCATGTTCTCATGTTGAGCTAATAATTTTACTTCTGCTTTTTTGTTCCTGCTTTGGGAATTGTGAATGTTACATGGATGGGTAATTAGAAAAGACCCGGAGAGAAAGGGGAGTGAGGTAAAAGTTGGAGGACAGTAGGAGTGTTTTGTGTATCTGTTGTTAATACTTGGCAGTCTCGCTGGTGTAATAGATCATGTGTTATTATTTATATCCTGTGAGAAGGAATGTTTGTATGATACAAAATATATATCTTACGAACATTGGTCCTTCAGTTGCGCATGGGAGAAAGATGCTTGCCTTCTCGCTGCAGAGCAGTTCAGTGTTCCAAAGTTTTGGTCATGAGGTTTGTATGAATATACAGCACTTATTGCCAGAGGCTGCAAAACAATTGAGCTGGCTTTCTTGTTGTTGACTTGTTTGTTTTAGAAGCATCCTCATGCTGACTGTGGACATATTTTGTTTATCAAGCATGGCAAACACAGTGTGCATAAACACAAGAAAGGACCATCAGTCTTCAAAATCATTATCTCCAATTTATCAGCTTGTATTATTTTTTTTTTTTAAAGGCAGTTGTTTATGATTCATCGAAATGGCTACAGTAACTCCTGGCTGGCATGTTTGGTTCAATTTTTTTTATTAACTATTATTCCTATGATTCTCTTCCTGAAACAGACTTCATCTGAGAAAAATGTGAAAGCACTTAAAGGCTGGTATCCTCACTTCATATACGTGGTATAGATTTAACCTAGGGATCAATGGAACAAGTTCTTACACAGTGTTTTATCTCAAGTTTCACTTGAAGAGAACTGCACTTAACATTAAGGATGGGGTTAATTTTTAATCTGCTGTATTTTAAAATATTATTTTACCCATTACAATCCACATTTTGCTGAACTATTTCACTTACTGCAGTAAGAATGTGGTGACTATTGAGAGATGGGTCTGTCCTTTCTGATAATATTGCACAAAAGTAATTGGACAGTAGTCTCTACTGCAGTGGCATGTTAGCAAGTATGGATTTCTTTCCATGGCTAAGGGAAATGCTTTCCAGTGGATTCAGTGATATAATGCATGGTATAGTCCTGAGCGTTAGCCTTAATAATTGAAGAGTAATATAAATCGTGTGCCAGATGAAGCCATGAGGAGGGTTTATGCTTGCATTGTACCTATGAAATCTGGTATTACGCTCGAGAGTGATGGTAACAGTTCAATCTTCCTTTTCTGAGGGATTAAGTGTATCAGCTTTTGGGAAATTGTGCGAATCTTTTCAATGCCCCTCTGTAAGCTTGCTACCTGCTGTGCTTCGTTTCTGAATCCAGTGTTATCGTTTTCCTCTCTAAAAACTGTTTATTGTCTCATTCATCTGTACATCAGATTACTTCATTCCAAAAATCACATAACTCTTCTGAGAAGAATATGCCCCCTTGTGCGGCTCCCTGAGGATTCCTTTCTTAGCCCCTTGTTGTAAACAGCTTATACAAGCATGACATGAGACATGGGTTCTGTAAAATCCTTTCAGAGTTGTTTATTAAGCTGTCTTGATCTCAGATTATCTGTCTCAGTGATGATTCACTGGCAGCTCAGCACCTTTCTTCGGTAGAAACCTTTGCAGACTGGAGCACAAACTGTGACTTTCAACAGTGGATGAGTCTGGTGTTATTTAGCACAGGTGTTTCTCAGTTGTTTCCTTGTACAACGTTGAGGAAGTGCACAGCCCGATGCCTTGGGGGGAGTGTCTAATATCAGCACATTCTTGGGTCTAATAATTCCTACAGATGCATGGTGTGGGAAGGAAGGTCTGTGTGCAGAATGTGAAGGCAGTAGAGCAGCAGTCCCTGTGGATTTTGGGAATAAAGCAGAGCATGCCCAAACAGTCCCTCTTGCCTCCTTTAAGACTTAAATTCTACCTTGTTCTGCAGTAGGGCACTTCAGCATGTTCTGATCATCCCTGGTGCTTCCAGGGTTTTTTTGTCTTTACCAGATGTATCATAAGTAATACTACTGACAAAAACTATGTGCCTTTTTTTTTTTTTCTTAATAGAATGAGATTGGTAAAATAGCCAGAAAGTAATCTTTTTAGTAGTGTTTAATGGGAATGTTAACTGGCCAGAGGCTGGGCAATCACGGCTGCAGGTACATGGATACTCTGGAGGAACCTGCTTTGTAGTGGATTTGAGCACACTCAGGTTCAGCCCACAGGTAAATCTTTGTCGAAAGTGTTTTGTATGTGAATATTTAGATGGAAAAAAAAATCTTTAGTAAGAGCATGCATAAAAAATGCTTTCAAGATGAATCATTAGATAATTTCTAATATTGCTGTAGATGACAAGTGTGAGAGAAGCTGAGAGGCGTATTTTGTGGGAGCAGATTTAAGCTGAGTTGATCATTTGTATCATTATGAACTCTTGTTTTGCACAGGTAGTGGAGAACATTTTTTTTCCCTTGACTATAACATCTGTACAACCTTAACTGTGCAGTCTAAGCACAGTTTAAGCAAACCACAACACTGAGAATAACCTAGACTGCTTTGGTTTTAGTTTAAATGTGATTATTTTAAGAGTTCAACTTAGTGGACAATGGTGTTTGGAGCTCAGAAATGCAATATCACCTCAGTGTGCTGGATGAATTTTGTAGTGCCAGTGAACTGCCTGAGGTGTGGAGTGCACTTTCTTCTGCAGGATCCTGTTTGAGCTGACACCTCCTATGACTGGCAAATAACAAAGTCTGCTCCTGATGGAAAACATGAAAGTCTTGCTTGCAGGGATGAGATGTGTGTTTTGCTTTAAAGAAGATATGTACTAGAACAGACCTTGTAAATGGATTATACAGCTGCAAGGTACTTGCGGCAAATCCTGGATTGCTACGTTTCCATCTGGAATGCCATACTAAATTGACTCAATTTGTGGACCATGCAAACTGCAGAGCCTCTTCACGGGAACACTTGGACATGTGCTCTGGGATTTGGCACTGGCTATTCCCGGCCTTTGTAGGCATCCTAAGTAGAAATGATTAATTGCTCAAAATTGTAAATTTAAAAGAAAATTTTCTTTCCTGTGAAAGTGAGAAAATATTCACATACAAACCTTAAAAATTGATTGTCCTTGAAGTTAATTTGCCTTTTTTTTTTTTTTTTAGTGGTAAAGTAGACGTGATCAGAAGTGAGTGTGTTGCTATGACCTTGACTGGTGAAGCCACAGCTGTCCCATGAACTGACTGGGGCACCTTTTCCTCAGGCTATGTAGCTGAAGTCTGTTGTGTAAGTATGAAAACAGAGGGAGTTTTGGGCAGTGAATTGTCTGCGAGGAGTGCTCAATCTCATGATCTGCACACACATCTATCTTGAAACTGTTCCTCCCTTGGAAGGAAAGGGGTGAAAGGAACTGTGTTCAGATTCACAAGAGTTAGTGGCCTTTCGTTTTCTTGTGGTTGCTTAGCTTACAATATTTATTGGCAAGTGATTTGCACATATATTTCATCTGATAGTATTTTTCCAGTTGGCAGAATGCCTAGATCTGAGAAGTATGTGCCTTTTATGAACACTGCTTTAAATCTAAATAAATTAAATTAGAATGTTGCTTTTCACCTGTATGCATGTCTGTCAGGGGTTGGTGACACTACCTGTGTCACCTAAGGAGGTCAAGCCTCCTCAATGTTTTTTTCTTTTCAGCTTGGAAGTTAAGAAAATATCTAAGAAAAAAAGATCTTGAAAACTGAGAGAGCAGAGCAACTGTAGAGATAAAGTGGTAGGTGGGAAGTTAACTAAGTAAATTCTATTGCCTTCAGGCCCTCTCATGTTATGTGAGTTTGCATGTAATTTGCAAAAGTCGTTGAAAAATGGAATAACAATGTGAACATTAAAGTGTAAAGAATCTAAGCGGCCACAAGGTGTCCCCACTGTTCCATGCTGATGCATCCTGATAGGCCGTTTATCCCGTAGTGCAAAGCTTGATATACTTCTTAAATATGGTATTTTATATGTTGCAGGTTTTAGCATTTATTTTTATATTTCCAATGCTTATTTGTCAGGGCAACCAATTAAAATCTAATCTGATGGAGGGGGAAGGGGAAAAAAGGAGCTGATTTGCTTGGCTTGCTTGCTTGCTTTAGGTCTGAGTTCTCTTTTAACTTCCAGAGACTGGGTATGAACAAGACTTGATTTTTCTGAAGTAACAGTTATTCATTCCATGTGAGTGCAATTTGGTTGCTGAAATTAGAATGAGAATTTATTCAGAAAGATCGTTTTCTGTCCACTTCTAAAAGCCTGCTACAGCAGTTTTGTGTGTTGACCAAGAAAGTGAAGTGGCATACTTAGATAAGGGCTTGTCTGAACAACACTGGTGGCATCAAGTTAAGGGGTGAAAGTAAAAGTAATGTTTTTAGGCTCTTAGGGTAGCTTACTTTGGATATGGTTTAATTTAAGCAGAAGTGAGGCATTCTGCAAAATAAATGCACCCAAGTGGGAAGCTGGTGCAGAGAATAGCTTATAGTTATAAAACTAACACCCTGGCTTCTGAATGTTATATGCGTCCCAAACCTCTGCATGTACAGTATGTGATGGCTCAGACTGTGGCTGATACTGCACAAGGATATGGGCCCCACTCCTGCAAGTGTTCAAGGCCAGGTTGGACAAGACTTAGCACAGCCTGGTCTAGTGGAAGGTGTCCTTGTCCTCAGCAGGGGAGTTGGGACGAGGTCATCTTTAAGGTCCCTTCCAACCCAAACCATTTTATAATTCTCTAAAGAGTATAAAGCATAAGGAGCTCTGTATTAGGGCTGGGACTTCATGTTTTACTAAGACCTTGCTGTTACATGTAGGCTATGGCAGTGATGCTTTCCTTAGGAATTCTTTATAGCTACGTTAACTATATCCAGTTGCTTTTGATTTTCAGCACCTCTGAAAATCACAAGGTGTGTTTTGAAGTCAGATAGTATTTGAGATGAGAAACAATGACATTTTGGGTAGCCTGTTGTGCTTGAAAATCCTTGCAGTGAGGCTTTGTATGCTGGGTACGCACAGACATGTTCACAATAGTATTTTTTACATGCGTGTGGCCATTCAGACTTCCAGGAAAGCCTGAAGAGCAAACTCTTCTTTCCCAAGCAACTTACTGCTTTTGTTTGTCCCTTCTACAGTGCAGGAGCTGTGCATTACATTTTTGTATCAGTGGCATACCTGCCTTTTCTTCTTGAACTGAATCATGCAATAACAGCAGTGTTCTGCAGTCTTGTTTATCTGGTCGCTTCCAGGCTTGGATTGTCTATCCTATTTCAAATAGCTCTATAGGCCAGACTTATTTAAATAATTACAGTAATTATGCTGCAAACAACAGATGACTGGCATTTCACCTCGAAGTGCTTCTTTGGGAGTTGGTGATTTTGAACTTCCTTTCTTAAGAACTGCTCTTAGAAGTAAGCTTGGAGTACAGCACTGAGTTAACATATAAGCTAAGTCTATTCTTGTCCATAAGGACAAGCAACCCAAATCTCTGTGATTGTATATGTGTGTCATGGGTCGATGCTGGCCAGATGCCAGGCACCTACCAAAGCTGCTCACTCACTGCCCTCTGCAGCTGGACAGAGGAGAGAAAATTTAACGAAATGTTCATGGGTTGAGATAAAGGCCAGGAGAGATTGCTCATCAAATGCCATTGTGGGCAAAACAGGCTCAACTTAGAGATATGAAGTGAATTTATTACTAACAAAATCAGAGCAGGATAATGAGAAGTAAAATAAGCCCTTAGAACTACCTTTCCTCCATCCCTCTCTCCTTCCAGCTCTACCTCCTACCCCAGTGGTGCAAGGCGACAGGGAATGGGGGTTATGGTCAGTTCATCACCTGAGGCCTCTCCTGCTGTTCAGGGAGAGGAGTCCTTCCCCTGCTGCAATGTGGGGTCCCTCCCACGGGAGACAGTTCTTCATGAACTTTTCCAGCATGAGTCCATCTCACAAGCAACAGTTCCCTGCAAACTGCTGCAATGTGAGTCCATCCCGCAGGCAACAGTGTCCCTCAAACTGCTGCAGCGTGGGTCATTCTTCCGTAGGGTGCAGTCCTCCAAGGACAGGCTGCTCCAGTCTGGGAGCAGGGCCCCTCTCTCCTTGGGTCTCCCATGGGCTCACAGCCTCCTCCAGGCATCCACCTGCTCCGGCAGGTGGGGCTCTTCCTTGGGCTGCAGGTGGATCTCTGCATCCCCTGTGGATCTCCATGGGCTGCAGGGGCACAGCAGCCACCTCTATGGCTCCCCCTCTACCAAAAACCAGGCCATGCAAACCCAATACAATGTGTTTATTATTAAAAGAGCTTGCGGGGAGACAAATACTTTCTCTTTTCTAGCATGCTATACCTTCTGGGTTTTTTATGTGGAAATATAAGTTACTTCTTTTGTGTCTCTGTTTTTCATGACCAGTGTGAAAGGATTTTTTTAAAGGAGACATATGCAATATTACATACTTTGATATTCCTGCTGGACCAGGTTCATACTACCGCTACTGCTGCCTGCTTAGTCAGTTGTCTCATTGACATCAGAGGTAGTTTTGCATGAAAGAAAACCTCTGATGGAGTTGTTAGCACTATTCAAAACAATGGGACTCTTACCTGTCCAGAGACTGCAAATCCTGGCTTGGATCTAGTCTTTCAACTCTTGCATTGACTGATGTGAAGGGTTCTGGTGATGAAAGCTGATCACCAAGTAGATGAAACTTTCACAGTACTTTTGGAACCAAAAAGCTGCGGTTGCAATACAGTGTGTGCAAGCTACCTGTGAGCTGGGAATTGCTGCATGGGTAACTGGGCTGTTTAAGCTTTGAGTGGTCAGGTTTCGTAAGGAGCCTGCAGTGCTAACAATCAAGAATCTTGTAAGGATCTTAGTGCTTGGAAGAGTGAACTGCATTACTAAATGCACTGCAGCAAAGGAAAAGGCTACCTTACAAGCAGGGGATTTTTATGCTCTGAAGAACTGTGAACAGTTGCTCTTGAACAATGTGAGACAGCACATATTGGAGGAATAATTGCCCTTCAGACATAAACTATACAGTATAAGGGTTGCATGCTTGCTTCATAATACTCTTTGTGTCCCCTTGGTTGCTGCCTTCTGGGTTTTTTTGTCCTGCATATACATACCTTCCTGGAAGGGGGAATAATTAGTGCAACTTTTCAAAGACAGAGCTAGCTGCCCAGAGGTTACGAATTCTCTCATTTTCTCATTCCCTGGCAGGAGTGAGGCAGGAGATGGAGTACCTCCTTAGGTGGGTTCAGGTTATGTTCCCCATCTCATTCTATACCTCTGTCCCCATAAATGGTTAGGAGAAGGCAGCAATAAGAAATGTCATCTCAGGCCCTCTACGTACAGTATGGCAATGATGGCATGACTCTTTCAGCTTTGTGTGTGATTGTGTGGCACAGGAATGCAGTGATGCTGTGGTTGGAGTATAGCAGCTCCCAGCTTGCTGTGGTAATGGGGATTTGGATATTGCTGTCTCTGAACTGGGGAAACGTGTGCCATGTCCTCAGCCAGCCTGACTTTGGGAAAGAAAAACTGAGTGAGGAACACTGCGTGTCCAGGTGATTTGCCTTCAAGTTAGCTGGTCCAGTCTTGACAAAAACCCAGGAGCAGAGACAGATAGGAAGGTGTGCTCATAGCCACATTGTCAGGAAAAAAAGCTTTCTCCCAGGAGATGGCACATTTCCACTAGGTTTGTGACAACACAGCTGTGTTGGCAGGCAGACTCCAGTCCCCTAGGGGGTCTGAAAAGGAAATTCTGTCTTTCACCTTTCATTCATCCTTTGATGAAACCAGACATCTCCTGGCAGGCTCTGGAATGGTAAAATAGGTATGAAAGGAAGCATTCCTCTAACTGTTAACTAGCTGGGGCTGCCAGTTGGTACTTAACTAACATACCTGTAGATGTTAAATTCTGTTATTATATCAAGTTGGGAAGCTGGGGAGGGGAGAAGAGCGTGCTGGAGGGGAATGGGAAGGAGAGACCACTGTCATCTCTCAAACAAGGTTGGGGAACAATGTGTTTTAAAGTCCAGAGAGTTGCTGTTAAGTTGAACCAGAGCTAACGTTACTGTTATTAAACTTTTTTGTTATATGTGAAGAAGACATTGAATACTTTTGAATTCTAAAAGTGTCCTCACTGTTCTGGGGAGAACTGGATAGAAGTAAGTAAAGAGTTTGTGAGAGTATCTGTCTTTTAAAAGAAAATGTGTTTTTGTTGATCTCTGGTTTACATGACCTAGTTAGCTAATTAAGGTTCTTAGAGTTCTGCAGATATTTAATAATAACTTTGTGTTGTAACTAGCAGTTCTTCAAAGAAAAACCAAGATTCAACAAACACATTACCATTGATGATTTGGTGAACTGACAGCAAAGATAAGTAAGGCTGCTGTGCCAGCTTCTGCCTTTTCTGCCTTGTTTGCTTCAAATGCTGCCCAGCAGTTATTTAAGTGTATTGTAGGTAGGTAAATAAATTGGACCTTTCTTTTTCAGGTGACATGTCTGACAGCTAGCTGTTTTCTTGTTGCCTCTCATGCATTTTTTTTTTTTTTGACAGCAGCTCACCTGATGGAGTCGATGTGGTGTTTTGGACACAAGTCTAATGTCTATTGTTAAACCAGGAAGTCAGTGATGCATAATCTCTTGAATTTAGTTAATGTTAAATTCTTATTGCTGTACCCATTCTTTCTTATACCTTTTTTTGTTGTTGTTGTTGGGTCTTTTTGTTTGGTTGGTTTTTTGTTGTTGTTTGGGGGTTTTTGTTTGGTTTTGGTTTTTTTTGTTTGTTTTCTGTTTGTTTGTTTTTTACTGTAAGGGTGGGCCACATTCTCACGGAAGTTGTCAAGGATGCAGTTATATTTAAAACCACATTCAAAACCAAATGTACTTCAAATCTGTTACTTAATTGCACAGTGATATGTAACAACACTCAGTTCATCCACATACACAAATGTGGGGTTTGCATTGGCAATTCTAACAGGAGATTCGGGAAACTTAGTCTTTCTCCCTGGTGATGGTATTTGAAGGTGAAAAATATGCCCATATACTTATGAAAGCTGGCAGAAAAATCTCTTCTACAATAACAATGGTTATCCTCTTGCATCCTTACTCCCTTTCAGTATGCACTGTTGAAAATGGATAATTGAAATCGGAGTCAGTACAAACCACAACAGTCTTCCTGAAAAATGTGAAAAATACTTTTAACAACTTTTTCAAGTAGCTTTAAGCTGTACTTAAGGGTAATATCAGGAAATCTCTGGCAATCTTCTACAGAACCTGCAGAGGGAATAACAAGCATCTTGTAGACTTAATGCAGTTCCTTCAGGAGGTTTTTTGAAGGCAGTGTTTGGACTTCATATGCACACAGCATTCACGAAGAGAAGTATCCCTAGGCAATTATTTACTCGCATCAGGAATTTCCACTCTTGCCTGAAGGAGAAAAGCAATGCCTGAACTTTCTTTTGCATGAAATTGAAATTTCAAAACCATGCCATTACTAAATGTGTCTGGTGTGTTTCACTGGAGCATGGCAGTATCTCTTGAACAAGCATCAGTATTGTAACAAGATGGTTAATGGATTAGTGCTTTCTAAATGTGCCCAGTTGGCTGCACTGTAGATTTATAAATGTTGTCTTAAATACCTCCCTCTCATGGCTTGTTTCCTGAATTAGTACTTCACCTGAGCTTGAAGAACTTTTAATTTCTTGAGATGTTTCCAAAGTTCTGGTATCACATCTGTGAGAAAAAGACCTTAGAAAATCCTCCTCAACCAAGCATAAAGGTCTACAGCTTTTTCTTTTATATAATGTGTTGAATACGGAAATTGTGAAGTTAAAGGGTTTTGTTAGTCTGTCTCTTTGTCATTTGCAGCATAGTTTTGGGCAAAAAGCAATTTTTTTGGTGCTAAACCAGTTCTGGAGTTAGGGTAGGGGATATTTGAGCTGGGTACGACCACAGGTGCTGGCGTCCCATGCTGCTAGGGGTCATCTCCTTGTCATGCTGCCTCTGGCCCTGGGTGAATGCACAGAGGGGGAAGGAGTCAGGGAGGAGACTCCCATCCAGCCAAAACAGGTGCAGAGGATGGCCCTGCACCATGATCCCTGCTCTGCAATGGGGCCCACTGCTCCATTGTCCACCCTGGCAGGGCACTGGACCTGTGGGGACAAGTGTGGCAAAGCCAGTGGGACTCGTGCACTGTGGGGACAAGTGTGGCAAAGCCAGTGGGACTCGTGCACTGTGGGGACATTAAGGATGGGTGAAAGGAGACGAAGGAAACGGGTCTAGTGGAAGGTGTCCCTGCCCATGGCAGAGGGTTTGGAACTTGATGGGTCCTTCCAACCCAAACCCTTCTACGATACGTGGCTGAACTCCAGTAACTTCATAATGCTGTGACCTCTTCTGAGGTACACTAAAATTAAAACAAGAGCAGTGCACTGTCACAGATCTCTAGTATGATTTCTACCAGTGTGTTCCCAAGGAGAGATCTAGACCCCTCCTGATTTGAAAACTGTTTTGATTTGATAGGTTCTAGCAGTTCTACTTGTTTCATATCTCTAGCATTAAATATAGTAAACTGGGAATTATGTTTCAGTAGAAATGACACATTACATATCTTTCTTAGGATAGGGCATACCTATCAGTTTATGGATTACTTCGTTAAAATATTCTCTATTATTACAATTACATATTGCTTCATCAAACACAGTATTAGCATTAAACATGCACAGAGGAACAGTGTTTAGTAATGCATAGCATTAGCAAACAGCATTACTTGGCAGTCTGACCACCCAGCTTATAACAAAGGCTTTGCCTTTCACATCAGTGAGATCTTTGTATTGCTGCCAGCATGCTCTCCACAACACTGCTTCATGGTTGTGTAAAACTTGTGAGAGGAGAAGACTTAGAGAAATAACAGGCTATGCCATTATGCATCAAGATTGTACGCTGCTTATCATAAATGAAGTGCTAAGTACTGGCTGGGTCATCAAAGAGATTGCATGTGTGAGTGGATGGCTGCGTGTTTAACTTCTTCCTTGTGTTCCCTTAGTGTAATATTGTTTTAGTTGTTGAGCCCTGAGTACTTTCACTAATACTTGCTGTTTTAGCTACTGCCAGTTTTGACTGAGTAACAGTCACAATGAGTAGAAATTTTCTAGACTTGATTTTACTTAGCTATCTGAGAGCTAATAAAGTAGTTTTATCCTTCTTACTTGGTACTTTCAAGCAGTTTCCAGGTTACCTGGATTTATACCTCTGAAATGTGCTTGATCAAGATTGGAGGGCAACAGTTTTAACAAAGATTTTAATTAAAAAAAAGTATCTTATTTAAAATTAAGTAGCTTCTTCTCTATTATATAGATGTATAGCAGTTTTCCCCTTTTTCTTGTGCCTATCAATGATGTTTACTTCAAATATACCTTAGTTATTGCAGTGGAATGAAAAGAAATTACAATATGTGTCTGCATAGGCAAAACAGTGTCTTGACTTAAAGCCAATGATAAAATAATTAATGACTTCAGCTATAAAAACCTGAAGCAATAATTTTTCCAAACCACTTTCTTTTGTCTGGAAAATCAGGAATCTGTTTTACAAAATAGTCTGGAACCTTAAGGAAACTTACAGGTCATTTAAACACTCTAGTGCTACCCTGACAACAACTAGAGACCATGACAACTTTATTTTCAGGTAAGAACCTCACAGTTCTTATTATCAGTGAGCATTAACACCTTTTATATTAGACAAGGAACACTAACGTATTAGTATTACAGAGAAAGTTGTGCAGCTGAAAATAATAGCTTCCTATTTCCTATACAACTTAGATAGTGGTAGTATGTGTATTTACTTATGTGGTCTATGAGCACTTCAGTTTAACTGCACAGGAGACTTTTGAAGGCATTTGTTTCTTTGTTTAGCTGCTAAGACTTTGGGGTTTTTTTGGCTTTTTGGGTTGTTTTTTCTTTTTTTGTTACTGACAGTCAGTCAGTAACAACTGTTAAAACTGATAAGCAGTACTCAGCAATCAATAAGCTTGCTTTCAAGGCTGACTGAGGTGCTGGTAGTAGTGTCTGTCAAGCACAGTTGTTGTCTGTCACACCAGTTCCACATTTTATTTTGGAAGCCTCAGATGAAGTCACTGTATGACTACAAAGAGCAATGAGTGAGCAGAAATAAAATTCTAGAATCCTGATTTTTACACTTTAAGAAAATAAGGGAATCTGTAATCTGCTACAAAAATGTGGAATGAGAACTGAGAAGAAACAAAGAAGCTGCAGTAATCTGAAAACAACAGCAAGTGAACTAGGAGCTGTGCTCAAGGGTTAGGGGGGTTGCTGACTTTTAGACCTCTGCCTACTAGGTCATTAATGCCTGGCTTCAACCTTTGATCTTTCTGCAATTCTGGAAGCTCTCTTCATTTTTTTCCAACACAAGGCCAAAATTGTGTGATTACAATAAGGCTGTTGTACTGAACATCCCACATATGGATGCAGCACAGAAGACCCAGAGAAGTGGCTTATGTTGCAAGAATGCAACAGTCTACATTGTAAAATGTATATTAATCTCAAACAGCCTTTGTTATGTGAATAAGGTGTGATTGTTTTTGTTTAAGCAGAGCTTTTTTTTCAGGAAGGAAGTTGCACCTCAGAACCAGATAAAGGATGGATAATCTAAGCTCCACTGTGACACGTTAGGCAGGGAGGAAGGGGCTGTTTGTCAAGCCAGGACTGTTGGAGAGCAAAGCTCTTGGAAGACAGTGAGGAGCAGCAACATGAGACTACAAAAACTTGGGCCCAGCAATGCTGAACTATAAGTGTAGTGAAACTCAGACGTCCTTGCTGTTAACTCCTAACAATATTATGCCTCAAAAACCACCAGACTTGATAAATTGTGCACAGCAGATTAATTAGAGACTTGTCTTACTTGAAATTACACATATCTCAGGGAGAAGTGTGTCCTCTGGGGCAGGGCAGGAGATGCTGGATGCATTTATTTCTTAAGAAAGGTTCCCCTGTTTAATTTTTAGGAAACATTTTCCCTTGGTATTTGAGTGAGTTACATAGTAGTGTCTTTAGTGATTTCTTGGATTGCCGTGCATGACAGCTTTCCCCGTTGCTTTTTATGGGTCAGATTCTTGGCCATTTCAGGGTATCATTGACCATTCAGGAGCATCACTGTAGATTTGGGAGTACAATGTAGAGACTGTAAACCCCGTGGCTTCCCCAGTGTCTTTGGGGTTGTTCTGATTTGTGGAGTAGGGTCAACGTGGGAACTCTAGCCCCTTTCCTGAGGCTGCAAAAGAAAATAACTTGGAAATACTTGTATTGCCTGATTACCCAAGGCTACCCTTTTACGTATTTGCTAACATGTTACCCTTTCCTACTTCTATGGAAATGCCTGATTTTTTTCCTAGCTTTGCTTTTATTCTACTCCACCACCACTGACAATCTGAACCATGGGTCTAGTAAGCTAATTGTTCCCAGAGCACAGTTTTTGAACTACTTGCCGGCTCTGACTGAAGCACAGACATCTCGTTGGTGTTGCAGCACCTCTTCATCTTCCTCCTCATCTGTCTGTAGTTTGGATGTGCCATCCATCTGTCCCTCCTACCTCCCTTGTGTTGCTCAGAGAGCCTATCCAGGAGTAGTGGGTGAAGCACAGAGTCATGGAAACAGGAGCTGTGTGTGCCACACTCACAGGGTCTTGGAGCATGTTGGGGCTGACTCCAAGGCAGACTCATTCAAGCTCAATCTTGCCTTTCAGGCTTAACCACTGTCAGGCTCTGTCTTGTCCCACATACCAGCACCTGGACTCACATGGGGTTACAGAGGAGAATCCCAGGATGTCTGTGCTGTAAACAAAGATGTAACTGTGGAATCAAATACTGAAATCTTTTGAAGGTCTTGTAGGCTGGAAGAGTTGTGTCATGAAATTTCAGTCAGTTCAGTCCAATGACTTTTAATATTTTTATTTTCCATTTTTTAAGCATAAAACTCAAAGGGGACCATTAGATTATCTTTCTTGGTCACTATCTGACACTTAGTCTCACTACCAACCTACTTAGCAAACAAAACTGACAAAATGTGTAATGAACTCTGATTAGAAGGGATCTTAGGACTAGTGTAAGCATTAATAACAATAGAAAAGTTCGGGAGTCACATTGTAATTGGGGGATGGTATCAAAAATATTACAATTTAAAAGAAAAAAAGTAGAAAAAGCTTGTTTTCTTTGAGATCACTCACTATGAAATATTTTTCTATTTGGCAATTATATCCATTTCCAGTATTAACAAAGGAACATGACAGCATAGCTAGGCTTCCTGTTAAGATGTGGTATCCCCATACACAGTCAATAGGCAGAGTGTATTTACCAGGAAATGACTGAAAATCTTCCTGGAATATGACAGATGACCTGTCCGGAGCCAGCTGTCACTGACAGTTCTGGTAGATGTAGACCTCTAATAGAATCCAGTAATTGGAGATATATTTTAATTAGTGGCAGCCCTCCTTTTGGGTTCAAAGAGCTGGATTAGTAACTTACTACTGTCAGTTGGAGAACTTCATTTACATACTGTATCTTGCCGTGTTCATTCTGAAGAAACTATTCGTTTCGTGTTGTTGTCATTTAAGCACTATCACTTAAGCACTACATCAGTGCCTGACAACAGGACAGTAAAAAATGAAGGTTCTTTAACAAAGTCAGGAACCCACAGGCCTGTGAATTTGGCTCATCTTTCTGCAGCGTTGCTGTGCAACTATGCATGCTTATCCTTGGCTACACTAGGTTTGATCTGTGTGAGTTTGCAGAAATGAATAGCTAGCCCAGTGGAGTCAAACTCCTTGTGGAAACTGGCTGCTCTGTTGCAGGGACTGCCAGTTTTATTTCAGGAACAGAGGAGGCGGATGGAGCTGAATACGGTAAAGAACTGATCTGTTTACTGTTTGGGAATGGTTTTATATGTGCACATTGTTAAAAGTTTGTCGTGGTACAGAGAGTCCTCGGTAGAACTCAGTATGTAAAAACTGCAGCCAGCATGCCTTGCCTGTGCCATACAGAACAAGTCAAGCAAGGTGGGACCCTGGAAACCAAGAGCAGGCAGGATGTTCCCTTTGCAGGAAGAAGCATGCCTGTTGCTCTTAAAACCCCGTAACTTGAGTTACTGAGCCCAGCTAGTCTGCTGTGTGGGTGGGGAGTCGGAATGATGGAGACACTAGAGGTAGTGTTTCTCTTCCTTTTTAGTTTTCCACTGCTGAGTGGTGCAAAGGCACTCCCCCATATCCTGAAGCTGGCTGTGATCCCGCAGATGTCTTAGTGCTGTGTTTGTGCTACAAAAGGCAAATCTGCCCAAGCAACTGTAAAGTCATCCCTATCCTTTGAATCAGTAATGAACTAGTGCTGAGCATTCCTGTGCAGGGTGGGGTGAGGCAGGGAAAGGCAAGTGGGCCCAGGACATAGCCCAGGTGCTCAGCTTGGACTGTCTCTAGTGACTACCAACCCTCCCAGCATTACTGCTGCTTACTCTCACACTGCTGCTCGCCCTCAATTAGCCCACCTGCTTCTCTGGCCTTGAATGGCTCATTTCCGCTTCATGTCATGCTTCTTGTATACCTGAGCACAAGACCCAGGGGCAGTTAAAGTCTCTCACAGGTTGGCTGCAGTCGCATTTTCTGGCTGCAGTCACATTTTCACCTCTAAACTCTCCCCAGAACCCATGGTTGGGAATATTGAGAAAGTTTTAATAAATCTCTAAAGGAAGTCCAATACATGAGGTGACGTTTGTCCTTGCACACAAACGCCTCAGATTCATGGTCACATTAGCCTGGCAGAGGCCAGCACTGTGTGTGAGTGAGGTGGTCCTGCTGTCCTGGTTGCTCTTCCGTCTGCTGTACTGACCCCTTCATGTGCTGGTGTGTGTGTACTTGTGGTAAACCGTGCGTGCAGCAGAGTGGCTTAACAGCGAAATGACAGTTTGGTGCCCTTGAGTAGTGCATGTCTGTGTGCAGTTGGCACACACGGAGTTACGTAAACCTTAAGGTGTGTTCAAGAAGCAGGGTGAGACAGTTGTGTGGCTTGAGGCGTAGGACTTAGGTTTGAGAAATGTGTTGCAACATTTTTGAAGTGGAGGAAAAGGGAGAATTGGCCTTTTTCCCCTCACTGCTGTCCCTGTGACGTGGAAACACGAGTTTGAGCTGTAAGGGTTAATTTGAAGATTTCAACACTAGGCTCTTTACATCCCACTCTTTATGCACTTTGGATCTCTGGAGTGACAGAATTTTAGATGGATTTTTCTTTTATTAGGGCAAGTGCAAACTCTTTCTAAGAGGGAAGACATTTTGATACTCAGAAACATTCTTCTGTGACTGAAATGCTGTATCTCTTGTGTCTCTGGTATTTGTACCCTTTTCTGGGTTGCTTCCAGGAGTATGCAGGAGAGAAGTAGTTAACGGCGGAGGAGACTGTCATGGGCTCAGGCAGGACTGGAAACAAAACCAGCTATGTAAAAATGCGAATGATCTCTTTCTCTTCCTTGTTTTTTGTTCTTTTTACAAGGTGATGGCAGACAGTGACTTGCTGGACTTCTGTTTCAGCTGCATGTAATATATTCTAGCATTGCAGGAGACACAAAAGCCATTATACTGAAGGTGTAAATTAGCTTGCACTCAGGACGGTTGCCAGATCACAGAACAGTGTGTGAAGCATAGCAAATGATAGAGCCGAGTATGCAGCAATGATGCTCAGCTCAGAGAGAGGCTGCCACCTTTTTACTCCAGTGATACAAGAATTGGCAAGGAGAGAGGGTGCAGCATCTTGGAGCTGTTCACGAAGAGGAGAGAAAAAGGCATTAAATTAGCATTTAGTGTCTCTAGCTGCCAAACTGTCTCACTTAGGCTGAATATCACTGCCAGGCTGTGTACTCTCAGCAGCATGTTTTGGAGCCCAAGGAGGCTGGGGAAGAGCTGGGAAGCAGCCACCGTGGTGCACTCCCTGACCGTGGCAGAGTGTGAAGGCAGGAGCTGGCTGCCAAGTGGTAACTTCTGCTGGATAGTTGAGCATCCAGCCCATCTGTGGAAAGCTACCTGGGATGTATATGGAGCTAAACTGAGTGACAGAATTCTAGTTCAAGCTTCATCTTCCAGCTCTGTACCATGAATAAAGGAAAGACAAGATGTCCAAGAAAAGTCTGCTTCCTTTGAAGTAATTAGGTTTTTTAAAAATAGCATTATCCTGACACCTAGGAATCGAGGACTGTAGTTGCATTGTACGGGACAGACACAAGGAAGTGTAGGTCAACAGTAAATAGCTTATTGATGGATACAGTTACTTGAACAGATTTACAAAGCTGCGTTGCCTTTTTTTTTTTTTTTCTTTTGCAATACTTTATCAAAGGTTTCATATTAGATAGCCAGATATATTTATTCTGTTGGCAAAAGCTGCTTGGTGAATCTTGTTTTGGTGCAGGCTAGTCTTATTTGGAATCTTATGACCATGAATGTGTGTATCAAGTGTGTGTATATATACTGGAGTGTATATTAGCAGATTATTATCCTTAGAGTTGTTGTGGATTTTTAGGTATGCTTTAATCTCTTGCTGCCTCTTCCCTGGAAGACTGATTTTTAAGTAGCAAAGCTGTTTAAAGCTTCTTAAGTTTTGGGTTTTGTTCCTTTTTAATTTAAAAGGAAAGCACTCCATGCACTTTTATCTCCTAACCATTGTTCACCACAGCCGCAAGTAACTGTTTACTCTCATTGTTTAAAATATAGCCATTATGATAGGATCTTGTTCTGCAATGTTCAGCTGTGACTCTGGTGCTAATTTATTCAGTTAATCATTAAAAGAACAGTATTGCTGACCAGTAACAAAGCAGAGTTTGAGACTGAAATGAAGCTGCTGCACAAGCTTAAGGTGGAAACTAATATAGGAATAATAGCAATAGACCACCAGCTGGTAGGAGTAGTCTTTTATAGCTGTTTACTTTGGGAAGTAAAAGGAGAAAATAGTTTGGAAAGAGGAAGAAAAGTACTTCTTAACTCTCTACATGGTGTGAACTTGGTCCAACTCCTCTACTATGATATCTAACATTTAATGTTACCTATTCATATAATAGATAATGTTAGAAATTCTTGTTTACCTATACTTGCTTAAAAATGAAAGTGTTTATGGCACAAGCACATTGTTCTGACCTTCAGTGTTAACATTAATTGAATTTCCCAGTACCCACTCTCTGAATCATAACTGAAAGACCTTTGATTTATGATAGCACATCTTTGCATTTTGTGGGTTTTGTTTGTTTTGGTTTTTTTTTCTTTTAACAACTAAAAAGTTAATAATATTTAACACAGCTACATTTAGTAGTGATAGCACAGGATTCATCCTACTGAACAACAGTGAATACTGGGAGAAACCTACATCATATAAGTATGATTTTGTGGCTAAGGCCGTGATTGTCCATTTTGCAGCTGAGTTAGGCAAGTATTTAGTATGGTCTGAAAAAAGCCGCTTCCTTTTTCTGTGCTTAAATCTCCAAAAGCTAGATGTGGTGGACACTTCCTTTTTCTTATGCTTGATCATTTGTCAGTTCAGACTGAGGATGGTCCAGTCTGGTATCACCAGCTGGAGTATCACCATGTTCCCCAGTACAACTGAGATTTTTTAGCTTAGTGGAGGAACTAGAAACCATTCTGGTACGGGAACTAAGGTCATTCAGAAGTAACCTACCAGGCTGACTTTTGCAGCCACTTGATCTGATTGATTCTAAAAGACGAATTAGGGGTGCTGACAGGAGGAGACTTTTGGGGACCAGCCTGGGGGAACTATCAAGTATTCTCTTATCCTGAGAAGCTCAACTTTTGTTCCTCACTTTTTAATGCAGTTTTCACGATTCAGCAATCTCAGGATTGAGAGAAGTGCCAGACTGATGTCTGTAGGCGGCTTTGTCTTCTATGTCCCTTCACTCTGTCTGCTATCCATAAGTGTGACCCTGCTTGACAGAGGTTAAAAGTACTTATTCCTGCATATGCCATCTTTGGATCCTTTTTTCCCAATTCATTTTGTGTTGCATGTTTGTGATGTGGCCTGGTGCTACTTGTGAACTTGTTACTCGGTGTCCTGTGTCGAGGCCCAGCTGCCGCAGCGTGCCCAGGCCACTGGCAGCCAGCTCCATCTCACTACCCAGGTTAGAGTCTGGGTTCACCATTCCCAGCTGACGCATGGCCTAAGCAGTCAATGCAGTTTTTGCTTGTTTTGTAGTTGAAGAGTGCAGATGCTGTGCTTAGCTGCTGATGGGGAAGAAGGCCAGGGGATGTCATGCCTTATTTTATTACCAGGATGAAGGAGTTACTTCAGAAGTGTCAGATACAGATTAAATGCAGTCATTATGCCCATGTTTCTTGGTACAGCTATTAGTAAAATACTGGCTATCTCAGTCAACAATTTAATGCTGGTTTTCATGCTAAAGGCACTGAAGGCTTTTAAGATTGCTCTTAAAGGGTGTTTCTCTTATATGCTGTTTGGATACAGGATAATGAGATTTAGAAAACCTTTAAGAAGCAATTAGAAATAGAGGCGTGAACAGCTGTAAATTTCTATGCCGAAAAGTAAACATGCTGAAAGGAAGGCTGAACACTAATATGGGAATGGTCATGGGAGGAAAAGGCTTACATAGGTGCTTTCTCCAGCAATTGCTAGCAGCAGACTGGAGGAGGCATGTAAAAAGAAAGTAAGGGAATTACAGATCACCCCTTCTGTGTTCTCCGCTCTGAATCAGTTAGCAGCTAGAAGAGATCCCAGGGTGAGATGTTCCACATGAACTGCTGAATTTTACTAGCCATCGATCAACTTACCCTTCAAGAACATGTCTAATCACTTTTTGAAGGTATTTATAGTGTTGTTGCAGGATACCATGGAAGCTTAAAAACATAGAAATGTAACTGGTCTTTACATGAAAAACTCTGCCACCTGATGAGAATTAGTAGTAGTAAGTGAAATCATTTATGAGAGACCAAACAGACATTTCCTATACAGCTTCTCCTTTGCAGACTACTATCATGTCCCTTGGTCCTCTTTGAATGAAGAGAGACAAATTTTACTTCTGGTACTATAGGGAGAAATTGCAGGGACTGAGGAAAGACAGCCCTCAGCTCTGCATGCCATCAAAAAATTAGCCTTCTGTGCATAGCTATGATAAGTAACTGTTGGAGCATATCAACAATTTGACTTTACTCCAGAAGATTCTTTCTACACAAGGGTCAAGGGACAGCTGACACAGGGCAGTCATAAACCAGCTACTTATTGGTGACCATAAGAGTTATTAGGGATAATACCGTGTCCTGTGTGTAGGATATATCCTACATTAATGATGCTTTATATTTTCTCAAGTGTAAGAATGCCAGCTGTTACTATCTCTGTTTCACAGTGATAGAATGATAGGACAATTATTTCACCCATTAGGGAGAAGAACCCTAAAGGACCTGCAATCCTAACCATTACAGCCCCTTTATCAGTAGACTCAAGGAAACACAGTATTCTTTCAGGGATGCCCATACTCTCATGGGAACTGGGATATTTGCACATGTTTTGGTCTATGTTTACAAAAATGTTTCACATACAGAGACATTTGCTTTTATTCCTGAAAAAATGGAATGCCTGACTTAGCTTTGATACTCTGAACTCCTAACAATAGTTCCAGAAGAACATTCTTATTAAAGAGACTTAAAAAAAATTTTTTTTTGAGGTTAAATAAAATTTGCACTTGGACTTAACTGTGTGGTCCCAAGAAGAAAATGGTGGTCATATTCTTAGAGGAAGTCTTAAAGCACAGGTTGTCTCATTGCCCTGTGTTTTGATTCCGAAGGGAAGGACAGTGTTCTGGGGAAATATAAACAGTTATTGGGAAGTTTATATGAAAAAGTCTTACTAATTGCTTCAGTGTTTTCTAACTGTTCTAAGCTGTCTGAGGTGCCTGGGGGCTGGTGCCCACTCTCTGAAAGCTGGGATGCAGAACCCTTAACTTCCTTGATAAGGAAGCCCATCCTATTGTAGGGCTCTTAGCACCTGCTAGCTGCCCCTTCACACTCCGGAAAGGGAAAAGTCTTTTGGCCAGCTCTACAGAGGAGGGGGACGACTGCTGCTGTCTCCTGGCATGGTGAGCCCAAGTGAGAATGTCTTGAAGGAGGAGCAGGCACACTGTAAGGAAACCGGATGCTCTTGGAGTAACATTATCTGGCATTAGTATGTAGTTTTAAAAATAATTCTACAAGGAGGAGAACAATGCTATCACTAAGTAGTTGCAGCTTTTCTGCCAAACTTAGCTTTTCAGCAGCAAAATAAGTTTAAGAAATCCCTTCTTTAAACTGGTTTTTTTTTTTCTGATTTACACTTCACCCACAGTCAAACTTCTCTGTGTTTTTTATTTAGTTTCTGAGTCATACTTCTTCTTTCTCTTCTTAAATAACAGCCTTCCTAGTTTGGGAATAGCAGTACTACTGTACCTGTCAGTTCCTCTCTTCTGCATGAACTCTTGTTGCCCTACATTGCATCGTGCTGCTGCCCTGCAGCGAGGGTCCAGGTGCATCTACAGCCTGGGAAGCAATAGTCTGCTGTCACACCTGTCTAAACAGAGCTGATTCCTACCTGCTCTGGTAACACCTCCAAGTCCTGGGTCACCTCGGGGTAGTTACTGAGGGGACTGTTTGGTATACCCCGCACCAAGCTGACTTCCTTGTTTTAGAAGGGAAGATAGTCTAGAGGGATGAAAATGTCATTTGCTGGTATGGGTTGCTACTCTGTAACACTGTGAGCAAGAGCTGTGGTTTTCCTTTATGTTTCTACCTCTAGCACATTCAGGAAGTCTACAAGCACAACCTCTGCACTTTGCCTTTCGCCTCTGTGTCAGGACTCATCTCATACTATAGTTAGGCACTTAGGCTAGGACAGCAGTGCAAGATGAGAATCTGCTATGCTGGGCAAATGCAGTAGAAATTTAGGATAGCAGGAGTGTGTTCTGGAATGAAACGAGGGCTTGTTTTTTTACTAAAGATAATGTGTTGTTTGTTGCATTTGTTTCTTCTGCTCTTGAAGAACTGGAAGTATTTCCTTCAGAGTGTTGGTCTTTCTTGCTGGTTAGCATAGCCAAAATATCTTAATGGGACAACCAAATGACAGTATGTACCTTAACATAGGATATAACACATGAAAATGTTGAGTCCTTTCGATGGATGTGAGCATTATAAAATTTGGTAGTACTTGACAGAAGGCTTTGAGTTTTGCACTTTAATGGTATTGGTGTATTGATAGCATATTAATACCTGTTTCTTTTACCTTAATGTAGCCAGGAAGGGGTGCTGTCATATTTAAATGAATTCAGTAGGAACAGAAAGTGTTCCAGTACGCCTTTTGGAAACTAATGAAAAGTGTCCATGGCACTGCTTGGCTGGGACTGTGGTCTCCTTTGAGCAAATGCTGGAGTCACTGAGCCACCACAGTTGGGTTCACTGGCTAAATACCCAGCTTGCAGAGGACTCCTTTTGTTTTTTAGTAAGAGATAATCACATTGTTAGCATTTTTTTGATGTAGGAGTCAGAATTGCTGAGCTTGTTTGAAATTTTCTCTTGGTTCTCCTTTATTTTTGGCTTTTTTAAAAAATAGAAATGTAATAGTGACTGCATGCTGAAAGTACTTCCTTTGCTCATGGCATAAGAACGTTTTTCCTGTGCTGTGTGTGCATTTAGAGTGTGACCTAGAGCCCAGGAGTGATTCATGATGCCTTTGTAATGGGAACTTGACTCACATATGTCATGATGAATCAGCTTCCTAGGCATGGCGGATGCTGTTCTGGGAAAGAAACGTTCTTTGGACACGGTAGACTGTGCAAGCACACGTTCCTAGTCTGTCTTTCTGTGCTCATCCCAGCAATTACTCAGACTGTAAACCCATATCTAAACTGTATTACTATTTATGTAAATTAACATTTCAGAGAAACAGTATTTTGCCATTGGTTCGACTTCTCGTATGAATAGAAATTCTTGGGCTGCTTTTACAGAGCCTCGGGGTGTTCTTTTCTTCCCCTTGTGACACCATTACTTCTGGCTGCCTCAGGGGCAGCTTTGTCCTCGCGTCGCAATGACTCTGCAAAGAACAGATTTGTAAGTGGGAAAGTGTTGAAATATCAGGAAGAGTTTTTAAAGCATCACATTTGGGCTGAATATAGTAGGATGAAGTGGAAATGAAACAGGAAGGTTCAACTTAGGAAAGACTACCCATATTTTGGAGGGTTTCTTCAAGATTAAACTGACTTGACTCTTAAAATATCTTAGGTACCACTTTATTAACCTCAGTGTGTTCGGAGGATTAAGAATGATTTATCCTCTCTCCCCATTGGCCTAAGGAGAATTTGTGTTTACCTTCAGCTTCATGTTAGACATTGCCATAATGTCATTCCTATAAGAATGAGATATGTGACAAAAGTGACTTAGGAAAAATGCAGATCACCTTTTATGAAGTGTGGACTAGGCACAATTTTCTGTTTGCAGGTATACTTCTTGAAACAGATTATTATAGGGCATGATTTTTAACAATGAAGTATCTTAAATATTATAAATAAAAATTAAAATTACATTATTTTTTTGAAGGTCAAGTCAAGCATACCTACATTTCTGGTTAAGAACAAGCAAACTTTTTAGCTCTCAAAAAAATTCCGTAGGTGCTTTTTTCTTTACAAAAGTATCACACAAGCATATGTTAACTAATGTTCATTTTGTCATGTGCTTGGATTTTGTGTGTCTGTTTTTGGTCACGAAGCACGAGAACTGCAGTACTCGTCTTCAGAGTGTGCAAAATACAGGAGTACTCTATGTAGCGTATATAGTTAATGGAGATGATGGTATTCCTTAAAATTGAGGTTATCTGGCTCTTCCATGTAAATGATCACTTTTCAGATACTTTTAACTTGACCAAATTTTAATCTTTTGGACTGATGTTTGATCTGTGTCTGAGGGTCAAAATTTATGTCCATAAATTTTAGGGGAATTGTTTTTCTAAATCTGTCTTGCATTGGTTCCATATAATGGAATTAATTTTTTTTCAAGAGTTAGAAGTTTGCATCTGAAGAAGTTATGTTAAATGCAAACTGAAGCATGTTTAGAAAATACCAGATTTAAATTTTCTTTTGTAACTTGGAGTCAGTGGTTTACATGGAGTGAGTTACAGAGGCATTACCTATATACTTAGCATAGAGGATAAGAATAAATTCTGAATGTGTTGCCTTTTCCTGGTCTTAAAATTGAGAGCCAGACATGGTTGAAGGGAAAGGGGTTTTTGCCTCGGTATTTATTTAGGATCCTTGTGCACCACACCGTCCGAGTGGAGTGCGCCGAAGTGCCCACCGGAATGCACCCCCCGGGATGCCCCCACCGGAATGCGCACACCCGATAGATCGTGTGTACAACTTATAGGCCTTGCAAATTAGCACATCTATCAAAGATTCCCCAACGAGAGACTTGAATGAATCCCCCATCCTGAGGAGTCTCCCCCCTGGATGGGCCTGTCTCAGTTTACAGGATGTGTTCTAGAGAGGACCTTGGTGTCTGGGGCTGTCTGACCCTTAGACGCGAGGCTTCCAGGATGTTTGGTCTCCTGGCTTAACGCGACACGGGGTATCAGACTTAGGGAATTACAAGTATGTGGGCTAAAAGCACTAAAGATATATAAAAGCTATATAAAAGGCTATATAAAGGGGTATGTAAAAGGGGTATATAAAAAGGCAAAAAAATCATCATGGCATCAAATGCACAAATACTAAATAAGGGAGTGTTATGGAGAAGTGCTCCAATAATATAAGTAGAACTTTATAGCCTAATGAGTATGCAAAGAGAGTCACCTGAGATTGCAGCCCCCCTTGCCATGGGCAGGGACACCTTTCACTAGAGCAGGTTACTCAAAGCCCCATCCAACATGGCCTTAAATATTTTCTACGCTGGGGCAGCCACAGCGTCTCTGGGCAACCTATTTCAGTGCCTCACCACCTTCACAGTAAAGAATTTATTTCTAATATCTAATAGAAACCTGCTTTATTTCAAGTTTAAAGCCATTGCCCTTTGTCTTGTCACTACATGCCCTTGCCCAAAGTCCCTCTTCAGCTTTGTTGTAGGCCTCTTTGTACCTTTGCTGTAGATACTGGCAGGCTGCTAGAATGTCTCGTCGGAGCCTTCTCTTCTCCAGGCTGAACAACCCCAACTCTCTCAGCCTGTCTTCATAGAAGGGGTGCTCCAGCCCTCTCATTATCTTTGTGGTCTTGTCTGGACTTGCTCCAGCAGAATCACAGGAAGTCCACATCCTCCTTGCTGCTGGGACCCCAGAGCTGGATGCAGATTTAAGTTCGTGTTCTGTGAGTGGGTTAAGATGGGAAGTCAGATCCACATTTTTCAATAGCTAAAATGTCTCTGTAGTATGTCACTTCTATTGATGTAAGAACGTAACTGAGGAGAATATTGGAATGGGCTGGAATAATTGTTTTAAACTACTTTTATGTTTTCCTCCAGTAGCTCCTGATACAATGAAATGCAGGAGGGGGATCCACACGAGGTGATTCGCCTTGCTAGGGAGCCTACTGCCCTACTTGAAACAGAAGGGATAGGAGTGACGTATACATGCTGTTAATACCATCCACAGGGCATGAAATTCTCTTTTCAAATCTTGCAGCTAGTTCAGGAGCACTTCCATTATTCACAGGCCGTGGAGGCAGCACAGCACTTGCAGGCATCCAGGACATCTGTGCCACCCCTGTATCTGGACAGATGGCTTACAGTTCTGTGACAGTATGGGCTGTTGGTTGTTACAGCGTTGCTGAACTGTTATCAATCCTCTTCTGGTCATTGCTGGTGTATGTGAGTTGAACCCCTTGAAATAGCCTCATGAAAATGTCTTTTCTTACTTGAAAGCTTTGGGCATGGTACATGTTGCTGAGTGTCCATTTGCACCATGGTAGCACAAGCACACTTTGTTTCTATATCCTCTTCCAGCTGTTCTGAACATAAGCTGTATCTGTGTCCTTAGTCTAGCGTTTGAGGCTTGTCAACCTTACATGATAATTGCTTGAGGAGAAACAAGGAAAAGAAATACTGACTTATTAAAAAGCAGCAGTATTTGTTTCCAGTAGCTAGGGAGGGTAGGATTGATTTCCCTAACACATAGCAGCTTATACCAGCCTGTTGCCAGAAATAGATTTTGCAGACCTGGACCATTTCTTCCTATGATTGCAAGACCAAATGGACAAGTTGATCTGCAGCATCCTCTGTATGTGCTTAGGAGGTAGAATGGTACTGGCAAGGGGAAATGCAGGTGCTTTTCTTATAGCTAGTGAGTAGTACTGATGGTTTAGAAATGCTTTAGGAAGTAGAAATGCTTTTTGGGTTTAGGAGAACTTAAAGACAAAAAGCTTTTCTTTTTCTCTCAGCCAGTGTGAACTTGCACTTTACCTACAGTGGAGTCTGAAATCCAAACTTCCTAATGTATTGTATTTCTCTATAGACAAACAGCTTTCTTATCAGTCTTGATAGGAGTCAAATAACCTCCTGCATTCAAAAGGCAATGTTCACAACTGAGTTCTAATTTCAAAGCCAAGATCTTATTTGCTGTGAAGACTATCATGCTGCATCAGCTGAAATCGTTATTGGAAGACACAGCAGTAATCTGCTTCCACTCAAATGTTCCAGCGTGAAATTTTATTTTACGTTCCAAAGATGTCAGCTGCATAGCAGGCATTGTAACTTGCCAGAGGAATTTTGAGTTTAACAGCTGATACATTTTTGAAAGTCATATACGTCCCTTAAAATTGATAAAATTCTAATGACTTACTGAAATAATAGCCTTTTTTTTCCTTTTTTTTTTTTTTTTGACCTGGATGTTGTGCAGACATCACAGCTGCTGTGATAGTCATCACAGTGAGTAATGAGTACGGTGTAGCAGAAAAGCGGCCTTGCCCAGATGGTGGCACAGAAAACTGGAACTCCTCCCATACAAGCACTGACCGCACCTGGCACACTCTGTGTTTCCCAAAAGGTTCTCTGTAGGTTGTCAAGGCTTAAGTCATTTCAATTTATGAGTTTAGGACACAGGTTCCTTGGCTCATGGTTTCTCTGGGTCTTCCTGCTATGTCTGGTAACATTTTTGCCTCATGAGAGTGAGGATTGTATATCAAATATATATAGAATGGGTTATGGCATATAGGTTATGGCACTGGCTTTAGGGTAGTGACAAGCTGAATATGGCTTTATGATTTTGCCTAAAAGAAACCTCCATGCAATTTTATAATAGAAAATAAACAATCTATGGCTAGAAGGATGAAGCGGCTGCACTCTATTTCTGCAACAGGTCATGGAGTTTGTGCAAAACTTCTTGTGTAAACCAGTAAAATAATTTTGATGAATTCGAGTTGTATTGTAAAGAATTATCTTGCTAAACCACTCCACATCAGTCTCTGTTCATAGTGAATGATAAAGCTGGACCAGAGGGGAATGGTGCTGAGTGGTGCCATGGTGGTTTTTGGCTGGAAATTGTTGAGGCAGATCTGCTGATGCAGCTGTGGGCAGCATGACTATTTCACTTTCAGTTTTATCAGTTACAAATTCAAATGCTGTAGTACCTTCTGGACTTTTTTTCCCTTGGTGCTTTCAAAATAACAGTTGCCGATACTGCTTCCCTGTTTTACTACTTTATTTTACATTTTCCAAGATTACGGCAGAGTTACTCCAACTTAGCAACAGAAAAGTGGCAAATCTGGCCAGATTGGTTAGTAGGGGATGTCTGAGTGCGGGTTGTATCATTATGACTTTCTGAAAACTGAAATGGTGAATGTCTCTGGAAGGTTGGGTAGTCTATTTTAGCTGAGAGCACATTGACCCAATATGGTCCTTAGAAAACATTAATTTATTTGGACTTTATTCAAGACTGGTAAGATGGTTGTTTTTTTCCCTCTGTGGCCACAACATTTGGCAGGCACAGAGAACACTGCTAGGACAGGCCTTGGTAACTATTTTAGGCCAACATTTTCTGTTCATAGCAATTTCTAACTACTTCAGCAAAAGCAGCAGGGCTGAACGTGAGTTAGAAAGGATCGGTAAAGATTTTACTGCTGTGCTGAAAGCTAGTTTTGGAGTATGGACCTAGGAAAACTCAAGCTGTCTGGGCCAACAGTACCTGTAACCCATATGCAAACAGTTGAATGAAAAGGTGCTGCCGTTTCCCCATGCCTTACTTCTTCTCAGTAGCTTTTCCTTCTCCAACTGTTTCCAGCCTAGGAAGATTTCCTGAGCTTAATGTTCTTTGTCTATCCAGCAGCATGAGGCAGGCTTCCTTCCAAGCGTGTGTTTGCTCCTGCACAGCTTCCCAGCTCTATTTAAATGTCTCCAGGGCATGGCTTGTTTGGATTGGCACAGTTTGATCAGCTGTGTGAGGAAGTGCTGTGCATGTTGTTT
Organism: Mohoua ochrocephala; assembly: GCA_013398855.1. Classification (NCBI taxonomy): domain Eukaryota; kingdom Metazoa; phylum Chordata; class Aves; order Passeriformes; family Acanthizidae; genus Mohoua; species Mohoua ochrocephala. Next base: position 77,568 of record VZTA01006266.1, on the reverse strand, counting down.
CTGAGCCGGCTCCTGATGGCTTCATTTTCTGGACCATATCTCCAATATCAGAAGAGACCATGAAGAGCATTTTCTACCCTCTCCTTACTCTTTTCCCTTTTTTTTGCCACCTGCTCCTGAGGCCATCACTTTCCCAGGCTGATGAATCACAACCTGCCCAGCTGACCCATACCTCTGTTCTTCCTTGTTGTATCCTCTGAACCTTTCACTTGATGAAATAATCGGACTAGTCTGAACTGTACTCAAGGTCTGGAAAATCATGATTTTATTCAGCAGCATAATATTGTTTTCTTTTGTTCACTGTTCTGTTCTTAATAACTGTATGGTTTTTTTCTGGTAGCCAAGCACTGAGCTGATGTTTTCATGGAACTGTCATAACCCCAGTCCAGGCTTTACAGAAGTAATGGCTAGGAATACTCTCTTCCTCCCCTGAGGTGAGAGAATTGGGTCATTTGTACAGTGGGGGTACGAGAGTAGTACCTGTTCTGAAGACAGTTTGGACCCAGTAATTTAGAAATAATCGTCTAGACATTCTGCATGTTTTTTAAAAGTGGCTTGGTCATAGTATTCCTATAGACAATACCATGCAAATCTGCCATTGCTACAACATCTCACATATATATGGATTGTTTTATAAAACTGCACTTTTAGTTTTATTGCAGTCGTTGAGGTTATTAGAGACAGTCTAGCAGTTGCATTCACTTATACTATACATTTGAATAACAAAATAATTTTTTCTATGTCAGTCCTCATTCTGCTTATTATTAGCTCTAGAGAATTACCCTTATTTGTACAATCCTGGAAATGTATTCTTGGCTGCGTTTGCTGGAAATATTAAAACATTTTATATTATGGAAACACCTGCTGTGTAGTGGGCATGAATCTGAGATTGTGGTTTTTTTCAGGCTTATATGATGGCCTTAAACTCTAGAGTGTTTACTTCCAAAAGTATATATAAACTGCACCTCGATGGATGAGGGCTAGAAAGAAGCTTCCAGTACTGGCAGACTGTGTTGAGGCTGTCCTATGTCATGCTGAACTTGAAATCCTGACAACTTTTCCCCCAAAACATGTGGTAACTGGGCACAAGGTTGTTCCTGTGTTAGTGCTGTTCAGTGCAAGTAATTCTGCAATGCTAAAGAGTTGTAGCCATATGAGTGGTTCAGGATGTGTCAGGATAACAAACACAGAAGTAGGTGCAGAATTTGTCGTTGAAGATTAGCATGATTAATGGGTATTTCTCTATACATTGTTTGAAAATACATACATATAAATCTTGTATGTATAAATCCCTCTATCTAGGACATTTAAATGTGAAGTGTATTACCATACTTCGGTTAACTGTATATTTTTAAGGTATTTCTGCTGTCTGGTTGCTAATTACTTGTCAGGCGTGGTTGAACTGGAAACAGAAATACCTTCTAAGCAGGGGGAGAAGGATTTCAAGACAGGGAAAAGTAGTAGTGCAATATTTGATAAGGATGAGGTAGCATTTGTGGGAGAATAATGAAAACAAAACATATACAAGAGGAAAAAAAGTTAAAATTAATTAGAGGTATGTGGTGAACCTTGATGGTATATTTTTAGCCAGGTTTGCAATGGCAAAGAACCATGTATGTTTGCACTGCCTTGGCTATCAGACACTGTGTGTTTCTCTTTCTTCCTTTTAGTTCACCATAACTCTTGAACCTGTTGGCTGCAAAATTTAACAAGGGAATGAGATGTCTCAAATACATTTAGGTTCCTACAAATGTAACAAAAATCAGTAGCTGGGTAAAAGAGAACAGCCTGATTAGTGCTCCCCACTGAAAAAAGGCAGCTACATCTTGGCTCCCAGTTGCCTCTGCTGGGCATCAGCCAGCTGGTCAATGAGCACGCACATCCTGCACCGGCCGGGCAGCTGGCACACATGGAGCTGTGAAAACATCGTGACCCATATGTCAGTTGTCTGGCCGATCAGAGTGCTTGGGGATAAGTGGGTTAAAAAATCTAGGACAGTCTATAGGAAACTAGCCTCACATTTCCAGTGTTCCATGTTGTTCATGGAACAACACGTTGTTTTAGTAGTAACCGACATGTGATGTTTTGTCCCTTGTCAACTAATGTGCACTTAGAAAGCTTCTAGATTTTTCAACTTGAGGACCTTATGGTCAGGTGGTCCCACATGATGGGAGAGCCTTTAAAGTACCTCTGGAGCTTCTGCTCTGGTTTCAATGAGGAGGAGTAATCACTGTTGTAGTTGCAGTGATGTCAGGCAGTTGATGCAATGTGCATTTCACTTTTCATAAAAGAAAATTGTATTTATCTAGACATGAAGTGATTTGAAATATTTCCAAATTTTCTCCAACTCTTTATAGAGATACTGCCAAAGGAAAGGTGGAGAAATGGAGAAAAAAAAGCAGTAAATATTGCCATTAGCACTTGGTTGTTTTTTTTTGTTTTGTTTTGTTTTTTTTTTTTGATTGAGAGTGTATTTTCTTCGAATGTTTTTAGTGGATTCTTCTGTTTTTCTAATTCTCAATGTATGCTATGATATTTTTACTTGAATGAAGGAGTAAAAGTTTTGGCCAGCATATTTTTGAGGAAATATACTTTCCATTTTAGTTACGCTGCTGTAACTTTCCTTTGTAGCCACTCTTTGTGGCACCAAAGCACTTTGTTATTCTTTATTCATTTTAACCAGGTAAACCTATTTTATAGAAAAGTATAGTAGTGATCATAAGATAATCTGAGGAAGAGAATGAAAGGGTAACCTCCTGATAAATGTATAAACTCTGAAGAAGTGGGAGGGAATCAAAATCTGTGAGGACTTCCGAAGTGATGGCCACTCTGTTGCTACCACTGTGGTACAGGAGCTCATTGACCCCTCCAACGCAGCATGTATCTTCACTCTGTGATGTTCCTGTGTTTGTACTAAAGTACCAGTTTCTAAGTCAGCACAGTGCATGTTCCAGTTCCTGTTGAGTGGGTTGAATCTGGGAATCTGCCCTGTGCTTGACAGAGTTGTGCTGAAGAGGAGCGAAAGTGGTGGTCCCTGCAGGGGCTGTGGGGACTCCTGCCCCCCATCCCAGCCCCTGCTCTGGGGACAGCGCTTATTAGTCTGCTCTTGACTGGGACTTCATAGTGATACCATGGCTTACGGTGATCCTTATTGCTGTGGTCATGCAAGTGGTGTTGCTATATGGGAAATGATGTCATTGATGTCAGGTTTTCTCAGCAGCGTTAGGGTATTAGTACCGAGACCTTGGGAGTATCTGTGTAAATGCATGGGAAATCAGCCCCTCTAATGCCTTTAAAACTAGTGTGATCATGAACAAGAGATTCCTCTGGCTTGCATATTTATTCATGGTAGTTCCGCTGAAACAGACATGAGTTTAACTGTTATGTGAAATATAAATGCAATTGATTTAACGATAATTTGTCTTATGCTGGAAGTTGAAAGGCACGATTAATCACATATATATATGTGATCAGGACTAAGCATGCTGGTGATTGACATATCCTGGGTGAGAAGTGCTTTGTTGTCATGAATGTGCCATACAGTGATGTATTTCAAACTACAAAGGATTGTAAAACTTAAAAGCATCAAATTCTGCAGAACATTGGCACCAGTAGGATTTAGTGGTTAATGATGAGACTCAAATAGTTTTGCAGTGGAAAGGCTGTATGTTTGATACTTGTAGCACTTCTGTAAATATGACTGTATCTTTCACAGTCAAGCTTGGCAAGTGTTCGGAAGTCGCGATATGATGGAAAACAAAAGTCTTGTCTTTAGAAGTGCTATAGTTGCCTATGTTTGCCCATTAATTTCCTGGTCAAAACAGCATGTAGCGAAGCAAAGAATCTGTTAGTGGAATCTTTTAGCAATGAGATGAAATCAATAGAAATTGATGGATTGTAGTAGGGTTAAAGTGTTAGTGATGAACTACTCCACACATCCACCATGAGTCAGTGTCTGGTCTTTCCTTCAAACAAATGAACAAAAGACAAACAGTACATGTAGTGTGTTGTCATCTCTGCACTTTAGGAAGCTTGGGAGATTTGCTTGATAGTACTGCGTTCTGTGTTAATGATAAATAAAGGTGCTGCAGCATTGAAGATGGTTTTGGGGGAGGGCGAGGGTTAAGAAGAAACTATAAAACCTCAAATTTAAGACAATTAGGTGCTTTTTTTCAACGATAGAAAAGATGTTTTCATGCTCATAATCATGTTCACATTTGGCTGACAGCATTGTATGGTCAAATACCTGTTTGTCTCATTCAGTTAGATTGTCTGTATTTGCTTTTAAAATATTTTTGATGTTTCACACTGGTTTTGATTGTCATCATAAATTTAATTAGATTACGTGATATTGTGCTACTTGATAGGCTTTAAAATTCTTAAAATATAAAATTACAGTATTGAGTGGAGGTAAAAAAATATGAATAAAGGTACTCTGGATAGAAGCTGCTCTAGGCTGACAAAAGTCATGCTGTGTAATTATCCTAATCTGAAACAGTAACAGAAAAACAACTAAGCAAAGGGCATTACTGGAGAGGGATGTGGAAAGGATTTTTTTTATATTAAGCCAGCAGAAAAAAGTTTCACTGAAAGCAACAGAAAATCCATATGAGACTGGCAAATACGTTTGATACTTGTGATGAGATACTGAAAAAAGGGCTGTGCACTGCAATGTTGCTCCCTTTGCTCTGACTCCTGTTTTGATTTACAAGTTTGTCTTTTTGTAAAGTACTGTATCTCTTTTGCATAGTGGGGAATAGAGTAGAAATGTAATGGTTTTAAAGTCTCTCTAACAGTTGAGCAGAGCCTAACCAAATTAACCACAAACTAATTAAAATCTGCTTTATCTTTGAAGAATTATGTTATTAAACAGTAAAGAACAAATATTTTCAATGAGAAATTTGAAATTGGTATTCAAATTACTGTAAAGCGAAGCTGTTAAAAAACCGGTGGTCTTCTGTTTGATTTCCTATTAGAAACAGCAGGGAAAAATGCTATTAGAAATGGCTGGAAGAAATGCGTTACCAACCTCCACTACTTCACTGATGTAAAGCTAATAGGGAAGAGCAAAGCAGATACAAACTTTCTAGGCTTTCCTACGTGGAGAGGCAGGGATCATTAAACTGGGGCTTTTGAGGTGATACCTTGGGTCACTCTTTAGCAATGTCTTTGCATAAGCAAGTTCTTTGATTTGTCTCTGGCACAAATGTGCAAATAATTTTTTGCTAAAATGTTGTTAATATATTTAACAACACTAATGACAAGATAGAGGGACATTAAATGACATGAGACACTGTTTATCCTGTGTATTTGAAAGATCAGTGCTTTTCTGAACTTCAGAGAGATTTATCTTAACACGAGCATCAGGGGAAGAGAGAAATATAGAAGAGATACACAGAAGAGGAGATAAATAGCAGGAAGTTAAAAACAAACAAACAAAATCCACCAAGGCCCCACAACAACAGAAAACCCCCCAACATTGTAATGCAAACATTCCCTCTATGAAAAAAACCCAAATCACCCTATGTCCTAAACTGCGTTTCCTCTATTTTAAACGCATTTTACAAATTAAGTTTTAGATTTTTTTTGCTTCTTTTAACCTTTTTTGTTCTGGAAGAAATAAATCTTCTTTGGCACTGCAGTTTGAAGAGACATATTATAAATTGCATCAACAGTATTTTATCTTCTAAGATAATGTAATTTTAGATGAACCTAAGGAACGACAGTCAACCATTTAATTGGCATTGTGTGCAAGGCAGAATATACACACTAAAGGTTACCATGAGGTCTGCAGCTATAATTGCCATTGACCAAACCAGACTTTTCATTTAATCAGCCCCCTGAGAAATAATGTTGCAAGGTTAAAGGTTACCGTTTTTCAAGAAAGATGTCAATAAGGAATGAAGACTGCTTACAGTTTACAGGCTGTCTTGTCTCTGCTGTGCTTGAAGAAAGAGTGAGACCCTTTAAGTATGAAAAAGAACTGTATTCAATACTCATTCCTGCCAAAAAACCCACCACCACCCCCCTCAATCACCCCAAAACCACAAAGAATTTTGGAGGTGAGAAATGAAGACATTCAAATGGCTTTTAAAATCCTTTACTGCTTGATCACATTTTAATGATTTTAAATTTTTTTTAAATGTAAGCGTCTAAAGAACTGATGGAGAAAAAATGCTGGAAGAGCAGTAGTATTCCTTGATATAATGGCAGCTAAGATTGTTTGAGATGCTAAATTCACAGCTGTAAACATTTGTGAAGAGAGAGGTTATAGCAGCTTTAATGTCCTTAACAAAGGCTTCTTAGCTCAAAAATATGCTTCCTTCCTTTCATGGTGGGTTATGACGAGAAAATTCTGAGGAGCTGTTTACTAGGTACTTTCTAGTTTTGAGGTAAATACTTGATTAATTACTTGAGGCTAGGATACATAAGCTTGAGAAAATACATACTCTGACCTATGTCCTGTGCAGCCTGAGCCAAGAAATACAGTTAAAATCGTGTACATAGAGAGTTACTTCCAGCTTTGAATACAGGGCATTAGGAAGGGGAAATGTCGGAGGTCCTTCCACCTTTATGTAAAACTGTATCCACAGGCCTGGTGCAAATAGGATCTCTGAAACTTTCGTTAATGAACTGAAAAACTTTTAAGCGGCTCTTAGACAATTTTGTGGCATGGCTTGACTCACATAAAATGGACAAATCTAAATATTGTCTAAAACGAGACTGCATCTTCCCTCTCTGGGTTTTTATTTGTTTTCATACCTTGGGATGAGTGTGATAGTTATGTGAAAGCGGAAAACACAGCAAAAAGAGGAGGCACTTTAACACTGTACGCTGAAAACCCTTCCCGCTCCTTCCACGGGAGGTGCATCATCAGGATGCTGGAGCTGCTGAGTAATTTCTAGGCTCTGGTGTGCCCCTTGCCACGTTCAGATGCGTGTCCTCCAGCAGACAGGGGTTGTGCCATGGCACTATGTGAAAAGCACAGGGCCACTGCTGCAACACCAGGCCTCTTTTCTTTTGCCACTGATCACAAAGTCTATATCTGCCCTTTTGTTGTTGCTGTCACCCTTCCTTTTATGTCACCTCCTTCCATCTGTGTGTGGTTTTGTCCACTTTCTGTAGCAGGATAACCTAACACCTAGATAGCGAGGGACAGGAGTTAACTCTACTGTGACTGGTTCATGCTGCAATTAGCACAGAGGCCTCAGATTAGTGTAACAGCTGCTATCTCGGTGAAGAGCAGATGCTTCGCTGTGGATCTCCAGAATTAAAAGCACAGCCTCTGTGCGGATCTCAAGTTAAGTGCGGTAGCTGTCAGGCTCGAATTCATGTCACATCACGGCTGAGTGAAGAGCTGCATTCCTGCAGCAAACACAATAGTACTGGCACCAAATGAGATCTTACAAGGGGCCGGCAAAGGAAAGCACAAGTACCTCCAATATATTTATCTGCAATGTGGGAGAAGTGTGGATCCTTGCACTTTAATCTCTGAGAATGTAAGTGTAAGCCATACCCAACCTCTCTGTATCTAATTTGGTTAGCATCTCGGTGATTGTCAAGTCGCTTTCCTTTACCCCCATCTGATTTTCAAATCAACTGCAAGATTCAGGATGTGATAGGGAAGATCTTAAATGTTCACAATGAGCTCAGCTTTTCAACTTTCAGCAAGCTAGAAACACATATGTAAGACAAAACATGGAAGTCCTACAAATTATCAGTGAATGCCTGTGTTCTCTTTTACAGGAAGTACGCTTTGGCCTACGCATCCCTCTCAGTACAAAGTTCCTCAGCAGTCTTGCTGGACAGTTTGAAAGTGATTGCCTTGGTAACGCCACTTCCTGCAGCCAAGAAAGCTTCAGGCAGCTTGTCTTAGTATTGCTCTTGTGCTCAGTGCTCTTAACAATTATAGTGTAAGTCCCTAATTATTCTGCTTCACAACAGCTTTCTTCCTCCCCTGCTGGAGCACTTAAAAGGGTGCAGCAAAGTAGAATAAAGCAAGGATTTACATCTCTGAAATGTGTTCAAAATAAGGTCCTGATCACAAACTAAAATGTATTATGGAAGGAAAAAGTTTTGATTATCAGTTTCCTGCTGCTACATCCTCCTGTTTTACACTAGCGCACCCATACATGGACGCATACACACATTTTCTCTTTTCCTTTAAATCTCAGATGGGAATTTGAATATTATGCCAATTAAGAATATAATGCTAGAACTACTAGATCCAAAAAGGGTGTGGCTAAGAGGGAGAAAGAGAGAGTCATTGCCTGCTTTTGTTTTCTGAGTTCCTCTCATGGTCTGGTTTTCAGGTAAAGAGTGTCCAAAACTGTATGGAAAAGAAACAGTACCTACTTGATGTTTCCGAAAATTGGGTCTTATTCTGCTGCATTCTGTTCCAAAAACTGCCGTCCTGCCTGTCTTATGACAATGCATGTCTTGCAGTGAGTCTTACAAATATTTGTTTGTTCCATGATTGTAAAGTTACGGTTTCAAAAGGAAAGCTGTGAAGGTGAGGAGATTGCAGGGTTTGTGATCTTTACCTCAGAGGCAGCGGCAGGATGCTGGTGAGACAACTCGGTGCTGTCTTGCCCTGCTTCAAGGATTGATATTAGACACTTTCTCGGGTTAAGTTTGAGACCGTTGTGTTTGCTTTGCAGTTGAATTTAAGGACTCGTTGTATTAATAAAAACAAACCCCACATTGAAGTATCTCTTGCAGCTGAGGAAAATGCTTCTGTGCATTATAGGCCTTGATGTCACCTCACATTTACATGGTTATAGTAGAACAAAGCTTTGTGTTTTGGGATCTATTGGAGATACTCCTTGTGGAGAGGAACCTTTTGTTAGCATGGGATTGTACTATTTACATAGGTAGTGTCTAGTATAATGACAAAAAATATATTAGTATTTGTTAGAAAAACATCTTGCTTGTCTTTACATTATTAGGAAGGCATATGTCTCTGTTAGAGAAACAAAGTTACTGTTAAATGCTTCTTTTGTTGTTGATGGAAATTTCATGTTCAATAGTGATGTGTCAAGTATGAATGTAAGAGATCTGCTATTCCGCAATAGCTATCCACGATATATGCCGATGACGGCGAGGCCAAATTAATCTGCTGCATGCTGGTCAATATTTGCAATTGTTTAGAGAGTTTCATTGATGGACATTTATATAAATAGTGGTTCATTGTCCCTTAAGTGGATGTCACCTCCTGAGAGACATAATCTCTCAGGGGAAAAAAACAATCATGGCAAACCTATCATCAGTCCACAGACTGAGGGACATTAATTTTCTTTTTGTTTCACTGTGAATACCTATTTTGTGGTTTTGACACTGATTGCTTTTTTTCCCACTTCCCTTAATGTACTATTGCCATTGTCTAGTTTGCACTGTTTTTTAGCGGTGTGGGGTAGTCGCATTTCACACATCAGATCCTTCATACAAAGCAGAAAGAGACAGAGACGTGTTATATACATTTTTTGTGTGCACAGTTGTTACCAGAGATTAATAATTCTCTTTTTTCCCCTGTGAAATGCAAAGTCCAATTTTAAAATCAGGACTATACAGTTTAAATGGTAAGATACAAAACATTCCTGTGAAATTCAAGAACTTGTATGGACTTGTAAACTGCAACTGTGAATTAGTCCGATTCAGATACGGTATGAAAGGGCTGCCAGTATGTTCAGTTCATCCTTAGTAGCTTCCCTGTCTTCTCAGGTCTTCTGCCAAACTCTTCTATAGCGCTGACAGGAGCCGTCTGTGCTCTTTCTCTTCTCTTCTCTAACCCAGACATCTGTAAATCAGCAGGCTGTTCAGTGTTGAAACCTGTTTACATAGCACAGCAATAGATGATACATTTTTGTATGTGAACATTTATTTGAGAAAGAACAATGTTTGGTTAACAGTGTCTTACTGTGCACTTCAGGAAATTTATCTTTACTCTGCTTTGCTAGATTTCTGATAGGTTTAACCCTATGCTTTGTCAACTACTGTGCTTCATGTAAAGTAAGTAGTAGCTTCACATTCCCTAAATGTTTCTTTGAAAGCTGACCCAAATAAATGTCTTTGCTCCTCAATACTTTTGTGAGACCAAAAAAAGTTTTCCTTCTGGCACTTCTAGTCTTTCATTTTTAAAATTAGTTGTGTTGGGAAACTTCTCAAAAGAACTTCCATCTACACAAGTGGATTTTATTTATAGAAGAGTGGAGTTGGTTCTCCTGCAGGAAGGACAAATTTCTTCTGTCAGAAACAAATACATAAGCAAACTAAAACAAGGAAAAGGTCTATTTTGGCTGTCCTTACTAATTAAAGAATGAAAAGGCAAAAGATGGGCAGGGGAAGGGAGACCATAGTCTGATTTTCGGTTTGGCTTCAGTTTCTGTTTTTCTGTCTCAATGTTAGGAAATCCTCTTCCTGTGCTCCTAGTGCCACGAAAGAGCAAGGGGAGAAATCTTGGGGTCACAGATATCTATGGAAATGGTATTAACTTCAACCAGCAATGAGCAAGTGATTTACAGTGCTCAGGAGAGGGACTGACTTGTCAGCCCAAAAAAGCTCCGAGAGGGTAGAATCTGTCATGGCTGTTTGAAAAAAATTGTCCTGTAACGATCGTTTTTCTTTTGTGTTGGTTCAAGCTTTAGGAGAATGAATTACCTTCTGACAAGCTTGCCTGTCAGTCTGCAATGCCCATAACATCCAGCCCTAAGGCAGATCATCCTCAGCCCCGTGTACTTGCCATGCTGGGCTGCATGCCCTCCTTGCCAGCTCGGAGGCTCAATATGTGGGCAAGGCTCTCAGGAAGCAGGACATGGTTGTTATTTGTGTCTGCTTGACTTGCCACGTAACACGTTATGGATATGTGGGTCACTTCTTTCACTCTAGCTTGTTCTTTTCCCTCACCTTCCAGAACTTTAAGATGCCTGAGGATTTCACAAATACATTGCATGAGGAAAAAATACTCTTCTGTTGATAGAAGATTTATGTCAAAGGTGGGTGTTCTCTGTGCCGGAGAGGCACAGTCTCTGTGCCTTGTGATGCTTGGGTTTCTTTTGCAATTTTACTCACATTTAGTAACTAACCAGTCCTTTAAAAAAAAATTGGAGTTAGCGGTCATTTCTTTTTGTATACATGTCTCTGTGTGTGTGATTAGTTTTATTTAAAGCTACTCAGGAAATGATTATTAAACAAAATTTCAACCAAAATAAAACATGTTTATGACTTTATTATATACAGAAGCCTCTGGAGCACAGCAGAAAGTGGCAGAATAAATAGACAAAAGTGAGACTGGATTGATAAATAGCGGTATTTGAAAGAAGGGTAGTTTACAATTGTATTTGGTTTGTGTGGCCAGGTGTTGGTAGACGTGGGATACAGGGGTATCCCCTGTATATCCTCAGGGGTATTCTGTGAGAAGCTGCTAGAAGCTTCCCCCATGTCTGACAGAGCCAATGCCAGCTAGCTCCAGGATGGACTCGCCTCTGGTCACGTCTGCACGAGTCCAGAATGATAGTAACACCTCTGTGATAACGTATTTAAGAACGAAAAAAAGTTATTGCGCAGATGTAATTGAGGCCAGAGAAGGGCAGAGTGAGAATATGTGAGAGGAACAGCTCTGCAAGACACCAGGGTCAGTGGAGAAGGAGGGGGAGGGGGTGCTCCAGGCACTGGAGCTGAGATTCCCCTGCAGCCCTTGGTGAAGACCACAGTGAAGCAGCTGTGCCCCTGCAGCCCATGGAGATCCACAGGGATGCAGAGATCCACCTGCAGCCCAAGGAGGAGCCCCACTTGCTGGAGCAGGTGGGGCTCCCAAGAAAGGGAGCTGTGAACCTGTGAGAAAACCCATGCTGGAACAGGCTCCTCCCAAGGACGTGCAGACCCATGGAGAGAGGAGCCCACACTGGAGCTTGTGGGGGACCAGCGCTGGAGCAGGTTGTTCTTGAAGGCCTGCACCCCATGGAAGAGTGACCCACGTTGCAGCAGTGTGTGGAGAACTGTTCCCTGTGGGATGGACTCACATTGGAGAAGTTCATAGAGAACTGTCTCCCGTGGAAGGGACCCCATGCTGAAGCAGGGGAAGGACGCCTCTCCCTGGGGCAGAAACAACATATGGTGAACTGACCATAACACACGTTCCCTGTCTCCCTGCACTGCTGGGAGGGAGGAGGTAGAGCTTGGGAAGGAGAGAGGGATGAGTGATGGTGTTTTTAAGACTTATTTTACCACTCACTATCCTGCTCTGATTTTGTTAGTTATAAATTCAATTGATATTCCCAATTTGAGTCTGTTTTTCTCATGACAGCATTTGGTGAGTGAGCTCTCTCTGGACCTCACCTCAACCCATGAACCCTTCATTATATTTTCTCTCCCCTATCCAGTTGCAGAGGGAAGCGGTAGAATGGCATTGGTGGGGGCCTGGCATCCAGCTGGGGTCAACCCGCTAAAACACTTAAGAACTGTGTTGTGCACATAGGACTAGGCTTTTCTGTGGTGCTTCCATGATATTTATACTTGGCCATGTGAGGCTGTCAGTATCTTGGTACTGGGAGCACTAGTGCCTCTCAGCAACCTCACAAGTGGAGGACGTGCTATTCTGCATGACAGCTGAGGGACAGGAGAATGTAGTTTATTCAGGGTTAACCAGGAAGCCCAGCTGTTGAATTCCTGTGACAAAAGCACTAGAATTAATGTTCTCTTGCAGTGCTGGTGGAGTACTCTATATGCCAAATCTGAGGCAATTGGTATATAGCAAAATAGCTCTGTAGGTTTCCAGATTTTTGGAGGGTGAAATGGCACATTTAGAAGGACTCCTGCAGAGGGTGTTTGTTCCAGTTCATAGAAGCAGGTAGGGTTAGAGGAGGAATTAGTCTGCGACACACAGCCATAGAACTCTCTGGAGTCAAGTTAATAGCTTCAGTCCCCGAATGTCCATTTCCTGAATCCACTTTCAGCCCATCTGCAAGAACTGTTACCACTGCAGCACGAGGGATTGTCCTTTTCGGTGCTGTAGTTATCATTATCGCTTTGCATCTATATACAAAAAGTCCGTGGGTCTTGTTTCAGAAATCCCTCTTGTACAGCAGGTAAAATTTTACCATTTTGAGAACAGTAACAGTTGAAAAAAGTAATACTAAAATGTTTTGGAAACTGGATTAATAACTTACTTTTTCTCTTGCTATTTTGTTGAACTCCCTATTAACACCAAGAAATTCACATTGCAACATGTTGATGCATGACTCATCCTAGGACATACCCTCTATTGGGTTGTGGCCCTAGATGAGGCAGAGAGGTGTCTCATAAATGGCTTTTATCTATAAATTGAATTAACTCAAAGGCAATATTCCTATGCTTCACCAGTAGGTTGGGGTTTTTTTTGTTTGTTTGTGTTGTTGCTGTTGTTGTTTTTGTTGTTGTTGTTTGTTCCACTTGCCTTCCATCTTTCATACCAAAGGAGATACCAATGACAAATAGTTTTGGGTAATATTCTGTTTTGGGTATTGCTTGAATGTCGATAATATTTCTCTGCAATGCAGCCTCAGGGATTGTCATATCCCCCACCCAGTGGCTTGCAAGGAATGCATTGGATAATGACAAGCTGCAGTGCGCTGTGCTTGGAGAGCTAATGAGGTACTTTGTTCTTGAGCATGAGTACATGTTTCATCTACACACTTCAGGTACAGGAGTTTTAACTGACATTGTATGCGTTTAAAAGGAAGTGAATTTTTGACGCAAGTGTAGGTACTGCACTGACCATAATGATTTCATTACGTTCTCCAAATTCAGCATCAGGCTGTCCTCAGGGGAAATGGACATTTTGAATGTAGGGTAGGGAATTACCAAAGGAGATTGAGGATGCCCTTCTGAAAGGGGGTCATAAAGATGCTGTGAGTTATTAGAAGGAACAAGGATATGATACATGCTCAGACATGTCTTTATAATCCTTTCCTTGACACTAAGCACCTCTATTGAATGCTAAGGCTGCATTTCTACATCATGAATGTAACAATACAGTAAATGTGCAGGAAATAAAATTTCAGTCTTGTCCTTTTCTGCTTTTTCTACATATTTAAAAAAATGTAATGGAAATAGGGATACATAATCTTCATTTTTAAAAAGGGGAAAAAAGGAAGACATTGGGGACTACAGGACAGACAGTCTTTCCTCAGTGCCCAGTAAGATCATGGAGCAGATTCTCATGAAAACTATGCTAAGGCACATGGAAAATAAGGGGGTGATTGGTGACAGACAACATGGCTTCAGTAGGGGCAAGTCATGCCTGACAAATTTGGTGGCCTTCTACAGTGGGGTAACAGTGTCATTGGATGAGAGACGTGAGACTGATGTAATTGATCTGAACTTGTGCAAAACATTTGACCCTGTCCTGCATGACATCCTTGTCTCTAAACTGCAGAGGCATCACTCTGTGGATAAGAAATTGGCTGGACAATTGCACTCAAAGAATTGAGGTCAATGGCAGAGTTCAACTGTCTGCAGAGTTCTTGAGCTCTGGAGCAAGGCTGGATAGGTAGTAGCCCAATCTGAGGTTATTTTGACAATGCTTCACAACCCCAAAGAAAAGTCTCAAGAATGTGAAACTTTCTTTGCAATCTGAATCAAACTGCAGTTTTGCCTCCCTCCAGATTGATACAAATTACCTGGACTTATTTATTTGCACTGCTGTATGTCCTCATCAGACCTTCTCTTCCCCATGGGAGTCACATGGTGGAAATAAAGGGTGGTGCCTGAAGTACAGGTGCTCTGAAAGAAGAGTTGTGGTTTTTGTGTTACAACCACATAAAATGTTTCAGTGTTTCTTTTTAGCCCCTGCACTGTTCATTCCTCCTGTTCCTCTGTTGTGCTGCCATAGACTGTTCTCTCTTACTAGAAAGTAAATTAAATACAGTGTTAATAACATGAGTAATACTACTGCTTGGATGTCAGTAGGAGATAGGATAAGAGATGGAGACTAGGGGGCCTTCAGCCTTCTGGTAAGTCTCTGTACTGAAACTGAGCTGCAGAATTTGTTAGTTGCTTGGAAAATGTCTCCTGTGTCTGTTTGTTCCTGCCTGCCTTTATTATCAAGATCTATTTTTGGAAATCAATGCTATTTCAAGGTGATCTAGAATCCACATGTAGACTATAATTTTGCTTCAGCTATGTTGCAGACACATTAGTGCAGATTAAACAGAGAAAGATAAAAGGCAAGTTGATGCAATCATATTTGCAGGACAATAGAAGTGGAAGTGATCAAAGGCAAGAACATGACTGGGTCACTCTGCTGGAGTACTCCTCTCACTCTCTTCACTTGAGCTGCTCTTAGCAGTTTTCCAGGCTCTTTGGAGTAGGAATTGGAAGCACACCCAAGGAAGGTATTTTGCCATTACACGTTAATTTTTATTTACTACTCGACAGCTGAGAACCAAAGAGCAGACCTTGTACTTTAATATGTGGCTGACTTATGACACACCTCTATAAAGTCCTCTCCTCAGCAGGAGTTAGACTTCAGCTGGTCCTGAGGTCTGAGATATTGAATGCCTCTTTGGTACATGACAGATCTTTTGAAGCCTTTGAAGCTGCTAAAGCTGAAAGCACCATCAAACTTCCAAATTGTAGGGTGTATAATGACCCATTAGAGAAAATAAGAAAGTTAAGGAGTAACAGGGAAATGTCTGAAATCTACAACTGCTCCTTCTTGAACAAATGCTGTTACACTGCAGAACCTCAGTTTTCTATCCCTGCCAAGAATGGGGTTATTACCTTCACCTATAGAAGGCTTCAAGGCTGACAGCTGAAGGGGACTGTGGAAGTATTTGGATTAATTACTATTTATCATGGTGTTACTCTTGTGGCTACCACAGCTATAATCTGATGTGGGTTCATTTATATAATGAAATAATTATCTTCTCAGTAGAGATGTGAGTTGCAGCTTAAATCTGTTGAGACAATGTAGAAACTTTCTTGTGACTTGCTGTAGCACAAACCCACTGCTGTCCTGGATTTTAGTGAGAATTGCTTAGTGAAGTGATGCACTCTAAATTTGAATAGCCGATCCGTTTGGGTTTTTTGAGAAGCACCGAAAGCTTGGATGTACACATGTTTCAATGTTTTTTTAACAGCTAAAATGAGTCTAGCTGAATGATGTATTCCTATAATCAAGACCATAGACCATTCAGCAGGTATGGAAGAAACATTGGTAAATCACTTGAGGGATGAAGTGCCAAATATTACAACTCGAAAGAGAGGTTCAAGACAAACCTTGGGGCTAAGAAGGAACTTGCTGTTTACTCAGACATTTCCTTACAGAAACTGTGGAAGTCAGTAGTTTTTGCAAGAAGGAAAGGATTGACAGTCAAAGGTGAATTGACACTGGGGAAAGGTAAACTGCTGCTTGTTTTATGGTAACCACCCAGAGCACACTGAGCACCAAGGGCTGCTGAAGTATTGTGCCTCTGGCATTAGCCATGGAAAAGGATGGCTCGTCTGTTTTTGAGCCAGACATCTATATTTTTAAAGATGACCCACAATACTGCCATTTTGCTCTGTCCAGGGAGACAGTTTGCTTCAGGATTGTTTTGAAGAAAGACTCTAATGCCCAAAGAGAGAAAAATCAACCCTCTTCTCATCTGAGATGCAGTAGATTGGTTTTGTGACAGTTTGAAAATCATTAAATTTTTTTTTTTAATGTTGGTTTTCATTATGACTCTGCCTAGCTATTTTGTATGGTGTTTGGAGATGTTAATGAATCATAGCAGCGTTGTCATTTCAGATGGGTTTGGTGAGGCATCCAGCATGTTAATGCCTGTGAGCTGCCTACTTGTGCTTCAGCCAGCCACAGGACCACACCAGTCTTGCACAGGAATAAATAGCTTTACTTTCCCCCATCTTAGAGATCTGCTGAGCAGCTCAGTCTGACTTCTTTCTTTCCTTGGCTTCCTTCCTTCCAGCTTTCACTCTGCTGTGCCTTTAAAATGCACTAGAGAGGGTATAATACCAGTTTTACAGAGCAAAAGGAGAAGAGGTGAAATGGCTTGACCACCTTTAGGAAATAAGTAAAGCAAGAGACAGAAAACAAATTCGTTAATTCCCACATAGAGTCAGCACAATCCGCACTCTGACACCTCCTCTCTCAGACTTTTACCATTTCTTTCCTATACACATTTGAACAAAGTTTCAGGACTTTGTGCTTCCTTCTGCACTGCTTGACCCTCAGTGTTTTCCTGTAGTAACCAGAGGGGTTTGAGATACCTAGACCTTTTGAGCTTTAGCTGCCTTTTTTTCTTTATTTAGCTACAGTTTAAATGCCAGCCAAACCGTCTCAGAATTGTTACTTACCATGACTACTTCCGACTACCTTCAGCTGCTTTCTTGCAGGCTAATAGAGGTGCTTGAGAGCAAAGTCTAGTAACGTAGTTTCCTTTTCAGGGTAGATTTCATTCCTGCTCTTAACCTGTTCACCTCCTCAATAGCTGTATCTGTGAAGCCACACTTGGAGTTTAAGATTAAAGACTTCAGAGATTACTTCCGTTACATTGGATGATAACGAAAAGCTTTCATTGCATAGGTTACCAAAAGTGTATTTAGCAAATGTGCAAATAGCCCTTTGCAAAAGAAGCTCAAAATGGACAGAAGCGATGGGGGAGAAGGAGTCTCCCATCTGTGGATGGCTTCCAGACCAGGGATTGATCAATGTTCTTGTGGAAGGATTACTTGAAGGTGCCAAAGTAGATTTTTTTTTTTTCTCCTCAACAATGTCTAGAAAATAAACAGTATAAATTCCCTGAAAATAGGAGTGGATTTGATTCACCAAATTCAGAACTTTGGTCTTCATGCGCATTTGTTCCACAGTTGCATATATTTTGAATGTGGGTGTCAGACATCCCTAACTTAAATGAAACGCTACAACTAACAATCAGAGCATGCAGCAGCCAAGAAGACTAACAGGCTGAAGTGCAGCTATCATAACCTCAGAGCCTGTCACTTTGAGCAGAAAATAGGCACCTGAATTGCCTGATCAGGCCACCATCTGTGCCGATGCACAAGTGTGTCTCTAAATGTTGTGGTGCAGCATTTTCTAGCCACTTTCTTTGGCAATTTCTAATCATCTGAACTTGTGAAGGAATTTTTATATTTGGATGTTGGCTGCACAGTGGAGTAATACACTTTGGGTTTGGATTTTTTTAAAAATAATTTTTGGCTCAGTTAAATGCTCTCTTCTGCTTCAGACTTTACTTGTATGAATTAGTGTACCTTTGTAATGCATAAAAATGGCTTCATAGTTAAATGTTTTCCTTCCATGCCAATCTAATATTTCACTTGTCTCTTTTAGTGGTTGTTGTTCCGAGGGCAGAAAAGAAAGGGAATAATGAAGTCTCCATTTTATGTTTAGCTACTTATCCAAAACACTTTGCTTTGTCTAAAAGCTTCATGCTTTTCACTAGCAAGATCCCTCAATCATAATTTGATCATTAGACATGATTTCCGAGAACTGCTTTACAGGCAACTCTTGAATGTCATTTAAGAGATTTCCCCATCAATCTTAGTTGATATTAATAATCTGGAAAAGAAAAATTGGCAATTGAAGAGCTCTTTTACACTTCTACAGTATAAATGTGACATAACTGATTGGTTTAGTGTTTATGGTATGGGTTTTTTGTTTGGTTTGGGCTTTTTTAATCCTTTGCTAAAGTTAAGCAGAAGCAGTATAAACAAGGTTTCTAGGTAATGCAGTGAAGTTCAGTGTTTTACTGCAGTGATTAAGATAGAGCGTTCTATCTTGTGTGACTGTATGGCGCACTGATTTCCTTTCACTCCCAGATGTGAATTCTTACCATACCCTTTGCCCCTTCTACTTGCTCCAATTATCTCAGCTAAAGGAAAGTTTCTAGAATCAACCATATTGTTTCATGATTGTTCTAAAGAAAAATCAGAGTCTCCCTCCTTACATGTTTGGGGCACCTCAAATAAATAGCAGGTCAAATTACTAATCTATTAGCTCTTTGTCTGTCATGGTATGCACAGTTAGTCATGAAATATTCATGCAATTCAGAAGAAAGCTTGGGGGGGAGGGGGCGTGCGGGGGGGAAGGCAGCTCCTGAAATAAAACCACAGTATCGTAAGGTCAATCAGCTTGCTGCTTTTAGATTCAAGCACAGGTCAAACCTTTCATCCTAGAAACTTTGCCCAAGAATTATTTACTTTCAGCTGTCGAGCTTGTTAAATGATTACCTAAGTCTATAGTGTGCTTTTTTTTCTTCACAGGAAGGCTTTTATAAATGACTTTTTTTTTCCCTAAAGGATTACATTTTTACAGTACATGGTTCTCTATATATAAGCTTTTCACAGAAGTCCTAATCCGACTTCAAATTAAATCCATTGGTAACTCCTGTTGACTTCAGTCAGAACAGCAGAGTGCCTGTCTGTCTTCGTGCATTTGAAGAAAGTCCATTCAGCAGTAGAAAGCACATTCAATGACACACGGTTATAATACTACTGGGTTTAAAAGACTGTGAAGTTGCATATGCACATAAATCCAAAACAAGATGTACAGCAATTGGCCTTCGTACCTCATCTTCTCATTTAGCCTTGGAGAGTGAGCAAATGCATAATAAAAGAGGAGATAATGTAAATTTTGAATAAAAAAGGAAAATGAAAACCTGTGTTATATCTATGCAAAACCTATGCTAATATTATGTTCATCATTATAATGTCACAGTACCTTCTCCTGCATACTAGTGACACTCTTTCTGTTCTTGTGCTTTCTCATCAGTGTGAAAAATGTGTAAGGGAAGGCTTCAGTTTGAGGGTGATTTTTCCTCTTTAAATACATGAATGTGTTAGGGAAGTTGAGAAGAATCCAGCTTGTAATCTGAAGCAAAAGGTGACAAGGTTGACTTCGAGGTTGGTTGAAGGAAATTAATTTCACAGATTCAGGCTGATGCTTGTAGAAGCTCTTGTCTTTTTCCATTATGCCAGATGAACAAAGTGTTGCCTGTCATTTTTATTTCAGCACCTCAATATTTTGATTAATCTGGTTAAAAGTTTTGAAAACCTTGCAAATTACCACCTGAGGCTCTGATTTTATATTTATTTGTTTCTATATTTATATAAACATATTTAAATATATTTCTTGATTTTATATTTCTATAACATTGTGATACACACTGCAATGCCTTGTAGCCGCTTGCAGGTATTTAAACACGTCTGGATTTTTGACACAGTTCAAGATAGGAATGACTTTCTAATCCAAGTTGGAGACTCAGACTAACCAGAAGTTTTATGTAGTCTGATTGAGAATACATAAAATTGTGAGTCATAGGGTATTATCTAGGAAGAACATTTAGTCCAATATCCCTCTCAAGGCAGAGTAATCACTGGGCCTGCTGTAGTTTTGTCTAACTGTATTCTGAAAACCTCCAAGGATGACAATTTAACCTATTCCATGTTCTCCAGGGTGGATTCTTGATGGAGATATTTTCCCCCAAATATCCTGCCTGATTCTCTCAAGCCTCAATTTCCAGTTGCAGTTTGTTTTCCCATGTTACACTATTTGTTACTAAGTTAAGAAATGATCTCCCTAACTGCCTTTGAAATAGCTGTAGGCTGCTAGAACCTCCTATTGCCTCTAGATGAGCCTAGACTAAACACATTGGAAAGAACAAAATATTCTGTAGGCAAATTTTACTGTAGTAGAAAATATGTTCCGTGGCACATGCCACATATACCCATCACCAGTGGCTGCTGAAGCTGATGAATCATAATAGAAGAGAAGCGTGATCCATAGCACATGAAATTTCCACTGGCTGCCAGCCAGAGTTTTTCTTGAACAATTTAATGCTCCACCCTGTAGCAGGATACCCTGCCCAGCAGCAGGATCAGGAAGTGAGACATGGTTTTGTTTTTTGAATAAGAGCCTTCATTGGCATGAAAAGAAAGCTTGTCTAAATCCGACTAACTTTGTGCATCCTCCAGCGGAACTGACACATTCCCATAACCTGTTCATTTTTAGTTAATGATATGTGCAGCCCTTCATTCTCACTCCCAGTTTAGAGATGGAAGAGTCATGGGGAAATGGAATCTGGTGTTGGATCTACCTACCTAGTTTGTTATTTCTAAAGAATCGTGTTAAACACCTTCACATTACCCATTTGCAGATAGCACCTGCAGTGTTGTTGCTGTGATGTTTATGGCAAAGTAGAAAGTAGTTCAATAAAGTTACCAAAACTCTGGTTTAAAAAGATTTGCCACACAACCTGTCATGTCACCAGACCAGTGTAATTTTTTTGTCTTACTGTAAATCCCAAAGAGGTAAATGGAATGAAAATTTAGATATTCTGAAGTGTTAAATTTATCTGAAATTACTGCACTGTATTAAAATGCTGAAATGCACCCATTTGCAGTATGCATTGCTCTTGGAAAACTGATGCTGGTGGAAGAAATGTTTTCTGGGGTATTTAGATACTGCTTTTTTCGTGCAACAGAATTGTTCATTTCTTGCACCATTGCATTGACTGTTCTTTCCAGTAAAGCATGCGTGATATTGTAATATGCAATTTAGGATTTTTAATGGGAAATGTAGTTTTTGTTGTGAGGATACGGAAAAAACCATGGTACACTTTAAAAAGATTATTTTGTATGTGGTTATACAAACCATTTCCTTCAAGAAAAAGCAGGCTTAGGAGATTGTAAAAGAGTGTGTTTTATATCTGAGTTGACTCGTAAACTGAGGTGCCATTGATTTTAAAAGTGCTGTGCATGCTGTTTGTCTGCACAGTCTTCTGCTGTGATCATGAAATAAAGATCAGGTGCTGTGCAGCCCACTGAGGTCGAAATGCCCAATGCTGTTCTCAGTTGCTCACGATATTGGTTAATGGCTGCATCAGTCCCTGCCATTGGGGAGGGTGTGGGGAGACCTTCGTGACAGTCCCTGTGGGAGCCTGTGAGGCTCCACTCATTGCAGCGTGGGACACTCCTTCCCTGGATGCTGCTGCCGGCACACCGAGTCCCAGGCCCTTGCATGGACTGTCTCACAGAGCTGGATAGATCCTACTAGTAAAAGATTGCAGATTGAAACACGAATTATGCAGTTATGTCACACAGTGAGCTCTAAAACGAGGATTGTTTTGGGTATTGTCTGACAAGCATATCCTGCAAAGCTGAGATGAGGTGCAGCCTTCTCCACTTGTAAGTTCTGTTTAAATCATTTGGAGATATGCTGCTATGGGATGCAGACTCCTGACTCCCGTCAGAGGCATTGGGAGAATTACTGGTGCACGTGCATAGAAAATTTCTGCCTTATTACCATAAATAAATAGAAGCCCACCATGTATTGTCGGGGATTTGTGTGTTAATCATCACATTTCTCAGATGAATCTGGTCGGTGGTGACATATCTATAAATGAAGATGAAATCTACGGATGAAGACAGGAGCAGAGTTGATTAATGATTGTAATGATTCTTTTCATTTGTGGCTGGAATCTGGAAAGGGCACACTGGTAGAAAATTTACTTAGTACTCATATACTTCCCTTCCTTGTCTTAGATGATTTTTCTCTGTTAAGAGGTGAGAATAGTAGAATATTAAACTTGGGAAGATAGGTCTATATTCAGTGCTTGATGTTATTACAGACTATTTAGAAATTGATCTTTGTTCTTTATTGTTTCAATGGTCAGGTCTAAAATCAAAGCTCTGCACTAGAGATGAGAGATATGACTTATTTTCCCAGCTTTTCTACTGATTTGCAGATCTCTGATATTGCTGAAGTCTTTGCAGTTTTGCCATCTGTAGGGTAAGAATAATGATAGTGGTTACTTTGGCAAGGTATTTTGATAATAATGGACATAAGGAGTTATTGAGAGCTGGATTTTTATTTTCAGATAAATATTACATTCAAATTAATTTTATTTGTCACCAAATTAATATATTATATTTGTAAATTTTACAACTTTTCTTTCTCTTCTGATGGAATAATTTTCATTCGGTTTTCAAAAGGTATTTCATTTTAGTAATTAGAATACTCTTTTGCTTTTGTTTTCTTTTTTAAAATTTGCCTCTGGTGGATTCTAGTCAGTACATGTTTTCCTGTACTTATGCTTTTCTTTAAGGAATAACAATGGAGACAGCAGGTGTGGTGATTGATTCTGGTGATTGATTGACTAGTTAAGTGCTGATGTCTCTAGGAGGAGTTAAGGCCATTTTTATAAAATTGAAAATGAAAGAAAATTATAAGGGGTGGATTTTTTTAGTGATTGAGACAGCTTTTGCTTTGTATTGTTAGAAAATGAATTTCCTGCACAGTAGCAATTAGATTTCTTGAATTATATTATCATTCTATTCAGTTTAATATTATAGTTGTCACTTACATAATGAGCCTTCTGTACGGAGCTTTGATACACCGAGCCTTGCTATTTCACACAGGGAACATGAAAGAAATAAGCATCTCCCTCTGTATTTCCCTGCGTGCCCAATGGTCTGCATAGTAAGTTTTCAGATCCAAATAATGGAACCGGCTTGATTTCTAAATGGTAATAGATGTCCTTACTGCTGACTGCCAGGGAGCAACACCAGCTCTCTGAAGGCATGTTCTGGTCTTTGCTGCTTTGTCTCTACTTAGAAATTCCCACATACACACTGACTCATACTGGGAAATATCAGTGGTTTTATGCTTTTATTTGCTCAGATATATTTGTGCTTTAGCGTTTAATTTTTTGACTTGGATCGTACACAAAATATGAACGTATTTCTCTAGCATGAAGATATATGGTCACAATATGAAAAAAGGGCAATGAGACAGGCTATTGTGAGGTAAATGAGAGAGGAGGTTTAGCAAGTATCTAGTCAGTGCTGTGCTACCTGTGCCTTTTAACTACCTTTCCTTTAGAGGAAGCCTCAGATTTGTTGCAGTTGGGAGGTTTTTTTTAGCCTCTCAGCCATGTCACGCCATTGAAGGGAAATAAGTCAGTTCCAAATTGGTGCGGGCAGATAGCCCAATTTCATCTCAAAGCCGGATGGAGCTGTGTGCTGTGATACACATGAATTTCCAGGATGGCTGGGATCAGGGAACTGAAACTACATTAACAGGATTAGAAACTTTTGGAAAGTGCTTTTCTGGAACAGAGCATGTTCAGTGCACATGAATAATGCCAGTGCCACTTGGAAAATTATGAAGAACAAACCCGTAGATAGGACCAACCCAAGTCCAGTGCCATTCATAAATTGTTGAGGAGTATACCAACTGGCAGTAAAATGATCCCTCGTTCCATCCTCCAGACATTAAAAAAAAAAGTAAAAAAATAATTCTCACAAATGCCAAAGCAAGTTTGACGTCTTTTTGCAATGTAGTAGTTTGACAGAAGACCATAAAAGAAGTGAAAATGATGTACCCTGCATGAATTAAGCTACAATGCTCTCAGCAAGGTATGTGTATCCCCAGTCAGGTGCACTAAGAGAGATGTGCATTTGTATGTTTATACTTATTTCTAACCATCCTTTAACTTGAAATGTTACTATTTTTTGTCCACTTGAGTGGAACAGTGGCATATTTTAGGATATGCATGTGTAAGATTTAGATTGTTTCTGATCTGCTTCTCACAAAATAAACAAACCAGTCTCCTTGGTCTGGGGTTTTTTGGCCATTATGCCATGCTTGCTCAAGGTAGTCAGCAATATCAGTGTCTGAAATGGGTTCCTGACAATAGTTCACTTCCCAGCCAGCTCCAATTTAGGCAGGACTTTGGTGTGTTTCCTGTTATGACAGTGCCTGGTTATTTCCTTTTTGTGCTTATTAGGTCTTGCATGCTTAATGAAATTATGCTCTTTAGAGACTCCAAAATGCATGCCAGTCTCTATCTGGTATTGTTTTGGATGATCCACAGAGTTTCTCTGTGGTTTATATCCAAATGAACTTGTGCCAATTTTGCATGTCTGCAGTTGTGCAGACCGAGCTGCCCCATGGAGCACCCAAAAAACCGGTGTGTCTCCCCTCTGCAACAGGGGCTCTGTGGGAAAACGGCGATGAGGAGACCTGATGGATGAGGGGGTGTTGTTGCCTGGCGACTGTCCCAGGGTCTCTCTTCCCTGTTTATGTGGTGGGAAGTTGGAGGAGCACTCCCTGAAGCGGCCGTGCATGGCCATGGCCACTGGCATGTGTCCTTGCAGGCACATGGTCTTTCACCAAGGGACACCTTTTCTCCAGTGAGGGCTCCAGTGGTGCTTTGCAGACACCTGCTTCAGGCACCCACTTGCCCTCCACAAGCTTACCTTGGCTGGTTTCTTCCTCATGCACCAGTCAGATGGCTGCTGCTCAGAGGTAAAGACGATGGATGGGTTCAGCTGCAGCATGAGGGATGTCAGGAAAACCAGGCACTTAGTTTGAGGTTTTGCTTGGACATTAAAAGTAATGGTGTTTGTGCTTGAGGAAATAGGCTCGTTGGCTTCAAAGGCATCTAGTTAGTCACATTAGCTGCAAAATGATTTCTGTGTTTGTGTGAAGAGCATGTGACTTCTTGGAAAGTTGCAGTATTTTTAATAGAGAACGGGATAGTCTATAAATAAAAGGAATAATTGAAAAGTCCATAGCTTACCTGCCAAATCAAATCAGATTTCTTTTCAGCCATTATCTAAGAATTATTGGTAGATGTGCTAATGCCTGATGGAGGGACACTGTCTTCATGGACGTGAGTAGTAGTGACCACAAATGGAAACAAGAGCAAAGTGTCCTTCCGTCAGTGTGGTGCAGAAATGATTTTCAAATCAAAAGGGCCATTTTGTTAAATCAACTAGTCTGGATGTAATGTTTCACAGTAACTCCTTGTTTAGCAGTAGATTCTTTTTATGCTAAAATCATTGCTTCATTCATGACTCCTAGCCTTATATGAATAAAACCTTTCCATTTCACCTACTTGCCTTGCAGCAAAATCAGTTCATTTTAGGTTTTTAAATAAATATCAGTTAAAATGAGTGTGTAATTAAATAATAAGGACTTCTGTTGCTCAGCTGTTAAAGATCAAGCTCCATTTGGCTGCAAAAACTTTTCAGACATTGCTTAGCAAAACATACTTTATTTTTATAAAGGCATCTGGTATTTCTGGACACAACATTCTCCGCTAAATCTAACTGCCAGTTTCTTTTACTGGTGTTTTTATTGTCTTTTAAGACTTGCTAAGCTGCTGCCTAACCTTGGTTTATATCAGTAATGAAAACCAGTGGTTTGGAGCAACGTATAATCAGTCACTTTTTCATACATCCCATGACTAGCCATTATATATCCTAACTTACTCCCATCATAGATTTCTGAAGCAGTAAGTCTCCTGGAGGGTCTCTTTTTGAGGAGGTGTTGCCTTTGCAATTTTATCCTTGTTAACAATTAATCATTTTTCCCAGTTCTTTCTATAGGTAACAATAGGGTGCATGTTTCTCCCGTTCAGAGTTTTGCATATATATGTCCAAGGAAGGAAAAAGGACACACTTCAGTTTTTAAATATGTCCTATGTTCTGCTTTAGCTCACTGCATACAAGGAATGATCTTGTAAATTCAAGATCAATGTAAAAATGTACCCTGCATGCAAGGAGCAATGAAAACAAAGAGATAAAAATCACTTATTCTGTAGGATGGTGCTTAATGATAGATCTTTTCAGGCAGAAGCATAGTTCTTTTGGTAATAAGACTGCAGTCTCTTTTTTCCTTTGATCTTCATAGAAAAAATTAAGAACTCAGTGATGAATCAGTGTTGCATAAATGAAATTATATGGTGGTAAGTAACATTAAGCAAATTTATTTAGTTGGTTTTTTTTTTTTACATGCTTGTGAAAATTAGACTGTAGCTCAGGTCTTTTGTAATTATTTTAGATGTTTATATCATTCATATCTGGAAAATATAGAAGTCCTGCAAGATTTGTGTGTCTGTTTAGTTGCCTATACATGAAACACTGTGAATTCCTGGCATTTGGAGTGGGTGACTCACGATTTCAAATCACAAGGTTAGCATGAAAACCTGTACGTTTAAGGGGCTTTTTTTTGGATCACAGCCCTCATAAAGCACCTCTTGAGAGATGTATGCCAGACCAGTGCATTGCTGGGTCTGTCTTATACTCCTAGACTTCCCAAGGCTGCTCTTGCTTGTTTTCCTATGTTTGATGAGTGACCTTTCAAAAGAGCTTTTTGAATCCTGTGTTGCTTAAAGGAGTGGATCTTCATGGTCTGGCTGCATGTTTCATGATTGCCCAACACCTTCCCCCTAGGTTCTTGCCTCCTTGTGCCCTTCACTTCTCAGAAGTTGTGCTTTACCCTGCAGCCCTCTGGGGACACATAGCATGGAGTCTGAAACATTTGCTAAGTCTTTCGTCTCCGGTTATTACAAGAAACCACGATAGATAGGAGTATTCTCATGCAATTCTCTATTTCAGTATCCTCAGCCCTCTTGAGCTTTTTCAGGGCTAAGGTCAGTCTGCTGTTATGACTTGCTTCTTGGTTTTTTTCTGTGGTTGCAATCTGAGCCATGAAGCAAGCCTGTGGACCTTACCTATTTTCTGATCTGAACTTCCTTAAAATTAGCCTACGAGACTACTAGACTAAACTTCATGTGATAGCCATGAGCCCAAAATGCTTGTTGAAGAGCTGAGATACTTCATCAGGACACTGTCTGCTTAACTATCACTTACCTGAAATTCATACCCAAAAACTTGACTGGTCCTGGATGTCAGTGGATTTATTAACAGATGATCTATTTCAAGTGACTGGCAAGTCTTGGAGTACACTTGGATAAACAGCTTCAGTTGGGCTCAAGCCTGTATCATGCCTTTTGTGTTGTGCCTCTGTACACACCCACTACTCCTGCATGCTCTGAGTTAGACAAGGCAGGTAAGGAAATAACGAATTGAAACTGCTGCCTAAGGTCTTGTATTCTGAGTTCAGTTTTCTGACTTCTCCCTGGAAGTGCACAGGAGCCTTTGCTTGGTACAATGGCAGTGCGGAAAGTAGTTGGAGAAGATGATGGGCTGCCAGCTGAGCCCAGGGAGGAGGGCCTGTGCACATTCAGTGTGCACCATTAAGCATATTAGCAGGCACATTGGGAATAGTTGGGGAGAACAAAATCACCCAACAGTAAAGCTGCATTCCTAGTGCTGTCTGATACCAACTGGAGAAAGTTCTATTATTACCGCTGTATGTTATATGTTATTGGTTTCAAAAGCACACTTTTAAATGAGGTTAAAAACAAACCCTTGGGAAATAAAAGGTATTAAGAACAATTTTAATGACCTTCCTAAAGACTTTTGTGTAATTCACCTTTCTTTCTTAGAACTTGGTAAAGTCGCTGGAATTTGTTCTCGGGTTTTTTGTTTAGTTTGGTTTGGTTGTTGGTTTTGGTTTTTTTTTATTCTTCTTTCTTTTAATTAGGTGAAAACTGCCTTCAAAATCTATTATTGTTTGATGAAGTATTTTATCTTGAGAGTACTTTAAAAGTCATGATCAGCAGATTACCAGGGACAATCAATCAAAGACAATCAAGGACAAAAACACCAACCAGCCAGCCAGCCTTTTCTGATAAAGAACTTTATCTGTACTTCAGCTTTCTCTTCTCCAGCTCAGATAATTCACTGCTCAGCTGAGTCATCCTCCAGCACAGCTCATTACCAAGCTGCAACTTGCATGTACCTGTAAATCACTTCACCAGCTGCTTTTTGGTTTAGCAGGGCCAGGACTTGCTTTGGGTACAAATTTTCAATTTCTTTCTCTGAAGTTGCATTTTGCATGTGTTTTTTTGCTTGAAATCTCATTCGTGTTGTAGGTCTATATTAATGTTTACATGAATATCAGGTTTTTCATTGCTGAAGCTGGAAACCAAGCCAAGTGGGAAGACAGTAACATTTTTTCTCATCATTCCCATCTACTCTCCCATTCAAATGCAGGAATAAAGGCATGGGTGGGGGAGAGGCAAACAAAACCCAGAAATGATCGTCCTGGGTCTGGTCCTCTAGGGAGTGGAGGTGCTTTGTCACTTTTATTGAAAATGTGGTGTCATGAATTGTTATTGTAGGGGAAAATTCAGATTTCATCAACTGGTGGACTAGGACAATACAGTGCTTCTGTTAAGGCTTCTTTGCTCTGCTTCTCTAATGCTGTTAGTAAACTCTCAGTACCACACTGGGAAATAATATTCAACTAAACGTGGGCCAAATAACTTGTTTGATGGTGACGCTCAGCATAACCTTGAGATAAATAGCAGGATGTGCAGCACTTTGCTTACAGCACAGTCTGTTTCACAAAATGCGGAACAAGTTACTCACATCTTTTCAGTAGAGATAAGTGGCTAAGTGGACTTATTTTAAAATATTTAAGGATTTTAAACCAAAGAACAGTTGAGAGAGGAATAAGCAGTGATCCAAATCTTTGAACTGAAATTTCAAATTAAGTTCTTTTGAAACTCTTTCTTACACACCCACACCCCTTTCTTGTTTTTTTTTCTCCAAGGACTGGCGGGGGCAGAGGGAAAGCAGCATAACCTTGAAAAAGGTTTTCTTAACTCAGTCAGCCTTTGGAGGACTGTTTTTGCTGTTCTTGCTGTTGTTATCTGAGAATGCAGAAAATTGCAAATTGTCACAAAGCTGTGACAATGTATGTGGATACAAACCCTCCCAATAGTTTTTGACTAGTAAGATAGATAGTAGACTGTGGTGTCCTACTTCACTCTTCTTCAAACCACCTTGCAAGGTGTTTCTTTAGCTGACCTTAGTGCTTTAGAGAAGCAGGTGTTGTACCAAAAAGGCTATTAGCTTTAAAATAAACTTGACAAAAATGTTTTGAACAAAACCATAAATACATGGCAGCAGTGCTGCCAAAGTATCGATATGTGTAGTATGCCCAGATTTGGCTTAATCTGATTGGTGTATGTTTACCATCTGTGGATTTAATTTGTATTCTGCAGGGAGCTCCTTCATTTCAATGGACTGCTGATGGTCCAAGGCTGTCAGTTAACCTTGGAACAACCCACTGATAGCTGAAAGAAAAGAGAATATATAGCTAGCTCAAAAGGAAAAGCATGTTAACATAAAAAGAAATGAAAGTTGACTCTGAAAGCTGCATAGCTGAACTCTTTTAATGTAGGAGAGTAGTAGATGTTATTTTCATCAAAATTAATACCTCTGGAAAAATATATTCTCTTGAGTCTGGCTCTTCTAGCTTGGCACTGTTTCAGAATTGTGACACTGTAAAAGAGTATGAAGTGTACACTGCTAGAGTGGTATAAACCAGCTTTTTATATAATAGGGATTGGTTATGTACATATATTTTTCTTTTCTTTTCTTTTCTTTTTTTTTTTTCCTGGACAGAGAAGATACTATTAGTTTTAAGAAACCAAGGTCCTGTTTCCTTGAAATCAGTGGTAAAAATCTCACTTGACTTTCAGGGGGATTAATATGTCGCCTCTTGTTTGAGACAACCCCAAGGAAAGACCAGTGCTTGGCTATCTCTTTCTCTCTCTCTTGCTCACTTCTAATATTATGATCTGCCATGCATGTCATGGAAGATCTGCACTTAACAGAACATCTTTTGTTTCTCACAGCGATGCATCAGCTTTGTAACAAAGCTCTGGTCTTGGTTTGATGTCACTGTGAATTCTTGCTAATGGTAAATGCCAACATACACAACAGGATAGAAAACCACTATTGTAACATGACAGCATGGATTTTCCATGGGTTCAATATGGCAGAGTCCAGTAGTCTAAGACAGCTTAGAAAAATGTACAGTGTCCTTAGTTTGAAACAGTTCAATGGAAATGTGTGATTTCTATTCCTTTCCTCCCCCAGAAATCCATCCATCTTTTGCTGCTTTAGACAGACTTCACCAGTTTTGAACTGTACTTAAAACCAGCCTTGTTTGGTCTTGTGCTTTTTATGCTTCAGCTGTTTTAGGACATTGCCTTTATTTATGTGTTCTTCACTTAACCTTCTTAGTTGAATACCTTTTCTTGTAAAGCTCCTTGTTTCTGGGTCTCTAACTTCAAGGCAAATGTATATGTGACAAGGGAAGATGAATGTGATTTACCAATACCCTAATTTGTTTTGAAATATTTTCAGTAGTGTGTTGACAGTCGTTGCTATTGATGCGATTAGTAGGATCGCAGTTCTACATACAACTCATATAATGCTGTTTTATTTAGTAATTCTTGTAGTTTCAGAGGGCAGAAACCTTGCTCTTCTCTATGACTGTTGGGTGAGTTGTTTTGAGTTTTTCATCTGCTCTTATAAATTCCTACTGAAAGAATGCTGAGCCTAAAGCCTTTTGTAAAATAGAAGCTGACTTTCTATTTTAAAGAAACAATCACACAAGTTTTTCGGTAAAGGATGGTTTAATTATTCCTCAAGAAAATAATTTATCACTCAAGATCCTATGTTTCTTGGCATCTAAAAGAAATCATATAGAGCACATTAAAGGATATATATTTATTCTTTTTTAAACCAGGGCTGTGTAGATTTTAAACCAGATACTGGAAAGTCATGGAGAAAGGTCTTGTCCTGATAAATGTTCACAAAGAGGAGTTACTAAGCTATGCTGGTTCCTTGCATGCAAACACCTTTGCATGTGGCCTCATCCCTGGCAACTGCGTGGGTCAGTGAACACTTCTCAGATGTCTTTTGCTGGTATCTCTGACAACCTCACACTGGAAAACCCTGTTGTCAGTTACCAGTTCTTCCGAGCCTGGGACACTGCATGATTTGATGCTCTCAGCTTGGTACTGAATCAGGTTGTGCACAACATATTCAACCAGACATTGATGCGCCGTGAGTAAATCCTCACCGTGGCTTTGGGGTTTGACAGGGCTCCTAGCACCTGAGCCTCTCTAATTTGGCTGCTCCTGAACACTTACTCTTGTTGTTTGAGGATCTGCCCTTGAAGTGCCACAGCAAAAGCCTCTTGGAGAGAATGGGCAATACTTCAATATGATCACACTGAGCCACAGAGACCAAGTGCACAAATATGCGTTATTAACGAAATAGATTCTAATGTCTCTATAGTACCAAACCCTCTTTGGGCAACCACTCCTTTTTTTTAGTGCATGGATTTTTGATGTGATAAATCCTGACAGCTCTTGCAGAGTGATTATAGCCTAGTACAAAACCAAATGCTTTTATGCCAAGACTCCAAAGAGTCATGGCACCAAAAGACTTGGGATGACTTTCTATTAAATATGGTAATGGCACATGTATTTTAAAAATATGACATTTCCTCTGAAACTGCTCTAGCATATATACAGAAGCCACTGTTCGAAATGTGATTATGCAGTCAGAGTATTTTTCCCTCAGCAGTGCAGTCTGTATTCTATGAAAATAAGTCGGCATTAGAGCCAATCTTTTCAAAGTCTCTTTCAATTTCAAAACTTCTAAAATGTTCTAGGATGCTTTAGCATGCATTGTACCTGTTTTACAGTTAAGAAGGCTGAAGTACAAGCTGAATGGTTTGTCTGAGATCACAGAATCTAGCAGTGGTAAACCTAGGAGAAGAGTAATGTTGTTAAAACATGTTGTTTTCTAGCTTACTTCATGCATGTTTTCCCGTGGTGCTGTATCTAGAGGTTAAAGTGCAGAAAATGCTTGTTTGGTTCAGAGATGCAGGACTACAGAAGCAGCATTTAAAACTAATGTGTATTTTTACTATTCTGGTTTGATTTTGTGCTGATATCAAACCAAATTGCTTGGTTATTCCCTTCCCCCCACCAAAAAAAAAAAAAAAAGAAGTGGCTAGAGTGTTGAGTAAAATGTTGTTGAGGTCACTCAAAAGAGACATGACCAAAGCTGTTTGGAAATAGGAAAACAGAAAAGTTGAAACAACTAATCCTTTTGTGTAGCATTGCAAATAGAGTCTTCATGAGCTGATTGTGGGACTGGGGGAAGGGAAGCAGCATTTCACTAAGCAGCTAGGATAGAAGTGTTTCAGCAGAAGATGATTTTGGGGAGTAGCTGTTTGATGAAGTGCTGTTTCACTAGCACCTTAAAGCAAAACATCTGTAAGAATCAACCTCCTACAATAACCAAACCTGTTCCCCTGCCTTTTTTTTTTTTTTGTGATACTTTCATTATTCTTAAATGTAGGTCACTGGTTTTGGCAAACTTGGACGTGGGTTTTGTAACTTAAAAATTCTGCACAGCTTGCTAACCAGGCTGCACTGAGTTCACTTGAGTGCATGGAGGAGTTGGATAGTCCAGCAGATCTGAGGAGGGGCAGGAGGGAGTCTCCTGGTGTGGCAAACCCCAGGGAAGTGTGCGTGGTGTTCCAGCTGGCCTGCCGCTACTGAGGGCAACTTACAGCAGCTGAAATGCTGTTCTCTGCTCTTCTGCTTGTGTCAAGAAATTGAGGTGTTGCGTTTTCGATACCTGTCAGTTTGTGAGGTCGGCACAGAGTGCTGCTGTGCTAGTGCTACGTTCAGCTGTACAGGTTTGCAGCAACAGATAATATAGAAGCACATATAGAAGTGCAACATTCAATATTGTTCTTGATGCTGACTTTATGCCTGAGATAAGCACTGTGCCTGAGAATGGAAGCTGTCACTCTCTGAATTTTCTGATCTTTGTATAATTAAATTTTTTGCTATGATATTGTATTAGCTGTGGCAGGCAGGCATAGCCTTGAATGCATAAGGATCTCTTGTCAGGTCACTGCATACTGCAGAGTGTGGGTCTCCCAGGATACTTATGCCATCAGGATAAGTTTCAGTAGGTTTCTCTAGAAATGGGTAAAGAAATTTCTTTCTAATAAAGAAATGGGTTTAATAGGTTGGGATCATGCCACTAAGCTGGCACTGAAAAGGCCACTTGTTTTTCCTCCATCCCAAAAGGGTTAGGCTTTTCTAATTTAAATACTTTCTAATTTAAAATTAATGGCTTGTCTAGATTATTTTCTATCTTTTATGTCAGACTTTAGCAAAAGAATAGAATGGATTTTTTTTCTTTTAGAAGGTTGGTTTCTTGCTCTCACCACAAGAATGGGATACAAGTAAGGACGGGCAGGCATGCGCTGTCTGTACATGTTACACTACCCAGCTTTTCAGGAGCCCCGCTATCCCCCTGCGGGAGAGTGGGTGTTTAGCAGTAGCTGTGTCAGCTGCTGGGAGCTGCTAGGCATGCTTGTGAGCCCACGGCTATTTCAACAGAGTTGACATAATTCTTATAAAGCTCCAGTAGTCATGTTTTGGGAATAGTAACTTGCAAATAGCTTTTTCCTAGAAACCATGACTACTAACCAGCAGCTTTGTGATACAAATTCAGAAAATACCTCCTTGCAAAAGACTTCTTGAAAGCTCATCCAAAAGATTGTAGAGGAGTTTTATTACTCATTCCAAGATTATCAAACATGTTTGGCTCCAGGAGATAATTTCCATTCTTCAATTGCACTTGAAGCTGTAATATTCTTTCGGGGTCTGACATGAAAGGTGGGTTTCTGCTTTATCGAGCACATGTAATGCATGAGGGCACAGCCATAGTAGGGATAGCCTTTGGCTATTAAAACCCAAGTATACTTAGCCTGTTTGTTTGGCTTTGCCAAAGCTATATACAACAGCTTTCTCAGCGTATGGAACTTGAAGGGGCTTTCCTACATCATGCTGGCTACTGTTTTGATTTGGAAGGAATAGAAACATCAACATGCCTTCTAATTTCCTCTGCTCTGGTTTTCTTCAATATAATTAGCTTACTAAGCAGTAGAAGATAGCGTCATTAGCAGCAACTCCATTCTTTGTCTTGACATGTTAGCTGCCCACTTTTCCTTCAAAATTATCCTTAAAAATCCAGTTCATTTTTAACTTTAGCAACTATAGGAGCACATTCAAATTTGTGTTTCTCTTCCTCGTTTCTGCATTGGTGCTCCATTTGAGTCCAGAGAGACTCAGCTGGTGACTGCTTTTGTGCAAGATATTGTTCTCTCGGAGACCTGTGATATTGTTTACATACGAGGGTATGTAAAAAAGGAAATATGGGGTAGATTCCTAAAAAAGCTTAGGGGATCAGGAGTGATTGGCTCCAACTCCTAGAGCCTCACTGAATGAGGTGAATGAACAATTAGGTAATGGCAGTATATGAGAAACACCTGGAAATGAACACCTGGGTGATTTTACCTTCTGTTGCGTCAAACCAGAGAGAGAGAGAAATTAGTTGGTAATTGGTATGAAAGTAAACACCACTGGGCCCAGTCCACATGGGTTTGATCATTGGAGTAACCAGGCTTCTTCTACCTCATTCACCTTACTGATCCCTGCAACTGCACCCAGTGTTTTGGGAAATGGATTTTGTTTCCAATCAGATTTTTCTTTCTGCATATACTTTTCATTGCTTTTTCTTTCACAACCTAAAAGCACCTGAAAGATTAAAGAAAAAATACCAGTTAGGACTTGTCAAATACCTTTTTCATTCTGTCAGATGTTTTATGAACTGAGCTATCTACGTAACTGAATTAATGTTCATTATAAACACAGCAGTTGTGTTTATCTGGGAAATACTGTGGTTAAAAATGACTTGTGTGTACCTTACAGAACTATTCCACAGTAAACATTTATTTTGCATATAACATAAATCCCGAAGGCAGAGTTCCCACTTCAGTTTCTGACTAGAATTTTAGACAGATTGTCTCTTTCAAAATCAAAGGAAACCATTTGAGGTCTCTACATATTTAGAATACTTCTTTTTTTGATAACAGCTACCTTATAATGGAGTTTCTGGATTCTTTGGCACCATCTTTTCTGTAAGGTTGAAATTAACACCTCCAAGTAACTTTATTTTTTTCTAACCAAATAATAATAGAAACATTTACATCTTCTATATTACAAACGTTTGCTGAAAATGCCATGTTTATGTAATTAAACAGAGAAATTCCTTGGCATTGTATATTAGGGGACAAAAGGATCTATCACATGCCTTCTTATTTTGAAGGTACTCTGCATAGTGCTATCTGTATGCTGTAAATTAAAGAATGCCTGCTTGTTTCTGTTGTAGAACTTAAGTGCAAGTACACTATGCAGTTCCTCAGGGAAAAAATATAAAGAAAAAGTCAGTCTAAACTGGAAGCTTGGAGTGTGGTCATTTTTGAAATTGATGTAAACTGATGCATAATAGTAGTATAGTTGTCACAAGTAAGGTCTGAACCTGGCTATCTTGCTTCATTACTCACCTCCGATAGAGAAGTGCAGAATGCCTGTAGCTATATATTTATGGATGCCTTTTTTTGGTAATGACTAAGGCTTTTATTCTATATTATAAAAGCTTCTATTGCCTTGCATTGAAAACTGTGGTGACTATTGTTAATTTCCTGCTCTCATCTATGCAAAACATTGATTCTGCAAGCAATGATCCTTTTGCACACGTAGGAAACACAACCAGACACTTGGTAACTATCTTCTTACTTTTTTTCCCCCCATGACAAATATAGTGCAGATTTACACTGCTTTACTGACTGATGAAGTAAGTGTTTTCCTAGGAATTGCATTTTTTCCTATCCTGTCAGCTACTGTCCTTGTTCTTTAATCTCTTCTTACAAATTAAGGTAACATTTTATCTTCATTAGATAAATAATATAATCTGTAAATCTCCAGAGTTGGAACCATGTGCGGCTGTGCTGAACTTCTGCAGTACTTTTCACCTGAAACAAGGTCAAGGCTAGGATTTCTACAAGATCTTCAACATGATGCTTAAGAAGGCTTTTCTAAAAACTGTGCTGGGAACCTCCCTGGGAATTGCAATGTGAGTGAGGAAGAGACAGGCTACTGGTTAAACAAAGAAAATTGATAACGAGTGATTTAGAAAGAAAGCATATAGTTGCAATTTGCTGTGATATTTAAGGTATAAATGCAGAAATGGTGACAGCGTAATGGAACCCTGAAGGTCCTTTGACCCCATTTCCTTCAGTCTTTCAAAGTTGCCCCCTTGTCTTGCAAAAGCTGAGAGGAACACTGCTGTTGTGAAGGGAGCTGCTGCTGAAGAGAAGGGTGGTGAGAGAAGAGGGCTGTTCTCTGCCCTGGTTCTGGGCAGTGCCTGGTTCATGCCTGCTGAGATGCCTTAAGCACTATCCTCCTGCAGATCGAGCAGAGATGCCAGTGAATCTCTTGTAAGGAATAGATGGGAATGACTGACTATTCACCTCTTCCTAATGCGTGTTGCATGCAGCAATTGATGTGAACTCCTCGTCCGTAATGTGGATTCTTGCAATACCTTCTTGCTACTACAATTCATTTTTTCCTGTGAGTTATGTAGAGAGATGTAAATTACCTCTGTTGTACATATTTTTATTAGAACAGCTTTCATGTTTCAACTTTTTTCATCCAAAAATAAGTATTTTACCGGAGCATCTGGATAAAACTGCTTTTCAGACTTCCCAGACATCCTCTAATTTTATTCCAGCAGTAGCAAGAGGAAGTATTCTCCTCTTCTTCTTCACAGATTTGTAGAATGCAGGTATCAGGCAGATATGTGGTAATGAGTTACAGTAGTCTGACTCCAACATTGCTGATAGTTTGGTACAATTAAGTCAGGCCTAATCTTAAAATAGGCCTAAATCCTGAATAAATATAGCATTAGGATTGCAATGAATAATTCCTGCTTTTCAAAAACAGTAATTGAATGCACAAATATTAAAGGCAAACCACATGGGGGCCCAGTACGTAAGATTTCTAATCTACTTACCAGGATCATTTTATATGACTAGATTCAATTAAAAAAGATAAATACATTCAGTTTTCTCAGTGGAGAACCTGTACATACTTTGTATTCAATCTAACTCATAGGGTGTAATTTTAAGCATTCACCGTGGCAGTGATTTGAATTTTTTTGACCCTCCCAGAAATGAATTTATTGCATTAATAAGGGCTGTGGAAGACCTGTCAAATCTTATGAGGCAGCTTGACATTTCTCACTCTAAGGTGTCTGCCCTCCTCTTTCTTTCCATTCTCTGTCAGGGCCGAAGGGAAATGTGTATATCTGCCTCCCTTCTCTCATCCCCAGATTCCTGCACTTACTTAAGCTGCTGGTGAAGGGCTGGGAAGGTGGGGTTAGCAATGTCCTAAAAGAGCAGCTGCTGCAAGACACTCGGAGCTCACCCGTCAGTGTCCGGAAATTTGTAGAGAACATTCGCTTGTCATGACCTGTCTGGCAGTTGGGTTAGATTGGAGTACAGGAGATGGTAAGAGGATCCCCAAAACTCTCATACAGATTTAGATTCTAGGTTGTTTGCCTGATCAGGGTCCATGCTCTGGTCTAAAGTGGAAACTTGTTTGCAAAATTTCTGTATGATTACCCATTTGTCTATAATGTATGAGTGGAGTGAGACCATGCTATTAATCATCTAGGACTGCAAATACTAAGGCACTGAGGAACTATTTAACATGATGGTGTTATTAGACTGTAGCGTTGTCCGACCTGTTCAGACAAAGCCTTGGATCAAATGATATGTGTTCCTAAAGCCAGAAGCTAGATGGTTGAGCAACATTTCCTCAGATGGTTGTAATTTATGCAAGGAACTAACCATATACGGTGGTTTATTATCAGCATAGAAAAAACTGACCAGAAAAGTTTGCTGTAAATCTCAGCTTAAATTTTCTGCGTCGTTTATAAAGGTCATTGTGCCCAAGGCTCCTTATTTTCCACTTAATCAACTACCACTTCCATGGCCCAGTTGCATTTCAGCAAACATCCTTTCAGTGTGATGTGACACACCCAGTGAATTTGCACAATGTGTGCTTGAAGGAAGCCCTGATCTTTTTAGATGTGAGGACAATGATTCAAGTGTTTAAAATTATCTGAATGTTCTGCATATCAATTCAGCATTGTTGTAATGCCTGAGTCTTTCTAAATGTGAAATTAGTAGATTTAAGACCCAGAGCTCCCCTGGAGTGTCCCCATAGATAGATTGTAGGTCACAATAACATGAGACAACCTAATTACCATAGTCATTGAAGGGAGTGAATGCACAGTAGGCACTGGATTATGAATGCTCAGTTCCAAGGAATCCATTCCCCGAATGGTTGCCGCTGGGTCCTTCGCAGGCATGTAGGGTTTTTTATCTCTTCAGGCACAAATTTGTTGTACAACCGTTGTGACAGTATTATTACTTTAAAGTATCTGCAAAGCTCTGAAAAATTAACCAGCAAATACAAAATATATTTATGCAAATGTCTAATTTTTTTTCTTTTCACGCTGAATCTGGGCAGCGGGGGTGGATGTGTGGTGGAATCTGCTGATTCTAGTTTAGATTGTCATGCATGACTCCTCTGTCCCGTTTACATTTGTTTTTGGTTTTCTATATGACATTGCAAATGTGGGGATTGGTGCCAGTCAGAAAATCACCGAAACTTGAGGAACTTAGATTTTAACTGCATAGGTGAAGACTTTTTTTGTTTTCTTCTTATTTTTAATTTTTTTTGTTTGTTTATTAATGATAGTAGCCACAACACTGTTTCCATCATTAAAAGAATGGGATCCTGTTTCAAGCTGGGGGACAGGCACCTTTCTGTCTTCAAAAACAGTACCCAGATGCAGTCAGAGAACTGGAGTTCAGTGTAGTTGCTCTCTAGAAATGTGTTCTGTGTTTATGGTCTACATTACTGATTTCTAAAACTGGACATAGCAACTATCTTACTCTCCAACGATAACTGATGTTGCAGTGCTCATTTTTCTCTTTATTTTAAAGTTTAAAAATTTAGAAACTCATGGGCAGGTTCTGCTTGGCAGCGCCCAGTCAGATGGGCCACATCCTTTCTACAGTATGGTCCAAGCTTTCTTCTTGTCACAACATGAGCATGCATGTGAGCACTTACAACTCAGCTTCCGAAGGACCTTTATGTCATCTGGACAAAGGGTTTAAGTGAAAGGACAATAAAGCAGATTTTTGTGTCACGGTATTTGGTGTATATTGCTAGAAAATCGTCCCATATCGATGGTGCCCTCGAGAGTCTCAGTGTAAGCAAGTCTCCATCCACACTTGCTCCCCTGTAGCTCCGGTGACTGAATTGGGCAAGTTTGGCAGTAAGCTGTTTATGAAAAACTTAATAGCTTGAAAGCTTTCATCTTAAATTGGTTTGGTTGCAGAACTGACTGAGATAAGAAGCTGGAAATGTTAATTTTGTTTTGTTATCTACCATTTCCCCTCTTTCAAATACTGCGCTGAAATAGGTACACAGAGGCTGGTCTAAGTACCTGCATTTTTGTGGGTCACAAAATACAACAGCCCTGAATGACAGAATTTGGTTCGAAATATCACCGTTCAGGGTTGTGACTGGGTTCACTTCTACAGCAGGACAAGGCCAGCCTACCTACACTTACCACATGGAAATTGTTTCCACTTTGTATTTGCTGCATAGTTTAAGAGCAGAAGCTGTGCCCAGGAGTTAAGTGAATTGGGAGTGTCAGTTCTGCTAGCTCCCCAAATACTTTTTATGGCAAAGCTTAGGAGAGTTTTAAAGATGGCTTGCACCAACTCTAAAAGAATGAACCCAGGAGAAATACCTGTGGACTGCTTTTTTTGCTAGTTTGTTTGATTTGTTGTGGTTTTGGTTTTTTAAAAAATATAATTTTAGAAAACTGCATCCTAATAAATAATCTGCTCTTAAAGAAGTGAAAAGGTTCTATTTAGTGCTGGTTTTTAAAAATAATAATCTGATTTACTAGAGTGTAGTATTTTAACTCCTAGTTTTAATCATCATTTTGGTGAGGGCACAATCTTCAGATAAATGGTTTTGTTAGAATAAGAGTTTATTTATTTAAGAATAGAGCTAACACATATAGTAGACTGCAGGGATGGTATGTCTTCAATATATACAGGTGCTTAAATATGCAGACAGATCAAAAAAGTATATTTTACAACGTGCCTGATTGTTTGAGCATCTAACTTTGATTTTAAGGTTACCTTGTTTTCAATGGAAACTAAGCTCTTTCCCTGTTTCAGTCCCAAAGAAATTCTGCTAAGAACATATCTGCTTATTTAGGCACATAAAGGTCCTTGAAAATACCATTTTTTCCGAGGACGTATCTTCACAAGGAAGCAAAGCTGTTGCTGATGGTGTGTTTACCATCATGAGTCTCATTGAATTGATTTTTGAATACAGCTTCACAGGTTGTGGCAAGAGTATTAGAAATAATTTTGTTCCATTACAAATTTTTTCCACATCAACTACGCTTAATGTTTCACATCTGTGTGATAAAAAAGGTAAATTCCTCAGACTAGGTCTTAAAGAAAGAAATCAAAATATATACTTCAGGACTTCAAGGGAGATCTCTTTATTTCTGGGACTGCTGAGCTACTTACATCTGGTCTGTAAGTCTGGGATGATATTTGAGGCAAGGAATGAAGTAGGAATATTTTCTTCTTGAAGTCAGCACTTCAGGTCCTGCCTGGGGTAGTTGGTGGTGCCCCTGGATCAGTGGGCGAGAGCCTGTGCTGGTTTTCTAAGGGCTCTGCAAAACAAAATGGGCCACCCCCTGCTCAGCCCCAGCCCTTGGGGACAAAGCTGTCATTATTTGATGGAGATTTAATGGCGCTTTATGAAATGAAAGTTGTGGAGGCCTGCATGGCTATAGTCTTTGCTTTCACTGCGTGTTAACCACGGGGTGAGTAATTGAATGCTCATCCATGTGTGATCATCTGCACTGCCGCAAGCTCATTATCAGCATTAATGTGCTGAAGTCACCCGAGGTTCCATAATGGTGCTGTATGTGGCCACCGCAAGAAACGCTGCTGTCTTTGTCCTTGTCCCAAGACACCAGCCAGCAGTTCCCAGTAGCTGTTGGAAAATCTCACTTTACAGAATTATTATAATTCCTTTCTGTGCTTGTAAAGCTGCGAGCTAGAATCCACAATCTGCCAAGAAGTTGCATGCTTGCATGGCCTGGCAGCTGCCTGCTGGTTGGATGCTGTGGCTCTAATTTTATTTTATTTAGGGTGAGGGCTGGGTGCAGCTGGTTAACCATTACATACAATGAGACTGTAGAGAAAGAGCAGAGGAATGAAAACCAGAATACTTCATGTGTTATCTCAGGTCTGTGGAAGAACGGTGTTTGGGGGCTTCATATTGTATCGTGACATCAGTAGGTACTTGGTTATTTTGTTTCTGCTGCATTTTCTTCAGGGTTTTCCATGAAACTCCAAGAGCTGTGTCTCCTTTGTCCCATGGTGCTAGCAAAGGTGTGTTAGTGGGTGGAGCACACCTGGTAACAACAGTGAAAACCAGTAGTGAAAACAAAAAGGATGTAATAAAGTGTGGGGCTGCCATGGGGAGAGGCAGCCTCTCCCACCTCTGTGAGGACAGGTTGTCTAGAAGGTGCTCTTGGGAGTTGAGAAAAACTTTTACTGATGTTTTCTATTGTGTTCTGAATTTCTACAAAACCCAGTCATCCTTGCTAATGCACTACTCTGGGACATCAATGATTTCTGAGAAGAGATCAGTTGATCCACTTTGCCGAGCAATTTCTTGAATGTTCTCATTGCATCACTCCTGGATACTATGTTGGAGATCCTGTGACACAATTCCTACAGCACCAGTTTCCTGCCAGTGGCATTTTTGTCCTTGTGGCCCATGCCACTCCTTAAAAAGGCTATTCATCTCTCCCAGAAGCACCCATAAACATACTCTGCTGAATGCAGTAGGGGGAGGAAGGAGAGACTTTGCAGCTGGAATGGGAATTGGAAATTCAGAACATGTCCTCTTCTGCTGCCCAAGGGAGCACTGGCCGCTGAACGGGGATTGATCAGTGTCAAAAGTGAATGAGAGGATGGAGAAGACAGACCAACATTTTTACATATATACACATTTATTTGGAAAGGTGGGGAAAACAAATGTTAGTAACTATTTCAGGCAGCTTTTTTGGGTAAATGACAAAGCATTTTGGTATGCAGGAAACAACTGCTTCCCCTCTAGAGTTTTTCGGCACTTGAAAGGAAACAAGCCAACTCCAAACCTCTAAAGAGGAAAGCTGTTACAGAGACTGATTATTCTCCCTCTAAAGCTTTTTACAAGTTTCTCTTGCATCAGACAGAATGATGATTCTTTTACATCCCAGTAATACTATTGTGTTTCATTTGCAAGAGAGAACCTCCATGTGACAATGGACAGTGCTGGGTTTTTATAAAATTAATATATGCTGCCAAGAACATTATATGTGGAATATTCCGTGTAATTCAGTCCCCAAAATAGCTAATAAAGTGACAAAATAATGAAGAATATTTATTGCAGTTTCATGAGGAGACTTGAAACTCCACGTATGCTTCAGAAAACAGGGAAATATTTTTAGAATGTTGTTGTTCTGTTTTAGAGACAATTTTCCTCTAAATCGTTATTGAGGGGTTTGGTTGTTTGTCTGTTGGTTTACAAGGACCCTTGGCTTAGATGCGT
The DNA here is from genome assembly GCA_013398855.1 of Mohoua ochrocephala. Classification (NCBI taxonomy): domain Eukaryota; kingdom Metazoa; phylum Chordata; class Aves; order Passeriformes; family Acanthizidae; genus Mohoua; species Mohoua ochrocephala. Next base: position 34,213 of record VZTA01006266.1, on the reverse strand, counting down.
GTTTAGTGCACATGTAGTGTGATGATTGTGGTTATGTGCACGTTCTCGCAGCCAGCCGTATATTCATGCAAACCCTTCCTGGCCTCAGAGGTGGTCTGTGCAAACTTAGGGAGGAGGCTTTTTCTAAGTCAACAGGGACTTCTTCCGTGACTTTTTAAATCAGGAACTTCTCTAATGCAGAAAGGCGGGTAAGAATATCAAATATGAATTTGTATTTATTGAGTAGGACTGGAGGACAGAGATGCAAAACCCTAAGGGGTTAGAGGGTGAAGTACTGCTGTGCAAGTGCAATTTCCTTTATATGTAACAGGATGGCTTGAACAGCAGGAGAATTCACTTTGTCAAATCCTCGTACTGCCTAGTTTCACATCTTGCTGTGGCTGTAGCATGGACCTTGCTAAGTCAGCAGGAATTGTGTGCCTGGATGGGGTAGCTCCTGCACTGGAATCTGATTGGATGGATGGCTAGAAATAGACCAATTCGAAGGCCGAGTTTGGCCTTTTAAAGAAGTCAAGGCAGAGGCATTTGGTTTCACTCCTGTATTTATTAATAGCTATCTAAGAGTGCAGCCGTTTGCCAGTGCAGCCCAGGGTCGGTAGGGATTGCCTGCGTGCTTTTACCAGCTGTCAGCGCGGCAACTGTGGGATCCCGGCTGGAGCACCCAATTCCTGCGTGTTCCCCCTCCCTAGCTGGCGTAGCTGGGAGGAGTTAGGGAGGAGCAGTTCCTCTGCTCAGAAGGGACGGCTCTCACCTCTCAGCCAGAAACAGGGCACCCAGCTGTGAGGATGGGAATTGAGAAATAGCAACTCTTACTTGGCTTTGATTTTCCAGGCATCAAGACCGCTCAGTCTTGTCTGTACTGTTCTCCTTTTCCTTTATCCCCTGTCCCCACCCCTAACTTTGCAGTCCATAAAGTCAGCATTCGAACTGGCTTCTGTCACACTGTTCTCCTCCTGCCTTCCAGTACGTGGAGTACCTGGCAAACAGCCATGGTGCCGACAGCCCCAAAGCCTTGCGCTGGCACTGGAACAGAGCATCAGGTGTTTTTTCGTGTGCATTGCTCTCGTTTGGGAGGAAAGACAATCATTGGGCACCCTGACCCAAAGGCACAGGGTAGAGAAGGTCAGCAGCATGCCGTTGGTATGTGCTGATGGTGGGGTGAGTGCTGACAGAAATTTCGTGATGCCTGAGAAGCACAGTTATTCAGGGGACTTCTGTACCTGCAGAGTCAGTCCCTACTTTTCTCCTGGATTCCGCTCACTCAGGGGCAAGAGGTGTCTTCAGGAGAGTCCTCATCCTGGCTGCCCCCCTGGGAGAGGCACAGACAAGAAGGAAATCTTCAATTACACTAGTGAAAGAAGTGAAAATTCCTAGTAATAACAGTAGCAAAAGAGAGGAAAAGCAAGAGCTGGTGATCCCCTTTGGGAAGGGGTGTTTGTGTGGGAGGATGCAGAGGAGCTGCAAGGAAGAGGTTTCTCATGTGCTAAAGGGTCTCGTTGACACTCGAAGTAGGAGGATTGAAAAGACCTTGTCTCCTCAGTTTGCTAGGAGAGAATGACCCTGTGGGAACCTCACCACTGCCTGTGCTCAGGGGGTGGTGCCTGTAAATGGATGCTGACTAAGAAGCACAAAAAGGAGAAATGGCTGCCTCTCCCCTCTCCTTTCTCCGCTGAGTGCCAATCGGTGTCTTAACTTTATTTTTCAGTCATTCTGCTTAATTTATTTAATGAGTTTTGTTAGCCAAACCAGGAGAGTGTTCCTTTTTCAAGCATAGTTATGCAGAGAAGATCTGAGGTGGTCTGTGCTAGTTGTTCATGGCCTGGTGGGCTGTTGGTGTGTTTTCTTTAACCTGCATTTGTGACTTTTAGTTTAAATATAAAGAGTCTAAGAACAAACAGAATGGAAATTAGCTTCAGTGCATTTCTTATTTTTGTTGTTTATATAAAAATTTAAGCCCTATGTAGCCCTAATTCACAGCAGTCAAAAGAATGTGCTGCTTTATACTTTACAATTCAGTTTTATGACATGTGAACACTTTAGTTCTAATTTGTGCCTCTCAGAATTATAAAAAGGTTTTATTTATTACAGCTCTCATTCTAGCTGCAGGTGAAATGATGCCTCTTAAACTACGAGCAAGGATGAGATGTAATTTCTGAAAAATTCAGTTCTTAGTTTACAGTGGCATTAGGGATGCTCACAGCATTTCTGTGTGATTGGGATAGAAAAGTAAGGAAACAATAAGCCAAGATCACTTACTTTTCACAATAAAAGTTTGGGGCTTTTTGTATAACGGCAAGATAGTTCTTTTTAAAAGGTCTTCAAATGCATTAATGTGACTTTCAAATGAAGTTGTGGAAACCAAAAAACAATCATTCAGACACTATTCTAGAGAAATGAGATGACGAAAATGCAAAAATATTATACTCTTGTAAATCCAAACTCAGTCAGATAACAGAATTCAGTAAGGTTAAATTAGAGAGGCAGAAGGATGAATTGGGTTCTGATCAAAGAATTGTTCTATGATTGATAAGTGTAGGCAGCTGTTTTAATCCTAAGATAATGAGCCATCCCTAACAGGTTAATATTTGAGGGGATTTCATTGTAATGCTGGTTTGGAATAATAGTTGTTATGATATAATTTTATACTGCAGTTTCTGAGGCATAAGTATTTGCAGCTGCAATTGGGCAGTGGAGAACCAGGGCCTCTTTCACCCTTAGGTGATAAGCATATATGGTTCCTGCACTCTTCTACTCTGAAAAGGAGCCTGTGTAGTTCAAATATCAAAGGGCCAGCACTCTGCTCTGCTCAGAGGAGGTCATTCTGAACCTCACTCATGTCTAAAGAGTAACAATGGATATTAACAAAATAAAGATAAATAACTGTATGTGGCTGGGCAAAAGAAAGATAGTAGCATAAACCAAAGTCTCGAATGAAAATGCTTTAAAATCTTAATTTCTGGTTACCTGTTCATCACCCTGGCCACAGGCCACGTCCCACAGTTACAGAAGTGGCAGTTACACAAGAGCCAGAAAAGGTGACAACAGAGTGGTGGTGTTGTGCTGGCTGAGGTGTCCACAGGCAGTGACACTGAGCACCTGCTTTGCACATTTTCTCACCAGATTCTTGTGTTCTGGGGAAGAGCAGGGAGAGGAAAGGGAGACACAGCTGAGTATTTTCTGTGTTAGTATGAGTACCACCCAAAAGATAGATGGACACTGTGCAGGAGCTGAGATTGCGTCTGTATCATTCAGCACATCAAATTATTTATCTGAAAGGGGTGTTTTGGACCACGCTGTCCAGAAGTCAGGCATTGTCAGGCATCCACAGGCCTTGTTTGAGACCTCTGAAGGTTTCATTTTGAACATTTTAGTTTTTAATAAGAAAATGAGTAAATTCCTATATTTAGAAGATGACTAGGCCCTCAGTTTTCCGTGTATTTATTCATATGTCTAATTGCATTTCAGTGATTGCTTCCTTTACAATTATTGGAAGTACTCCTGTAATAAAGTCAGCATCTCCAAGAGCAGGGCTTAAATATCACTAAATTATTCATTTCTTTTTCCAACTGTCCCCTCGTTATTCAAGCTAAATGACAGAATTACTACAAAAAAGTAAAATACTCAAGATACTAAGTTTTATGACAAGAATCACACCGGTTACTACATTATAAAGAGAAAAAGGAAAGGAGGAGGGGAGTAGGAGTAAGAGGGAAACTTAGCTAATGATTCAAAACCTTGTAACCATAGTCCTGTCACTGCCAGAATTTCATTCTTGCCAAATGTGCCCTTCTTGCCATTGACAAATGAAATATTGGAACAGGTTTTAGAAAACCAGAGTGGTTGCATTTTCCCTTTAAAGAAAGGAGGTCTTTTTTTTTTAGAAGTTCTAGAACTGCAGTTTTCAGGAAAATAAAATATTTGAAGCAACTAGTAAAAAAAAAAAAAAGCTTTTTAAAGTAGTGCTTTCTGTTGCCTCTGCCCTAAATAATTTTTCTTGTTATTCTTTAGAAACATACAAGCATCCTCCCTGTTTATATCCACTCTTATTTCCACAAGCAATTTGTGGAAAAATCTTCAGGTTTTCTACAGTTAAAGACTACTTTCTGAGCTATAGATTTTAAAATAAAGTCTTTATATATTTTTATACCTTTAAATAATGAATTCACATTCAGCATAATGTATTTTTGAATGCTATGGAGTTTAAAAGAGTCAAATATGCAGTGTATGGAAGAGCAGTATGTTGCAAATAAGTGGAGCCGTGCTGCTTAAAATAAAATTCCCTTTGTTGGATGTGGTTTCTGAATGTTATGGATTAGATGAAATGCTCTGTTGCATAGTATGGATTAGAATGAGAAGTATGTAGACTACTAGGTAACAACACAGTGGAACTTCAGTGGTTAAGTGCCATCCCTTTTGGTGCGATGAAAATACCTGCCCAGTCTTAGAGAAAGCGTAGAGTGCCTGTCTGCTTATGTAGAGATTCACAGCCTGTGCTGAGAACCCCTTTCTCTTGTGGTGACAGAGATTGATCCATTAGGTTATTGCTCAGCCAGGAGACTACAATCATCTACACAGTTTGTAAGTGTGATAATATGGAACTGCCAAGAATTTTATATCTGTGAATGTGCATTCATATAAATAACACCTAAGGTTATGTCTCTCTAATGAAGGCATGTGGAGACAAGGCACACAAATATTTAGGTGTTGGCTTACTGTAATCATGCAGCTTCTTTAACATGAAAGGGACAAGTCTTCTCATAAAATACTTGAGAAGTGCTTTTGTTCTGAGTTGCTATATGAATAAGAAAAAAAACAAGTAAGCACACAGGGGACAGTCCAGATTGTAATCATGAAATAAGAAATGAGACGACAGTAGAATACAACATAGGAAACCATGGAGAATTCAGAAAATTGGTGTTGCTTGAAAAATGACTCCCTTTTACTGATGCCATTGTTGGAAGATGAGCACGAGCCCAAGAAAACCAGAGATTTTAATGGATGCTTGCTCTCTAAAAGGATTTTCATGCTGCCATTTGCATTGTAACGAGTCAGTTGCTACCAGCAGCCTGCTTGAAAAGAGTAGAGGTATTTGGCAGCATTTATACTGGGGAGACTTCCAGCCTGCTGGTAACTCGAGGGGCGAAGGCAGGAGGAAATACTTGTAACCTTCAGAAGGGCAGACGTGACTTCTGGGTTCATGCTGCTTCTTCAGTTCCTGAGATCACAGCTTGATAAGACTGGGGGTAAGGAACAGACAGCAGCCTGCCTTTTTTTGGCTCTGCTTTGGCAATTACACATGTTCTAACAGATGTAAGCGCATAATTATGAGCATGAAAATAAAGAATCTGTGTGTGTTCATCCTATTTCCTCAGTACATCATCAGTTGATTCAGTATTTTCTTAATTGTGAGTTTTATATGGATTTACTACTGTTCTTGAGAGTCGAATGAGAGCATTTATGAAATTTCTGAACTCCCCCAAATGGAGCTTTGACTGTTGTTTATCATGTACCAGAGGAATAAAGGGGAGTCCATTTGAGAAAGTTTGAAATAGGGTGCTTGGGAGAAACTACCGAAACTAAACTGACTTTTAATCCAGGAACTTAATAGAATTTGTAATGAGAATAGTATTAGTGGAAACATGGAAAATATGGAGTTTGCAAAGGGACATCACGCCTCGTGGAATTCTTTCAAGCAAGTAATGAGCTTCTAGATAAACAGGTGAGTCAGTTGTCACAATCACCTGGGATTTTTCAAGTTACTTTGAGCCCTTGAGAACTTAAACTGGTGTGCAATGAAGAGAAGATCCTTTTGTAGATTAAGAGATGGCTGAAGAAAATAGGAGGAATTCATATTTCTCACAGATAGAAATCCCAGGGGGATTTATGCCCTGGGTTAATTATGCCCTGATTTGAAAACCTAAGAAGGGATGTGAGCATTAAGGAGCTAGTCTTTACTGCCTCTATACATTTTTTTTGTGGATTAAAACTAAAGAAGGTTCTAAAGAAAAGTTTTTACAAAAATGACTGAGAAATAAAATAGCAAGACTAAAGTTCATACGGTACTAAGAAACTTGCTTGAATTAAAAAATGGACTTTGAATTAACTTGTTCCATTAAGGATCTTGGTCCTCTCCTGTGATAAGTTCGCCATCATCTCAACGGTTAGTAGCAATCAAAAAGGGAATTAGTAAATTAGGAATTACAAATACAATACCATATGAAGCAGAGCGTATAATTGTGCTACTGCTCTAAATCCATGTCTTTGCTACGTCTTGAATGTTTTGTGGTATTCTGACAATTCTGTGTCAAAAGGCACAATACAAAACTACAAAGAATGCCCAAAGTGTTTAGAAACGTATAATGATATCTATTTGAGATATGAATTGGACAATGAGATTTCTGTGTAAAAAGAGATGATTGAAGTGGGCTATGACAGAAGTTTATAAAATCATGAATAATATGACTATGAAATGTTCATTCATATATGATCATATAACAATAGTGGAGGCAGGGGAGTTCGAAGCAGAAAGTCCCTTTTCACAAAGTGTACAATTTAATTGCATATCTCGTTTCCACTATGCTGTAGAGGTCAATAATAAAATTATAAATACAAATTGTGTTATATAAATTAGAAACTGTCAGTAAATGCAGTGGTTTGGATGAACCCATGTCCAAACAAAGTCTGTAATCTGCAAGAGCACCAGCAGTAAACAGCAAGAGAAGGACTACTCTATTACACACTCTAAGGGGAATACTATTGACAACTCTTAGGAAGAATATTAAGCGATATGAACGTTTTAATGGGTCGATATGTCTGTTAGTTCATAAAATTAAAATCGTAGTTTTATCATTGTAACTGTTGGGGAAGGAGCAAAGTTGCAGTGGCTGAAACTCTAATAGGGTCCTACTGAGACTTTTCCTCAATATTCGTCTATTAAGAAAAGTGAATATTTGTCCTGCCCTTTCAATAAATCACAGTTCAAACTCTGAACTTCACAAATTTCAAGGTTTGGAGAAAGCCAGGAGTCCACTTGTGAGTCCCTAAAACATTGCAGTGCCTCCTCTGGTTGTACCTCTAGAACTGTGTTGCCAGTGCAGCTATGTTGCTGTTAACGAGACCTCCCGAGCTGTGGCTACCTCTTCAATGCCTTCACTTTGGGAAAATCCCTGCAAAGGATGATTTGTGGTAAAGGTAATGCAGTCTCTCACTTTTTTGGGGTTAATCAAGAAGCCTTTATTAGTGTCTTCACAGGCCATGCCCTCTCTTTCTCAAAGGATCTTGATCTTTGGGATAAAAATAAGGAATGTTGCAACAGAGATAGCCAATGTCTTCCCTCTCTAGTGAATAGACTGTGGAGGATGTGTGTGGGCATATGTTCTAGTCTTGATTTACTAATCACAGAAGATATCATACTGCAGCTTTGTTGAAACTTGTCTCGCAAGATACTAAAGCTGCTGTTGACTTACTAATAACAATGAAAAAAGAAAGAAAACCTCATATGAACCAGAGTAAAACATTCCTTGTACTAAGAACTGGAAGTCTTATGTTTTGTGATGCCAGAATGATATAGGAGCTTGATACTTAGACATTTTTACTTTTTTCCCTGACTCAAAGTGCCTTTAAAGTAAAAATTCGCAGAAGTGGTTATCTGAAAATATTTTGTCCAGGAGGGTATTTGTTACACTAAGGTTTTCTATTTTTTTTTTTCCCTTTACTCCCCCATCCCCTCTCAGCAAAGTGTCATTGCAAAAAAGTTTTTCTATTGCTCTTACAAATGATGAGGAAGAAAACAAATGCCTTTTCAAAAGTGTTGTGTTTGTTCTACAATGGAGTCTGACTAGAGATGTTTATTTCTGTTGAATGTGTTCACCATGAGTTTTATATTCTGCTGATACAGCTCTTAGCTTATGCTGGTCTGACAAAATAGTGCTTCCTGTCTTCAGGTGTTTCAGGTCCATGTTATTATATCACTGTATTATTATGGTGATATTGCAAACAGCTTGCCAGTAACTATTCCATAATGTCACTGACGTACCCAAGTCTGGCTACATTTTCGAGCTCTGGAGGTCTGAGTCACAATGTTTGGACTTCTAGCTTTTACGGTGTTTGAAAATACTTCTCTTGCAAGTGCCCTGTTATGAGAATTGCAGTGTGAGTCTATGCAAGGCCAAGGTATACACATTCTGCAGGAATAAAGGTGATTCAGATATTCCAGAAATTATGAGGAAGTGTTGAATACAGAAAAATGTCAGGAAATATGACAAGACTTGTGGCGGCCTTGTCAGTGCTGCTGTTTCTCTGCAGAACGCAGCCCCAGACTGTCTGGGGCACACCAGCAACATTCAGCTGACAGTGTGTTCCCATGCCCCTTAGGAAAAAGCACCTTTGGCCAGCAAAACAAGGAAAAACTTCTGAGGGATTCTCAAAGGGCAGGTCTGATGTAGGGGGCAGATACTTAACATACTTTCATGACCTAGCCTGAAGCACTGGAATACAGGCTCGCTGCTGCATCTGTAAACATATATACACATTTATATGGCCATGGTCAGACTGTTTTTAGCTACCCAAGTTATTTCAATACATTGTGCGATGTTAACCACAAAAGATGAAAGAACTCAGATACTTCACGAATGAAGTGTATGTTAAAATAACTCTCAGTGGACAGTGGTATGCTACTTCTTTTTCTCCCTTGTACCTCAAAGAGCAGTGGGCTACCTGTAGATAGGAAGCAGGGCACAGTAGTGGAAAGTAGCAGATCACCCTATGATTATTTAGATGCAGCAAGAATTACAAAATAAGAGTGAATACACTGAAACTATGCAGCATTCCCTATCATAAACAGTGGCAAAGAGCCACTGTTCAAATTGAAGTAAATCACAAATACCTCTTCTATTATGATGAACACAAAATTGGAATAAGACTATATACCCCATAATACTAAGCATGTATCAACAAATTTATGGAGAAGTAGAGCTGTTGCAAAGCATCATGGCATTTTGATACTAACTGAATAATATGATAGGACTATTATTTCAAATGAAATTAAATTTTACTATCTATGATAGAGTATTGTTATGTTCCTACTTCACCACAATGATTTAGTTTCTAGATAGGGACAGTCTGTTACCTACAAGTCTAGGGAAGCCTATTTAATTGACTTAGACATTAATTCCTGTGCCTGACCCGTACTTGTACTTCTGCATGCAACCCATGGTTAATGGTTACACATGTCTGAAAATTGACTACCTCCTGTAATGGCTTCCTTTTCTGACACCAAACAGACTGTTGGGTGATGCAAGCTTTCCTCATAAGATTGATGCCCTGATTCTTCCCTCTCAAAGCAGCTGTCATTTTGTCATCCTGAGGCTGACATAAATTTGGCATGCAGCAGAACACAGGATCCAAAGGCTTGCAGTCACTACTGACAGGCACAGACTTGTACCATGACCTGATCCCACCGCATGGTGATTGTCCTGCCATGTGCAGCTGGTCAGCAAATGCTTGGAACATCTGTTGATTGCTGTTTATTGTCTGCAGAACACTTATCTGCTCAGATTTCTTTTCTAGCTGCTGCACACCTGGTAGATCTGGTAGTTGTTTATCCACAAATACAGACAAATCAGTTCCTTCTCACAATAATGGTCAGTCAGCTCCAGGGGTGACAGTAAAGGGCTTGAAAACTGGCCTGTTGAAGGTTGGAATGGAACAGAGAGATCTCGTGGGGTCTTTAAATATTGAGTGAAAATGAAGTAATGAAGTGGAACAGAAGGAATGTTTTGACCCTGAACACGTACTCTGATAAGTACAGCTGCAACTCACACTGTACTGCAAAAATTCCCAGAGAAGAGTCAGAAAGTGTGATGAGGGACATTCGTGCTTACCTACAATGTAGCACGCTTTTTACTAACACAGCGTGTTACTCATTGGGAGGGAACTCTTAGCCAAATGTGCATATATACCTGCATCCCAGCTCAGCAGCTGATAGCTGTGCAGAAGTGACCTTGCAAATTTTCAGGTTTAGATGGGCTTGTTTTTAATAAGGCAGAGGAGGAAGGAGAATTCAGAAAACAGCTGTGGCTGTGGGTTGTGCTGCAGCTTCCCTCTGTCATACTGGAGCACTCTATTGCCTTTAAATAGATCGTCAATCTTTTCCACTTGGAAATGGAGATTGCAATACTGCTATACCTCACAGGGGAAGAACGAAAATGCTTTGAGATAGTACTTTACGCTCTGCGTGGAAAACACATCATTACTGTAGAATATATCCATTTTATTTTATTAATGTTAAGAACAGTTCCACAGTAAAATGGGTTAATGTACCTCTATTTGCAGTCAAGAAGCAAATTATCATACCTCGATCTACGTGCCAGTTAGGTTGCTCAATTGCTTAAAAGTGGACCTTGATCCTTGGAGATGCTGATTGACTTTAGAAGCAGCTGAATAACAAGAACTGATGCATGTATTTCACTCTGTGTGGTCAGAAATTCACAGCAGTTTACTTGCTTGTATGCTAGAAAACATACTATTTGTCTGGTATGTCCTAAAAACACACACCCACAAGCAAAGAAAGCAATATATGTGTGCCATGCAGGAAATGACAGGAAAGGTACAGCCCTAGTGAAAACTGAGAGCACCTCTCCCGGACTGTATCATTTTACCTTCCTCACTTGTTTGTGTTCTCAGATGTGTGGAATGAGCTTGATAGGTTTGGGGTGCTGTCTTTGAGATTTCTGGTGTGAAAGACATGTAAACAAACAAGGCAGAGCACTCCTAGGACACCCACACAGGGACTGATGATTGAGGTTGAAGAAAATATATATAGTTGTTATAATGCGTATTTTAGAATAATTCCACATAAAATAAGAGTGGGCTTATTTAAATGTGTTTACTATATGAAAGTTCAAAACCTGACTTTTAGAACTCCCAGAAAAAAAAATTTCCCCTGACAGAATTAAGTTGGAGAGTATGACCAATCAAGTGATGGTCTGAAAATAAACACTAGAGCAGTTACAGTGTACAGAAATGTGGAAATGTGTTTGTGCCATAAATCTTTTACCAATTCATAATGTTACTGAAATAATTGTTTAAAACTCAATGCATTAGATTTTGATTGCCTACAAGTTTTTTTTGCCATTTCCTATGAAGGTGCTCAAAATTTAGATGTATAGAAAGATGGGGAAAAACAGTGAGAAAACAGAATGCACAATGAATACAGAATTCAAAACTGCTTTTGAAACCTTTCCAATACTGGATAAAAATTTTCACTTTCATAATTAAAGAATGACCTTTCCTTCCTTGACCTAGATTTTAGTTGTTTGCAACAAATGAACAAGGAAAAAAATCACTTGAAGTCAGCAAAGCCAGCACAGCAGCTTCCATAAAAGCCTTTGCCAAACTGATTAGATTTGCAGTTCACTCACTAAGCCTGCCCGGTCATGGCAGCATCATGCAATGAATCTTTTCATTGAATAAAACTGGAATTGCAGAGGAACTAATTTTTTTTTGGTCTGAATACTTCTGTAGTACTTGTTTAAACATGAAATTGTTTCTGATTAACTCATGTGTGAGCAGTCTTATTCTGTAAAAAAAAAATTTCCTGTTGAGCCCAATGTAGTTGTTTAATAATTAAACAGAAGCAGTTAATTGGAAAATACTGAATATGTAGGCAATCCTCAGTCTTTTTCCTTTGGTGGATATAAATGGTTCTAGGTTGGATAAAGAAGTAGTATTTTAAAAAATTCTTCCTTGCATAACAGACTGTCTTAATTTGTTGATTTTAATTTCTTAATTTGTTTGACTAAATGAGAACGTTAAAGTATCTGATAGTTTTTTTCATATAAAATGGTAGTACAGGTAGATTGGCATGAAGGTAGAAGAATCTTTTGTTTCTGGAGAAAATTTAGGAAGCTCCAGAAATTAAAGGTTGCCTTGCTCAGCAGGGAGCTTGTGAGAACTGCAGTGTGTCCTCAGCCTCCACGGAACTGCTATTCACATCCAGGCAAAGATGAGAGAGAACAATCTGCTTTTCCTTCAGTCAGTACCTCACATCCTGAGTGGACTGGGCCTTTACAGACTTTATTTAGGATTTTTTTTTTTACAGCCTTTGCATAATTAACATTTTCATCATCGTTAGGGAGTGTGTTAGCAAGTGAGACTTAATATAACAAAAGATTGGATTTGCTCATTATGGATTGATTTAAAAGACTATGATTAGTTAAAACTATATATTCTCCAGAAAAGAAACAATTTAAAATAGTAGTGATCCAAAAGAACTAGAAGAAGATGCCCGTGGTGCTCAATTCTGCCTTGTCCAATTTGTTTTTCAGAAATCAGGATGTTAATCTAAAGAGGAAAGTGAATACGTTTGTTAGATTTATTTTTGTTTACAAAAAAATCCCCCAAACAACAACAACAAAAGTTTTCTATCAGCAAAGAAAAAGTAAAGAAAGTAGAGGAAGCACCTTTCTGAGACTGCTAGCTTTAGACCTTAACCAGAGAAGCAGCCCCTGCTGGCTTTGTCTGCAGCGGTCTGAAAACCATGTTTAAACATGTCTTGACCACAGGTCCTGTTGAATCAGTGGCAGACACAGTTTGGTTGGCACATGCGAATGAGGTGGCTCTAGTACCGGAATTGGAGAATTTTTAAAGACAGTGGCTATAGAAAAATTTAAATCTATTAAAAAAAAAGAGGTGAGTTTCTTTGCATGGTTCTTGTCAATCAATGGAAGCCTTTATGCAATCTGACGGAGCTTCACCTCCCCCATGGAAGCCAAACAGCCGGGGCTGGCCTCACAGCTGGGCCTGATCCAGGACCTGGTGGGAGGACAGGTGTAACAACTGTGGAAATGACCAAGCAGCTGTTTCCACTAGTTTGTTGCAAGAGGAGCTGGGGATCTCAGCTGTGCTATTACAATAAGCTAGATAGTGACCTAGAGACCAGAGTCTTTCAGTGACTGAAGTTCCCGATCTTGTGTTTCACAGGCTCTGTTCCAGGGCCAAGTCCTGTCCAGCACCCAGAGCAGCTCCTGGAGGTAAGTGCTATCAGGGTTCTGTGGAATTGTGTTCTGGGCGATGGCCAAAGACTCTTTAGTCAGGTCTCTGTGAGCTAGGAGAGTGAAAGTGTCCTGAATAATGATTCTTTTTGGCTCTTGATGGGGTTAAAATATGTCCCGTGAAGCTTCCTCATGCTTTCAAAATTCCTGGGGCGAGTCTCCAGGGAGATCCTGTGAATAACTTGCTTGTAAACATTCTCTCTTCCTCCCCTGCTCCCTGCCAACAGCAACCCAAGAAATACCTTGTTTATCTTTCAGATCTCCTCTGCTAGCCTATAAGCCATTGTTGGCTGCTTTGGTGTGGTGCAAATTGGTTGGAAGATGCACATTGAGGGAGAGTTGGCTAGAACTGCCCAAAAGTTTGCATCTGGTATCAGGTTATGTCTCTCTACACTGGTGAGAAGTGCTACAAGAGAGGCAAGGTTCCATGTGCAGGACATATTGCAGATCAAGGAAGCATAAATGGTGTATATGGGTCTGGGATGCAGTCAATGCTACAAGTTTCAGCTGTGGTAACGTAAGAGCTTTGGGGATATAGATTTCTGTCTGAGAGAAACACAGAATGGGGCTGCAAAGGTGCCTACGATGTGTATAACCATGTTTCAGCTTTGGCTTACCTTATGGTGGGGCAAATCTTACATAGTGGGATATGTAACTAGTGAATTAAAACACAGGCATGCATTCGAAATCTCTGCAATTTTATGCCTTAGTTTTAAGTAATTTTGACAGAGCATCTTTAATTCCTTCCACAGAAATCGAAACGATGGGTGCTTGATTCCCATTTGTCACCAGTGTTTCTCTGATCTCTGCCCAGCTACGCTCATAAAGCGCCTCCATGTATGTTTGCATAGATGTTTACTCTCCAAACAGTTCAGGCTCGTCATTCTGAAACTACTTAAGGAATGTACCTGACAACTTGGGTGGAAAAACATTCTCTAGATGTAAAAGACTGAAAGAACTGCTGTATACACTGGTCTCAGTGTTCACCAAAATTCCAGGTCTGGACTGAAATATTTCTTTTGACTCATATTTTTATTTGTGTAATACTATGTCTACCGAGGTAAAATATTTTGACATTACAAGCAAGTAAAGAATGGCAGAATGCCCTCTAGTTGTTTTAGACATCAAAGAGAGAAAAAAAAAAAGTTAGAGGAACATAGTAACATCTTCATTTGGAACTGTAGTTTAAATATAGCAACTAGTAAAAAAGCTGCATTTGGCAACCTTTCTGAAAAGATAGTAAAGAGAGAGACTGAGACATTCTTCATCCAGTTATAAATGACATAAATACAATGAGTGTCATGTCTGTATAATTCAGAATACCAAGTGTGTAAATATAACTTCTTTAATGCTCTGGTTTTTAGACTGTTAAAAGCAAAACATTTTGCTTACATGGTGTTGAGCAGTTTGTTTCACTTACCATTATAAGCACCTTTATCTCCTGTGCTGCTGTTTGCTACTCCTAATGATTGTTAGGGAACAAAGAACGGCTATGAGGATATACTGGCAAAGACAGTCTGATAACCTGGCTGCATAAAAATTCAGCTGTTTCTTGTAGCTGTTAAGATGCATCTGTTCAATAAATGTAAATAATTTTTCTAGAACATGCAGTTCTAGAAATGCTATGCATATTGTGTTCAGGAGGAACCATCCAACCATTCAGGCTACTAACACTTAAACCTAGTTTGTATTTCTGAATTGAAATGCTGTATCTTTAGAACTTCTATAGTGAACCAAACCAGATCTTTTTGGTGGTATAATTTTTTCATCTGGAATTACATAAATTAAGAAATCAAGCAATTTTTTTAAAAGGAAATGGGAAGAGGATGTTTACATATTTTATCTTTTCAGGACCATTTGATGTGCTGCATTAAAGCTGCACATCCACAAATTGTGTATTTCTTTGTGTAGTATATTGTTGATATAAATGAGAGAAGTTCAGAAATGTAAAACATTGTGCCTTGCCTTCCTTCTAGGGAAAGCTTAAAATACCTTGCCAAGCTCTAGCTTCTGCGTTTCACCTCTTTTATTTTCCAGAAATGATTTTTTTTACTTTGTAATTAGCTACACGGAGGAGGAAAGTATTGCTGGCAGTAAGGCTTGCTCAATGTGTAGACACAACACGCAAACATCTTGTAGCCCTTCAGCTGAGTATCAACACACCATTAATAAGCAGACAGCTTGAAAACTCAGCAGTAGCAGAGCGTTTGTTACAAAAAAGAGAAACAGCTTTGATCTGGCCATTGCATTTCTTAGAATGGGTGCGTTATTATGCATAACAGAGTGCTCGTGTTTAATTGGTCATCATACCTAATCTTGGTCCCCCTTTACACCAGGATTGTACCAAAGAGGAATTCCTGAAGTATGTGTTAGTTACAGATAACTCACAGCATGTTTGTTTTGGAGGAAGAGCAAAGGAAGGAAACTGACATATTTGTAAAACCTTTTTTTTTCCTCTCTCCTCATCTAGAGCAAATGAAAATAGTACAAAATGATGAGAGACCATCCAAGGTAATTCTAAGATGTTCTTGTGCAGTTTTGCTCCACCCTGTATACACTCTATTTTTGTTGTTCTTGCTGTGGTCCCTTGAGACAAGTATGAATGTTACTGTGCCTTGGAATGCTTGTTACTGCATCTGGAGATGAGAAAATTCTGTCTCCCCCCAGCATCTCTGTGGATAACAACAAACAGGTACAACATGCTCAGGCAGTGCTGGTTAGAGGGAGGGGGAGAAGTCAGATAAACCTAATGTACCAGTATCATTCAGGTGGCTTTGGATGAAAGTACTTCCGTGACTTCTTGCAAGTTATTGAGTGCAAGCATTACTTAAAAAGTAACTATAGTTACTGTAAGAGTATTAGAAGCATGCAAGATTTGATTGTCCCAAAAGGCAAACTGCTAAGACTTTGGTACAGATGTCAACACTGTTTTAAAAGACTTGTTTTCAAATCTTTACTAATTACTGTGAAATACGTGGATTGTAGTAAGTCAGCTTATAATTAGTCTGGGACCCTTCCCTCTTATGGGTCCTTTAGTGAAACTAGGGCAGTATTTATGCCAGTACAGTTTTCTGCTGTGGCAGTGATTGAACACTGGATTAAGACTCTGAATGAGTTGGACATGAGGAGCAAGCAGGGAAGGACTCTATTAGCAATAAATATCTGGGAGCCTAATTTAACAAAATGTTTTGTTTCCACGTTAGATAGACATTTCTAGTGCATTTTCTTCCTCTCTTTTGATCAAGGGTGTCTTGGACTTGAGCCAAAGGCTTGTCTATACATGGAGCTATCCTAGAATAATTACTCTGGAAAAAGTAGCTTGGATTAACTCCGTGGGAGCAGAGTATTGTTCCAGAAGGAGTTATTTGGAGTATCAACATATTTGAGTGCTCTGTCTCAATTGCTCTTTTCTCAATTTCTCTGGAATCTTAGCTTCTCTCTTTATATCCTGGATATCGGTAGAAAAGAACAACCCAGTATTGTCACTCTGCTTGGAATTCGCGAGGTTTTAAAAGTTTGCATCCGCTTCCGTAAACCAGAGCACTAAACCAAGGTTCTGTTCAAAACCCAAAACCTCTCTCTCTCTGGGGTGGGTAAAGTTGATAAGGTATGCTTGCAGATAACCTTTCGGTGTTATGGGTGAAAGCAGAAGAGAAAATGATCTGGGATCCAAACCCACATATTGTTTTTGAACAATTAAAAGGTAGGGGTAAGAAATTCTCAGATGTGTTCAGAGACAGGAGATGCTGGAGGAGGAGATTCAGGTAATCTTGAGTCTCTGTTCTCATGTGCTCTATGAAGAGTCTGAAAAACAGAGACACATATTCTTTGTTAAAATATTTTTTGCTTCTTTTTTTCTTCTCTTGCATGTGTTGTTTGGGGAATACAGACTGAATACTGGGGTCATGCCGTCCATAGTTCTGTATCAACCTTAGCACACTTCAGCAATGTGTTATGCCCGTGGTCGGTACCCGGACCGACCGGTACCCTGATGCCGCTGAGCAGCAGCCAGACCGGTATCAGCCCCCCAGGGGGACACGGTTTGATGTCTCAAACACATCCCGCCCCCCGCCGTGGGGGCTCTCTGCCCTTTTCCCCAACGGTGCGCGCGGGCTGCGGCTCGGCCCTCACCTGCGGCCGTGACCCGCCCCCCGGCACGGCTTTATTTTGTGTCGCGAAGGGCAGAGACACCCGAGGCCGGGGGCGCGGCAGGCGGTGAGCCCCCTGAGGGCCCCGGGAGGCGGCGGGCGACTCACGGGCGGGGCGACGCCCTCGGCTGCCCCTCCCAGGGGAAGGGGGCCAGGCCCCGGGGACATTTTGTGTCGTGCCATACCCGCCCGCGGCCGGGCACTCGCGGAGGGCGGGGCGG